>OX463864.1:9992693-10033586 GCA_949825065.1 Odontocerum albicorne | reverse complement strand
AGCAAGTTGCCAGTACTTTCACAGAAAACTTCAAATGCAACAAAACTATCATTTGATACCTCTAGAGCGGAGTAGCCAACCGGTCCGAAGGTGATCCGATGCTTACATCGGCCTTAGCTAAGTGAACAGAATGAACTCTGCGGTTTGATCCAAATGGCCAACGTAACAAAACAAATCTATACAATTTAATCAATTCATCCCAGCAAGAATTACTTCTTCACTAGACTCCTGTAAGTTGACATCTTCCAGATAATATTGGATCGACCAGATAAAAGACCTGACATAACGTTGAAAGATACCTTGGTTCTGGTAGAGAAAATAAGTCACTCGAAGCAACTTACCACATCACAAACAACCAGGGAGAAAGAAAAAGAAATAAAAACGTTAACAATGGGAAGGACATCACGTAACTTTATTGAATTATTTCCTTAACACTGAGTCAGTGTCCTTTATTGTCATATGAGATTCGTGGAATTGCATAGATGACTTTTTTTTTTAAAGGAAAATCGATGCACTTTCTTCACAGCTTTGTTTCAAGTTTAATAGGAAATTCCAGTTCAATGTTTTTATTGATTTTCCTCTAACAGTTTTTTCTCATTGTAAAATAAAAAATATTCAAAATCGAGTGTATAAAATATGAGTTAAAAAAATGTAAACGCCATGATAACATTTCTGACAGTTATTTGGACACGTTTTTAGATGTGAGTCAGATAATTTGGAGATACTGAAGGTTATTCAAAATGAGCTAAGAAAAAGAGGCAAAAGCAAAGAGTCAACAAGATAGAGTGATCAAGTGAAGAAATTGAATGGTATAATATACTGTACACTGCAATACAAACGGCAAGTGACTGCAAGTGTATTACGTCTTGGTGACACATATTCACGAATATACATTTCAGACAAAAATCACTCCAAGAAATTATCCAGCCTTGTTCCCATCACACCATTTCCCTGCAGGGGCAAATACAAAGGAGAGAGCATAAGACTTTTTTTATCTAGACATACATATTTCCCCACTTCTACATCAATATCTCTTCTCATACAGCTCCTACGATTCCCTTGCTTCTTACCTTTTCTTCATTCAAAATATAATTCACTTGATCCAATCATACTTTCTTTGGTCTTCCTCTACCACACCTTCCACTCGGATTCGCATTATATATTATATTTGTTATATAAGTATTTCTTCATTATTTCTTACCATAAAGAGATACAACGAAGACACCCACTTAATGGGATGTCTCCACTGTACTCGTATCTTTCAAATGTGTGTCTGAGAGATGTTCCTTTGGAGAGGAATAGGTCAATTTTGTCTTTATCGAATAAATTAATTATTTCTAATCTACCCAACAGGGTGACGTATTACGAATAAGTTTTTGCCATTGCTGGTCCTATGACGTGCAATGGTCTGCCTCTAAGTGTAAGAATTATGGGTGCCGTGTGCAACTTTAGGAAGCACTTGAATGCGACCTTTTTTGGAGATCTCAACAAAATTTATGATCATATAACATATGAACACTACACACATAAACTACCATAATATATCGGAAGATCTACAAAGTTTTTTTGTAATTCGTCTTTCCTTAGCAAGTTTTCTGCGATTTTCTTACCAAATATGTTTTCTTAACGTATGCAGATGCAAATACTACTTAATCTATGCGCTCCCTCCAACCACTCCCTTCCTATCCGTACACTTGAGTTGTTTTGTAATATTTTTAATGTCTAAAACAGAGGGTTTAAATCCCCAAAGCACCCTCGAGGAGAGTCTGCTCTCTAAACAGCGCTATATAAATTGGATTTACATAATTATTTGTTCTCAAACTCGCTCCCAAATTTCAGACTCTAGATAAATGTTAACCTCTTCTTAGTATGTAAAGGAACACTTTAAATAAAGGTCAACAATTAGTATTTCAGTCATGTTTTTTTATCAATTTACGTTTGAATCTTATTAAAAGTTTTCCATAATTGGTCTCCGTTTCTTGTCCTTGATCAAGGTCATGGAAATAGAAGCAAAACGTGTACACCCCATGCTCAAACGTGCACACCCCATGCTTTAATAATAATAAAAAGAGTATAAATAACGCTGTTTAGAGAGCAAACTCACCTTAAGAGCCCACTATTATTAACATATTTTAAAAAAAAACAAGAAACACATAAATTGGGTATAAAGATGGGAAGGCAACGGCCGCGGTCATTAGATTATATATTTCCCCGTATCTGCATTCAGAAAAACCTATTTAGTAAAATACCACAGAAAACTTACCAATGGAAGACGAACTACTAAAAATCCTTTGTAGATCTTCAGATATTTGATAGTAACACATTCGGTGACACCTTGAGGGGTAGTGTAGTATGTGTGTAGTTTATTCAACTCCATTTAAATTTCATTTATTTTTTTCAGGTCCTTTGCACATTACAGGTTTTTGCTAATTCATACAAGGATCAAACATAACAAGTCCAAAATAAAACATGTAAAAAACAGTTCAACGTTTTAAGACTTATAAAGCATATTGTAAAAATGTATATGTTACACTACTCGTAAAATACTATGATAAAATGTAGCCTGTAAGACAATATAAAAAGATTAAATTATTTCAAGTATACACTCAATTCAAGAGATATTTCCGGGAGGAGCTGAGCGACACATGACACACGTCTATATGAGGACACACACGGTTAAACAGTGTGATTGCTCTACCTACCGGCATCTCCAAAGGTAGGATGGTTCGACTTATAGGTTGACAGAACAATATATGAGTGCGTTGTCTCAAATAATTATTTGAGAATGGTAAATGACAGTTGTGCAATGCGATTACGGTGTTGCCAGTATTAGATTTAATTTAAAAACAAATTTTCCCTAACACACTATTTTAGGTATTTCTCGGAATTCTGACGTGCCAGGATAATAAAAAATACATATTATTGTAACGTAGTATATGCTCGATTACAATCACGTCAATTTGTTTGAGAAGCAAAGAAAAATTTCAAAATTGTTCCCCAGTGTAATTATCCGGAACATACAAACCAAGACTGTTCAGGACGGATGGGTTAGCTAAATTACATCTGAACAAACAAAACAAGTGGACACCCAATCGAAGAGATCTTCCCCTCTCTAATGATCTGTAAATAAGCATCCCCAGTAAGAAGACACTTAGATAAAACCAGGGATAATATCCATACTCTCTCATGTAGAGACAACGGAGAAGTCTTTTCTGTACCCTTTCTAGCATGACTGAATACGTAATTCCTGCTGGCGCTTAGTAATCATATACAATAATAAGTTTTGAAAACACCTTCCAAGAATGGTTGTCTTCAAGTGCTCCTTAAACCTGAATATGCCATCCATGTATGATATCTAAACCTCCAAATATGTAATGATAGCGATGATGAAAATTAACCAGAGCTCTGCTGAAATGATAATCTGCAAGCGTGTAACACCAGAACTTGTTTTGAAGAATTATAATACGTATAAAACTTCACTGGCTGCAATGGCTGCACCAGACGACCTTGATGGGACGCACGACGCATAATCCTCCGGTGTGTGCAGACAGAAAAAATGCGGCAGAAACTGCAATGCAATGCAATTATGTTGTGACTCGGTGAGCCAGCAACACTTCCTGGCACTGTGACCATAATGCTGTGTCTTTAAGACAGGACAATAGATCAATAAAGACTATAAGAGACATGAAGCGCCAATACAATAGATACTTACATACAATAGATACGAAAGCCTATAACTTTTTTCACTTTTGCCTTTATTGTGCACGTGGTTAGATTCTCAAACCAATTTCTCTTTACTTTTAGAATATTTTTTTTGCTTGATATTGATGTCCATTAATTTTTACCACCTAAAATAACTGAGAGACACTAACAGATTGTCGACAATATGCCTACGACGAGCCCTCTGATTTTTTGGATACGTTGCTCGTGGTCTAGAAAGAAAGGACAATTATACGTGGGTCGTCCAGAAAGTAAAGAACGTTTTGGCAAAATTAAATAAAAACGAAAGATATCAACACAAAACTTTATTTACGAAGTCACAGTACCTTACTCTATTTTTCAATATAGTCGCCATAGTTGTCAAGCCACTTATTGTAACGTGGAGGCAATTTTTTAATTCCGATGTTATACTCTTCTATCGCCAAAGATTTGAGCCAGGATGTCACTTCTTGTTTGAGGTCTTCATCGTTTGCGAACTGTTTTCCACCCAAAAAATCCTTTAGTTTCGGGAATAATGAAAATCACTTGGTGCCCAGTCAGGGATGTAAGGATGTTCAAAAATTTCCCACTTAAGACGTTGAAGTTCTCGCTGTGTTTGTGCTGATGCATGAGGCCGCGCATTGTCATGAATCAAAACCACCTTTCCCGACAACATTCCACGTCTCTTGTTTTGGATGGCGTGTCTAAGTCGTTGAAGAGTTTCATAATAGGTCTCTGAGTTTATTGTGTGTCCTCTTGGCATAAACTCTACGTGGATCAAACCCTTTCGGTTCCAAAAAACTGTTACAATCACTTTTCTGGTGTTGAGATTCGGTTTTTCTTTTCCGAGCACACATTTTTTTGTAGCCAAGTTGCTCTGTTACTATTTCATTTAGGAGCGATCGGGAAATTTGTGGGAAAGATTCATGTACTGTGCTTAAAGTTGCCTATAAATTTCGATAGGCTGAACATTTTGTGCATTCAGAAAACGAATGACACTGCGCACTTCACATTTGACGGGATTTTCGATAAGCTCAGTCATTTTGAAAGATTACAGAACAAAGACGCACGACCGTTCAGCAACTAAACTCGGCTCGCATCGAAGCGAGGGAATGAGATAACTGGCGCGCATACGTTCGTGGTGGTGGAGGATCGACGCAGGGCGTGGTGCGCAATCGTTCTTTACTTTCTGGACGCGCCTAGTACATAGCGCCGTTTAGAGAGCAAGCAAACTCTTCTGAAGAGCGCTCTAGCTCTGAACTCGAACCCACTAATATTGTTGGCTAAATCTCAAGATCTTTTCATAAAATTCTCCAAAAATCCAATTCTTATTGTTCTATGTAAGCGTTGTTCCACAAATACCATAAAAATTCTCACAGTTACGTAAGCGGGCTGAATTTGGTGATGTTTTGTGATATAAAGGATCTTTCAAATTGAGCGGTTCTTTTAATTCACATTTTTTTAAATTCTTGAATAAAAGCACAATTTGCTTTGATTTAAATTTTTTTTTATTGATCATTGAAGT
This sequence comes from Odontocerum albicorne, assembly GCA_949825065.1. Classification (NCBI taxonomy): domain Eukaryota; kingdom Metazoa; phylum Arthropoda; class Insecta; order Trichoptera; family Odontoceridae; genus Odontocerum; species Odontocerum albicorne. The sequence goes on along the minus strand of OX463864.1, from coordinate 10,028,362 downwards.
ATAATGCATGACATTTAAACACAAAAATCAATATCCGCCAAATATCCACACTCTTGCAGCTTCACAGATGTCCACTCTTTTGTCAAAATTTTCGATGACATTTTGGCATAATTGCAATTCTAACTCGTCAATAACGCGAATAATTTCGTCCTTCAACTCAGGAATTGATTAGGGGTCATTGTTATAGACCTGGCTTTTCACGTAACCCCAGAGAAAATAGTCCAACGGTGTCAGATCATATGATCTTGATGGCTAATTAACATCACCGTTTCCGTGGATTACAATACATACAATAATTATCAATTTGAATACGTCTTTTTTTTCTACTTTTTCATAAATGTCATACGTTACACTTCTCAAATGTCACAAGATCCATGCAAGTTCGCGACGCCATCTGTGTTTTATCCATGAATTAAAAAAAACGATCAATTTGAAAGCCCCTTTGCATACATATATTGAACTTGGTGATATTTTGTAATATACGAGTACATACATATATTGAATTTTGTGATATTTTATTAGGTGTTTACATAAGTTGTAATATCTTTATTCTGTCAATAATAGTAGGTTCGAGTCTCGAGTTGGAACGCCTTTAAGGTGAGTTTGCTCTATAAAGTTAAATCACTTATCCTTTTATTATTATTTGACATTTGTTTGAGCTTTCCTGATGTTGAAGTGAAAACCTTGAAACCGGTAGGGTCGTACCATTATCTTTAGTGGAAAAAACAGTGTTTAAGTATAACCAATTAGAAAAAGTATTTTGTATTTTTATGATATTTTATAAATCAATATTATCTGAGATATATTTTTATATATTAGGTGTTAACATAAGTTGTGTCCGTTTTTTTTTTCAATTTAAAAATGAGCACCAAAAGTAAAACAAAATGGTAAATGTTATACGTGATTCGAAAGAAAATGTTCTGCTCTACTAGATATTGTGTTTGCTTTTACGTTACATACGAGTATTTTATTTTATTTGATTACAAGCCTTCAAAATGGAATGTCAAGAAGACGAAAGTGAGCATTTTGAATAATATGGTTTAAGGGGATCTTCATGAATAATATGGTTTAAGCAGTCCTCATCGAAGTCCACTGGTCGTCCGGAACGCTCTATGTCTTTCAGGTCGAAATTACCGTCTTTGAAACGCAAAAACCATCGACGAGCTGTCCTTTAATTCATGGCATCTTCACCGTACACTTCGCAAATATCGCGAGCAGCTTTGGCAGTTTTATTCCCTCGATTGAACGCGAACAGAAGGAGGTGTAGAAAATGCTCACTTTCGTTTACTTGACATTCAATTTTGAAGGTTTGTAATCAAATAAAATAATATATGTAACGTTAAAGCAAACACAATATCTTGTAGAGCAGAAAATTTTCTTTCGAATGGCGTCTAACATTTACCATTCTGTTTTACTTTGGGTGCTCATTTTTAAATTGAAAAAAAAAACGGACACAACTTATGTTAACACCCAATATAATATACATACGAGTACATATAGGTATTGAATTTAAATATACGAGTACATATTAATATTAAATAATTTTAAACAATGACTTAGTAATTTTTTTTATTATTACTACGGTTTTTTGGTATTTCCCGTACATGTTAGTTTAGTATTTTTGTCAATAATTTTAAGTATTTGTATTTACATGTCATATGCGCATTTATATATAAAAGACACTGTTGTGTCGTAAATTAAATAAATTAATAAACATTAAACAAAGCACGTCAGGCAGCTCTAGCAGTGCCTAAGAGAATCATGTATTACATTTTCTTTGTATAAAGTACAACCTTGTGGGATTATTGCCATGTGGCAATCTTTTCCAACCAACCTGAAAAATATTTATAAGACCTCAAGTGAGAACTAGCCTGAAAATCTTTTTAACCACTTCAGACTTGAATTAATGCAAAGGTTTTAAAAATATATTCTTGTTTAAGAGTGCATTATTTACATTAAATGCAACATTGTGTCGTATTAGTTTAGAAAGAAAATAGAAAATAAATTCAGTTTTTCTTCCCAAACAGTGGTCACCCTAAACTAGAATATAAACCAATCTTCGTTTTAACTTTATTTTACTGAGAAAAATATTACGATCAACCAGAAACTCACAAATGTCACGGTCGGTATTTTATTTTCCCTCTTAACTTAATTCATCTCATCTCGAAATACCAGGACAGGGGTTCGTAAACTTTTAAGGGATACAAAAATCATTAAGAGCGGAATTTTAAATATTTACTAGGAAACATTTTGAACGTTACGAAATTGAAAGTCGATATTCTTTAAACTGTAAGCGAGTATGAACTAACGGATGCGTGTGAACCTAACTTATCTCAAGTTAGTATGAACGCACCGGTGCGTTTCACATTAACATTCAAGAAAAGTATAGATTATAGCAAAAAAGTGAATAAATGAAAAAACATTCTTCCAATCACACTTTTGTTTATAAATTGATAGTTTAATGTACATAAATACGCATAACGTCGTTTTGAATATTTTATTGCATCCATGAAGGAAAAACTCCTTTAAATTTAGAAATTGAAACAGTAAGATTAGGTTTCAAGATTATGAGACCATTTTTCTGCAATTATAACAAAAAAATTAAGACAAAGAATGTTCAAACGATGTATATATGTTAGGATTGAGACCAGGATTTTTATTTTGTTGATACAAGTTATGGACAGTGAAAATATTAGAGATATTTGAAATCTGGATACACAAAGAGATCCAAAAAAATCGTTGGACGAACTCTCCAATGTCCTCATTTGGGCAGGAGTCCAAAAAGAGTTTTTCACTACTATCAAAGTTTGTAAGATGCCATATTTAGGCAATGTCTTACGTTCTGAAAACTATAGACTTCTGCATCCCATAATCAAGATGGCAATTAAGGCTCGAAAAGGTACTGGATGAAGACAGATTTCGTGGTTTTACGACATCAGAGACTGGACTGGAGTGCTGAGTATTGGTAAACATATTTATCTGGTTTAAAACATATCGGTTTATGCTCTGGTTATGAGATGTAGCATGGCAATAGAAGAAGACGATTTGAAAATAAATTCAAATTCAAATTCTTCTTTAATTATTTTAGGAGATCAGGCTAAAATGAAGTTTAAATTTGGCCTCTCCAATGTAAAGGAACACAAGTTGTCTATTGGCAACAGGAAGGTCTACTTGGTTGAAAGGCATCTCCATCTTCGAGCAAAAGATCTGATAATAGTCGTTCTGATATCGTTTGATTGTAGAAAACCTCATGAAAAGAAAGTAATGATGTTAAGACGCAAAAATAGAGAAATTCTACGTAAAGAAATCTCAATTCGAGTGGCTGGTAGATTTTCATAGGCAGTCACCATAAAGAATGCTTATGAAAAAACGAGAAAGTTAGAAAGATTGGGAGTGGGTTAGACGATAAAGTTTGGAGAGGAACAATACAGAGATCGTAAGAAAGAATTTATCAATGTTCCAGAAAAAAATCTCCTACACCCATTTCACCCACCAAAGTTTGGGTACCTCACAAAACACGAAACCTTGAATTGAGAAGGAAAAATATTTAATTGGTACCAATGCAGCATCAACAAGTTAACAACTCAAGCTACTTGTTTGGTTGCATTAATAACCAGATAAGGGTATGTTGGATGCGGCACAGTGTATCCTTTATACATTCGTGTTTATCTCATCTGCCGACCTTCAACCGAATACAGATAGATCCTTTTATAGCGAGCGTTTAAGGACGATGGGAATGAGCTGATATTTCTACGTTTAATATATGTTATATGCATATGAAGGCACAATAAGTCTTATGTACAATACTTTTCCTATCCTTAAAAAAGCTGACTTCTTCTTGAATTAGTTAGAACTGTGGTGTATTTTATCTGAACTACCTTTCTTGAGATGTTAATGATAATAATATATATATAATGTATACTCGGAATATACCGGACAGGGTACAAAGAACTGTATATAGGTGCGATGGTTGCTGCGCAATGCTCGAAGAATTCAGTTGCAGTTCCAAAAGGCGTAGATCGATGAGAAGAAGGTAGCGGGGGGAAGAGATTCCTCTTAGGCAGGTATAGCAGGTCTCAAGTAAAAACATAGGAGGTAGATTGTACTGAGAATACATTTCAAAAATGGAAATGACCCCTCTTATGAACGGTCAATCGGTCGTAGCAAACGCTCACACCTCGCGAAATTCAACAATTTTCGGCAGTTTTGTGCATTGTTTAGACCGACAGGTCCGCGATATACTCTGGGGACGACCGTTCACAAATCTCATTTCCTATGCGGTCGCGACAACGATCGGACCCAAACAATTTAACATTTTAACAAGTATTTTAGATCAAATTATGAACAAATTTACATTTAAAATATAACACGAATCTATATCAAATTGTATCAAGAATTTACATAACCAATATCAATGCAATATATAAATCTACACATACAAGGGGTGACGCATACGTCCGATATACGTAATGAGTTTATTATATACCAGGGGGGGGTATACACGAGGTCAACGAGAGCCACATTTTGGATTTTTATATTTATAAAGAGTCACACCATAGTCACATTCTCACGTAGTATTAAATATAAAAATTCAAATTTATTATAATACATATTCTACACAAATCTTAATTGCTATATAAAGTATAAAAAATACACATAAGATAATATTAAAATAGCGCAGAATACGATTTGCGTGGTTTGGGCACATAACGAGGCAGGAGATGCGCGCGCACCCTACACATTGAAATCACAGCACACACGTATACACCAATACTTGCGTCTTTAAGAGTTGCATTCATACATGCGCATCTTGTCACTTACAATATTTAGAAAGGAAAATCGCGAAAATACAAGTAGAATGGGGAAAGAAAGTATATATATTTTTATAAGAGACATTGGAAGCAAATAAAGATGTGTAGATCTTCAGATATGTGATAGTAACACATTCAGCTTTAAGTGGAGTGTTGTATAGTGTACGAGTAGTGTTCATGTATAATTTAACATTTTGATAAGACCTCACAAAAAGGGGTATATTCTAGTGTTTCCTAAAGCTGCTCTCGTCACCCATATCAATTATATATCTTGTATATGTAGACTAATATCTATTCTTCCATTTTTTTAGGTTTCCTAGTAAGCACTGAACTTTGGCAATGGTTTTTGGCCTATAGAAGTCTCTGAACTGTCCATTTTTTCACATGTTTTCAACAATTTCTTACCCATCGAACAATATATTATATATCACATATTTTTTCAATGTAGGAGCATTATTCGCCAGTCTCACTGCAAAATATTGTATTATATGATAAAATATTCAACTAATTCGACTTATCAAGCTATACATTTATTGTAGGCTCACATGACAAAACATTTTACTTCAGAATATTGAAGTTATAACTTATTGCTTTATATCACATATATAACAAGACTTCTAAGGATGAGCAATCAGTATGGGCATTGCGTGTATTTTCATACCATTTTGACTTCTTACAAGAGCAAAGTAAAAAAGTTGTTCTTGATGGGATGACTGAAATAAATTAATCATGTTAGCTTTTGCATTGTGTTGGAATATTCTTGTCCTGTGGCCCGTGTTAGTATAATTTATTTATTTATGCATTCATCTACGGTACAATATATACCTTATAACAATATTTATTTGTTCATTCATCAACGGTACAATATATACCTTATAATAATATTTATGTATTCATTCATCAATGGTATAATATTTACCTTATGCATTTATTTATACATTTATCATCGGTACAATATGTACCTTATCACACTTTTTATTTATTCATTCATCAACGGTACAATATATACCTTATAATAATATTTATGTTTTCATTCATCAATGGTACAATATTTACCTTATGCATTTATTTATACATTTATCATCCGTACAATATGTACCTTATCACACTTTTTATTTATTCATTCATCAACGGTACAATATATACCTTTTAACAATATTTATTTATTAATTCCTCAACGGTACAATATATTATACCTTATAACAATATTTATTTATGCATCAACGGTACAATTTATACCTTATAACAATATTTATTTATTCATGTATCAACGGTACAATTTATACCTTATAACAATATTTATTTATTCATGCATCAACGGTACAATTTATACCTTATAACAATATTCATTTATTCATGCATCAACGGTACAATTTATACCTTATAACAATATTTATTTATTCATGCATCAACGGTACAATTTATACCTTATAACAATATTTATTTATTCATTCATCAACGGTACAATATATTATACCCTATAATAATATTTATTTATTCACGCATCAACGGTACAATATATATGTACCTTATAACAATATTTATTTATTTATGCATCAATGGTACAATTTATACCTTATAACAATATTCATTTATTCATTAATCAACGGTACAATAATGACCTTATAATAATATTTATACAATACAAGCAGTGAGCGTTTCATTCATTAAAATAGACAAGTATTCCATAAAACAAAAAAAGTTACATAATAACCAAATAAAAAAATAAACTCGTAGTTACCATAAAAAACAAGCAATTTATAAGTATGCAAGTACACAATTAAAAATTCTTACAAAATTACAGAAATTTAACAATATGTACATACAGTTATTAATACGATACGGGACCGTCTCAAGACTGGCAGCCGCACCGCACTACACCGATCGTCACTCTTGACATTTATATGGAAAGAAAAGTACAGTTGCAGTTTTGCTACATAACACTACGCACATGTCAATATTGTTTTTTTATTGTTATTTTGTAGTTTTTTTTATATTTGAAAGGTTCTTTAAATAAATAAATAAACACAAGAAAATGATATAGAGCATGTGATGCGCAAAGACGATAGACGTCGTCAATAAATGGCTAAAAATACATTGGCCACAAACAGTAGCAGTGTTTCTACGTGTTGGACAAATATAAAGGCAAGCTTAGAATTCGGCAGAACGAACAGGAAACAATCTAGAAAAAAACATTTTTTATTTTATTTTATAGGTCAGATGACCTTTTTGATATAAAAAATAACAACAAATAAAGTTCAACATTGACATGTAAGCAGTATTATATAACATAATAGAAAAAAACTATTGCAAGATGAACCCTACATAAAAATAAAGCGAACCCAATACAATTTAATCAATTCATCCCTTCTGACCGAAGAATCCATTAATAAGGTCGATGAAAATGTCATCTCCTGACTAGGCTCTTTTATATATTCGAACAACCAATTCATATTATTAAAAGGAAAGATTTTATACGTAAGAATTTATTAATTAAAATTAAATAAAATGTTTTTTTTATTTAAGAAATATTTGTAAAATACTCAACCATTCGGCTACTTCATCTAGTGCAAACTGGTTTCAGCATAAATTATAGGCCCTAACATGCATCAAACTAAAGTTGAGAGTTGACAGAGGCTAGGCTTCTGTGAAATGGACATGTACGAAGGAAATCTACAAAATATGTGGTAAACCAAACACTGGGAATGGAAGACCCTGGGAAAAGAGGAAATTTTGTCCAATGAAAATATAGAAGTATGATATATGGTAACATCAATCAAGATATAAATGATCTGAACTTTACTCCAGAGAAGGCTTTGAACGGACAACTAGGAAAAGAGGCGAATCATCACGCAGACCCCAAATAAAATGAAAAAACGATGACGATGGTTGAAACGTTTTTGTTAAACTTTAAATCGTACCTTACATTGTTATAATAATATCTTGTTATGCAAAATACTATAATAACTCATTTATTTAATCCTTTTCCCCTTACGTAGGACCCAAGTACCGACCTTGAGGCACTCCACGTCGACCGGCCGAGTTCACGGACATTGCGCCGGACATTCAGTTCGGCCGCGCCGATTGCAACACCCGGGCAGTAATAATAACTCGGCTGCAGGCGACACTGCAACGAGTGTGTGCATTGTGCATCCATGTAATGGGTGCGCCATATAAATACTAGTTGTTAACATACATTCTTGTTGTTAAGGAAAAATTCAATGAAAGGATTAAACATCTATTTGTACTATGTAGTTATGTTGAAGAAAATTTTGTTAAAATGTATGTATGTAGCTGGTAAAATAAATTGATCACATAATTAATTATTATGAAATGGGGAAAGTGAGCGGTTCTTTATTAAAATTAATTTAAATTACAAAAAACACAATTGCAATCGAGTTTATTTGTGTTACGCATTAATTAATGCAGCGGGGTGATGTGGTATACATGCATATATGAAGTTCAGAATTTACTAAAATGTCTTACTTCATAGGGCTAATATTTTTTTCTTTCCTCTCCACCATTGCTTCATTTTCCTTTGATTAATGAGAGCTCACTTTTACTTTAATATGTATATGTCTATAAATTTCATAAAGATGAATAATTATTTGAATCTTTTTGCGAGCTTGCTCTATTTACTTTTATCTGGTTGGTTGGAAGAGATTGCTACCAGAGAATAAACTCACCAGATTGTTTTTGCAAAGAAGTGTTAAATAAATAAATAAATATATTCTTAACAAATATATAATATCACATTAAGTTTCTACATGGGATACACTTTAAAAATCATAGCATCCAAAACACTGAAAATAGTCTAAGATACACTTTAAAAATCATTACATCTAAAACACTAAAAATACGCTAGGATACACTTTAAAAATCATTACATCTAAAACACTAAAAATACGCTAGGGTACACCTAAAAAAATCATAGCATCTAAAACACTATAAATACACTAGGGTACATTTAAAATCATAGCATCTAAATCACTAAAATAAGCTAGGGTACAAAAATCATAGCAGCTAAAACACTATAAATACGCTAGGGTACACTTTAAAATCATATCATCTAAAACACAAAAAAATTGTCTAAGATACACTTTAAAAATCATTACATCTAAAACACTAAAAATACGCTAGGATTACCAAACAAACCAGAAAACATAAATATTAGGTCCTTACATATGAAACTGGCGTTTTGTTTGGGAGGAACATAAAGTTGATTTTTTTTTAATATAATATATTTATTTAATCAAAGTATGTACCATTGCTATCTATGCACTTTTGCCATCTCATAGGTAGTTCATCGATCCCTTTACTAAAAAAACCATTCGGACGGGAATCAATAAAATCTTTGAAGTCGGTTTGGACTGCCCCATCGGAGTTGAATTTTTTCCCTTGCAAGAAGTTATCCAAATTTCGAAAAAAATAGTAATCTGTTGGGGCAAGGTCCGGAGAGTACGGTGGATGTCTTAGACATTCCAATTGAAGCTCTTCTAATTTGGTAGCCGTCTGTTGTGCAGTGTGTGGTCTAGCGTTATCATGAAGCAGCAGTGGCCTAGAGCGATTAACCAGCCTCGGTTGTTTGGCAGCTAGCTTTTCCATCATGGTTTGCAGTTGCTGACAATAGACATCTGCCGTAATCGTCTGGCCAGATTTAAGAAAGCTGTAGTGAACGACACCAGCACTAGTCCAATAAACGCTCACAAGTAACTTTTTTGGAGTCAATTTTCGCTTGGGGCATGGTTTGGCTGGTTCGGCAGGGTTCAGCCATTGCGATGAGCGCTTCCGATTATCATACAGGATCCACTTTTCATCACAGGTAATGATTCGATTCAAAATCCCTTCATTATTGTGCCGGTTGAGTAATGCAACGCAGCAGTCAACGCGCGTTTGTTGATTTGCTTCACTCAATTCGTGAGGTACCCACCTTTCAAGCTTTTTCACCTTCCCAATTTGCTTCAAGTGGATTAAAACAGTTTTATGACTAACACCGCAGCCTGCAGCTAACTCGGACGTGGTTTGCGATGGATCCGCTTCCACAATAGCCTTCAATTCTTCATTATCAACTTTGGTCTCCGGCCGTCCACGGGGCTAGTTCTGCAGGTCGAAATTTCCAGAACGAAAACGTTGGAACCAAAAACGCACTGTGTTTTCTTTTGCGGCACCGTCGCCATACACATCATTAATCCTTCGAGCCGTTTCTGCAGCACTGGTGCCACGGTGGAACTCGTACTCGTAAATAACGCGATATTTTCCATTTTGTAAACTGAGTGACGCAAAGAAAAAAAACAATTGAGGAAAAAACAAATGAATTATAATTTTCGAAACACAAATACTTGAGTAAATAGCTGTATAAATTTTAATTTAGAATTCCTAACCAAAGAGAAGATATTTGAGATCAAAGTTGCCAGTACGGCAAAACGCCAATTTCATATGTAAGGACCTAATATTATGTGTTTTATGATGACGCATACGTCCGATACACTACGTTTCTTTCTTTAAGAATATCATTAACTTGATCCAACCATACTTTTTTTGATCTTGTTCTCACATATATTCCACTCGCATTTACACTATCTTTAAAAATCATTACATCTAAAACACTAAAAATATGCTAGGGTACACTTTAAAATCATAGCATCTAAAACACTAAAATAAGCTAGGGTACAAAACTCATAGCAGCTAAAACACTATAAATACGCTAGGGTACACTTTATAATCATAGCATCTAAAACACTAAAAATAAGCTAGGGTACAAAAATCATAGCAGCTAAAACACTAAAAAAAACTCTAGGATATACTCGTACTTTAAAAATCATAATGTCTAATACACTAAAAATACGCTAGGATACACTTTAAAATGATAGCATCTAAAACACTAAAAATAATAAAGAAGGGATGATTGTCATTAATTCATTCATAGGACAATTTTATAAAGCGCCGTTTAGAGAGCGAACTCTCATCAAGGGTGCTCCAACTCGGGACTCGAACCCACTTAAATTGATAGATTTTAAATATTACAAATTAAATATTTACTCTGTATTCCTTGAAAATAAATTTAAACTAGACACACAAAAAATCATTTGAAGTAATCTGTTGTATACTCGTAAATAAGATTTTGATAAGAATTTTAAAATATGTAAATAAACTCGACATTATACGAGTACATACTATATAAACAACAAATTCAGAGAAATTTTAGTATTGATAAATATCAAACATTTTAAAATCCTTTATCCAGGTGTAAGCAATCTGTTGTCTGCGTACAAAATTATTGTTTTCACATTTTTTATTTAAAAAGTGAATTCTTAGTGGCGTACTTTTTTTATCCGATTTCACACAAATCATCATACCGCTTCTCTGCTGGGGTAGGCAGAGAGGGCAGAGCGCCAGACTTTCCCGTTTTGGCACACATCTTCCACATTCATACATCTTCTCATACAACCCTTACGATTTCTCTGATTTTTTCGTTTACTTCTTTCAAAATATCGTTCACTTGATCTAACCAAGTTTTCCTTGATCTTTCTCTACCACGCCTTCCACTCACATTTGCACTGTATATTTGATTTATGTGTTTTTCTTTAATCATAGTAGTTAGTTTTCCCGTCATAGTCACATCTTCCACATTCATACACCTTCTCAAACAGCCCTTACGATTTCTCTGATTTTCTACGATTACTTCTTTCAAAATATCTTTCACTTGATCTTACCAAGTTTTCATTGATCTTCCTCTACCACTCCTACCACTCACATTTACACTGTATATTTAATTTATTAGTATTTCTTTATTCATTCGTTTCACGTGCCCAAACCATCTCAGAATGCTCTTTCTTCATCTTCTTACTCAACATATTGTCTTTAAGTTAGCATCTAATATTCTAAAGTTAGCATCTAATTCTCTAAAATTCTTTAAGTTAGCATCTAATTCTCTAAAAGCAGTAATAGCTCATATTTAACACTTGGAGGGAGACTATGCCACGCCACAGGACTAGCAAAAACTCTTTTATAATATCCCACCCTATTGGATCGATTCGGAATAGTAAATTATTTGATAACGACGAAATTGACCTCAAAAACCTGTCCTCCAAAGGAAAATCTGTGATTTCAAATGTGAATTTAACGTTTTGGTAACTTATTTTTCAAAAACCTTAAGTTCACATTCATCCCTAAGTTTGGTTTTCACTTAAAGCCTTTTAAACATATTTATGTTTGGCTGGAAGATATTGCTTCTTATCTTATGTATCATAGATATACATTTAACATCTTTAAACATACTTGGAGAAACCCCAAGAGTGTTTAAGAAGCAGAATTAGACAAATATTAGATAGCTTCCAAGTGCCAGTATAGTACTAAATTCATAAAAGAGTCACTACAAGGATATAAACCCACGATCACGTATTTTGTTTGGAGCTGGTAGAGAAGATATATCTCCGAATCCTCGTACTTCTTTCTTTTCTCTCAGTTAAAATTTACCCAAGTAAAAATGTCCCCAAATTCAAGCCCCGCGTGTTAATAAAACAAATCCAGGGTCATCTAATGGGATCGCAAGTAACAGAAAGTGACCTAATGAATTATTGAACCCTTTGCTGGCCCACCTTGACATATGGAAGTAAAGCTTGGACTTGGGAGATAAGAATAAAAGCAAAACTACAAAAAAATGTGGATTGTCAATGTATAAAAGAGTACGAAATGAAGAAGTCAATAATGAATTCCTGGATAAAATGGATGATGTAAATAAATAATATGAGGAGAGGAATCTAAAGACGGTTTTTACTCGTGAAAAGAATTAATGACTCAGCTTATGTACAATTCAGAAGTGAAAGGTGTATACATACATCATCACGCCATATCCCTTGCGGGATAGGCAGAGAGGACAGAACTCCTTACGATCCAAGTACACAGCTTTTGACTGATCAAAATTTACGAATCTCATCATGCAGCATCTTAATATGTTGCTATTAAAATTTCCCATTTTACCTTCTTTCAAAATCTGGTCCATTTTATCCAGTCATGTTTTCTTCAGTCTACCTTTTCACGCACACCTTACACTTCAGAATAGTATACTTGTTTAGTTATACTTTCGTTGTTTATTCTCTGCACATGTCCAAACCATATTTAAGTTCCTCTCTTCACCTTACTTAAAACTACCATATAATTCATTCATTTATTTCTGATGTCTCTATTCCACATTCTTTCATACATTTATTTAACATTTTTATTGCAAATACAATCTGGTGGGCATATTGCTAGGAGGCAATCTTTTCCAACCCACCAGACAAAAGTAAATGAAGCAAGTTACATAAATCATTCAAATTAATGTCCGTCCCCACAAAATCCATAAACACATACGTGAGCATATGCCCACAAGCCCCACAAAGACGGACAAAAACCCGAAGATACTTTTTCATATAAAGTGAGATACGAATATCATCAATCAAAAGGAAAGGAAGGGATGGTGGAGAGGAAAAGAAAAGAAAAATCGGGAATGAAACACGTTATTCTACTGACTATAAAACAAGAGTTTTTTTCAGTCGCTTCTTAAAGCATGCCAAAAACGGAGCGAGTCTAACATTGGTTTGTAACTGATTCCAGAGTCTCACTGCATGGACAGTGAAGAACGACGTAAAAAAAGAGGAACGGTGAACTGGAAAGGCCAATAGACAACCTCTGTTTGAGCGTAGCGCTAATCCATGATTGGAAAGACGCTGAAAATTTTGGTTTTTGCGAGTAGGAATCTTTGCAACACTTTAAGGGAATGAAGGCTGAAGAAGATCCTTCGGCTTACATTGACACTCAAAAAAAAATTCTGCACTTCAACAAGATAAATTTAAAAAAAATGATATCCTTGAATTGAACTGTAATATTAGACGTCGACTAAAAATAGACTCTACCACAACACTAGTATAATATTATATTTACATACTATACACACACTTATGAACAAGATTCTCTAATACTGATATAAAACGCGATATCTCAGAAACACCACATCCAGGGCGATGAACTCTCTTATCAGTGGAGTTATATCATTTCTTGAATTCATAACAATATAAAAATATTGAAATGTCCATTATTTTCATTGGTTTTTTTTTTACTTAATTCCTAACAGTTCAATCAACCCGCAAACGAAATTACTCGTATCATAAAAATGATTAATGACATGCACAATCATGACACAAAATATTGCGACGCATGATTATAAATAATATATGATTTTAATCGTTTACCTGTATCGCTTTGGTCGGCTCCATAGCATAGCGCAGCGGTCTACATGTCAGCATGATGACCGTTGATGAGTATGCTGGCGTTTTAGTTCAATTCATTGCAGATTCGTTTTTTAAGTATTTATAAATTATGTTTTTTTTTTTTTATTTAATTTTGTAATATTTAGTGCAAACATTTAACAAAGGATATACATAGCATACGCAAAAAATTATATATTAATGACTAATCTACAATAATTTATATGATATAAATAAATGGTCTTTCAAATTGAGCAGTTTTTTTTAATTCTTGGATAAAATACAGATGGCGTCGTAAACTTGCTTGGGTCTTGTAATATTTGAAAAGTTTAATGTATGACATTTATAAAAATGTAGTTGTATACAATACAAGAACGCGTTCAAATTGAGAATTATTTTATGTATTGTAATCTCCGGAAACGGTGATGTTAATTGGCCACCTAGGTCATGTGATCTGACACTGTTGGACTATTTTCTCTGGGGTTATGTGAAAAGTCAGGTCTATAAGAATGACCCCCGATGAATTCCTGAGCTGAAGGACGAAATTATTCGCGTTATTTGTGAGTTAGAACCGCAATTACGCCAAAATGTCATAAAATTTTTTGACAAAAGAGTAGACATTTGGCGGATATTGTTTTTTTGTGTTTAAATGTCATACATTATACTTCAATGACAAATATTTTTTTTTTAAATCAAAGCCAATTGTGTGGCTTATTCAAGAATTAAAAAAAATATATATATAAAAACCGCTCAATTTGAAAGACCCTAAAGACCCTAAAGTTAATAAATTAACTAACTTAATTTTAATTTCGTTGTATACAACCTGGCGGGCTTATTGCCATGTAGCAATATCTTTCAGCTAATCAGAAATGTGTTAAAGAGGCCTTATGTGTAAACCAGACTGGAATAGTTTTTTTTAAATGGGTTTGAACGGAATTCGAACCTGCAACCTCAGGGTTGAGATAAAGCATCTTACCAACTAAGCCACAGAGGTCCTCTCCGTATTCTGATATGGAGTTCTACAAAGTTAAAGCCTTAGATAAATTAGTGCACTATCTATTCAATTAAGACTGCTTTTCGCCAGTCAGCTTAGATAAAAAAATACTGAAAGTCCGCTGAAAGCCGAACTCGAGATGTAAGAACTTTTAAAGTTGAAAATATATTACCATTGCTGCCAGCACTTTTAGGCCACCCATTAGAAGTGAGTTTCTTCGCGAGATGTGACTGAATGGTAGACCTATTTGTGTCCTGCAGAAGGAACACAGCAGTACGTGGGATGGGAACAAGTACTGCGCTAAATATACTGCATTAGGCACATTGCAAGAGCTACCGTTTGGCATATATTCCATGCAAAATATATCAATATAAAGGATGTGCCTGATACTATGAAACTAATTTGTCGACATTCTGATCAGGATTAGTAATAGTCCTTAATTGTTCTAATCATTATTTGTCCCTTTTAACCAGCACAACCTTAATTAACCTAAATAAATAGATTATTATCACCCCCCATTGCTATTCAGCGCTGCCCTTAAATATTTTACGAGGTGTTATTTAATTTATGACACAACAGTGTCTTTTAAAAACAAATGTGCATTTAAAAAGTTAATGCAAACACTTAAAATTATTGACCAAAATACAAACTTTATCTTAAATTAACATGTAGACACAAAAAGCAGTTATGAAAATAACAAAGCGATTACAAATTCATTGTTTAAAATTATTTAATATTAATATGTATATTTAAATTCAATATGGTGTATGTATAATAGAACTTTTGTCGTTGTTTGTCTTGTGGCTTTAAGAATGGTTTGAAGGAAATCCTTTTAAGGAGATTTTTTTGATGATATGTATATGATGACTATATTATACACCACACTGTGCCTAAAGCTTTGATGATTTACTATCACATATTGATGATATGTATATGATGACTATATTATACATCACACTATGCATAAAGCCTTGATGAGTTACTATCACATTTTGATATGTATATGATGACTATATTATACACCACACTAGGCCTAAAGCTTTGATGGTTTACTATCACATATTGATGATATGTATATGATGACTGTATTATGCACTAAACTATGCCTAAAGCTTTGATGATTTACTATCACATATTGATGATATGTATATGATGACTATATTATGCACTACACTATGCCTAAAGCCTTGATGAGTTACTATCACATATTGATGATATGTATATGATGACTATATTATACACCACACTATGCCTAAAGCTTTGATGATTTACTATCACTTATTGATGATATGTATATGATGACTATATTATGCACTACACTATGGCTAAAGCCTTGATGATTTACTATCACATATTGATGATATGTATATGATGACTATATTATGCACTACACTATGCCTAAAGCCTTGATGAGTTACTATCAGATATTGATGATATGTATATGATGACTATATTATACACCACACTGTGCCTAAAGCTTTGGTGATTTACTATCACATATTGATAATATGTATATGATGACTATATTATACACCACACTATGCATAAAGCCTTGATGAGTTACTATCACATATTGATGATATGTATATGATGACTATATTATACACCACACTATGCCTAAAGCCTTGATGAGTCACTATCACATATTGATATGTATATGATGACTATATTATACACCACACTATGCATAAAGCCTTGATGAGTTACTATCACATATTGATGATATGTATATGATAACTATATTATACACTACACTATTCCTAAAGCCTTGATGAGTTACTATCACATATTGATGATATGCATTGATGACTATATTATACGAGTACACCACACTATGCATAAAGCCTTGATGAGTTACTATCACATTTTGATATGTACTCGTATATAATGACTATATTATACACAACACTATGCATATAGCATTGATGAGTTACTATCACATATTGATGATATGTATATGATGATTATATTATACACCACACTATGCATATAGCCTTGATGAGTTACTACCAAATATTGATGATATGTATATGATGACTATATTATACACTACACTTTGCCTATAGCCTTGAAGAATTACTTTCACATATTGATGACATGTATATGATAACTATATTATACTTTACAGTATGCTATAGTTAATATATAGCCTTGATGAGTTACACTCACATATTGATGATATGTATATGATGACTATAATATACACTACACTACGCATAAAGCCTTGATGTCTTACTATCACATATTGAAATATTTACAAATGTTTCCTTGTAGTTCGTCTTGCCTTGGTATAACATAAATAAAAAATGTACATTATGCCGTCGATTAAAAAATTTAATAAATTAATACATTTCTAAATATTACATGCATATATTTTAGCCTGTTTTTGTTTCAGGTTTTTTTTTTGGTGAGGGTACTTTATTACTGTAGGAAGCTCGCTGCACCAATACGGAGTTGGGCCTCTGAGTGTCCAGTGGTGGAACCCTTAGTTGATATTTAAAAATCAGTCATAAGAAAAACAATTTATATTTTATTATTTGGTTCAAAGCCAACCCATTCCACAATCACAGTTAATTCGAGTGAACAACATAACCAACACGATAAGCGAGAGGAAGTGACGAATGGAGAAGGAATCTATTCATTGCTTCCATTCTTGTCTGGGGGCAGAGGAAATGTAGCTATATTCAGAGCGACGATGTTTATATGGAGTCAGCATCGCGTGATCGCTATTTGTGGAGGGTGGGAAAGTAAGATAGGTTAAAGGAGTACGTCTTCAGAATAGTGATAGATGTATACATAATTCAAAACTTTTAACTGTTATTTATAATAATAAAGACAGCCTAGAAAGAAAGTTGAAAAAATCCAAGCTTTTTTGTATGATAATCTTTTTTAGTTACCTATATTAAAGTATAGATCAGGGATGGCTAACAGGTCGATCGAGAAGCAATTTTTTGACGACCGCGGCCGTCATCGTAACTTACAATATGGCGTGCGATGTTACCAAATCTCATCACGCGCTCGCACTTGTCAACGCAGTCAATTAGTTATCCTTTTTAAACATGTAGATGTCTCTACTTCAAATAAATGTATGTTATTTGAGATGGATCTATAAGTTTTATTTTCCTTATTTTTATTTTATGCGAAGTAAATACCGCTCATACTTACTGATACTTTAGTTATTCCTTCTTAATATTTGGGTTATAACATAAGTTAATGAACTCATATTAAATCTCGCAAATTTGATAGGTAGATCGTGACTATTTTTTTAAGCGAAAGATCGGTCGCGACAGCAAACAAGTTGGCCACCCATTGTATAGATTAATGGGAGTGAAACATGGCCGTGGAAAAATATCGAAGTCATGATGATAGTAAAGTGTGAAAGGAAAAGTAATAACTATATATGAGTGAACAATGAACGATTCGAGCAAGTTAAGGAATTCTCTATTAGGGTAGTATTTACTCAGGACAATTACGAAATATATTGAACTGTGTGTAATGATAGGAAACAAAGTCATTGGGGTACTTAATCATATATACTCGAACTGGAAAATGTCAAAAACTGTTAAGATGATAGTCCACAACAGTATTGTAGTACTAAATTTGATGTATGGGTGTAAAATTTGGACGTAAAAAATAACTGAAAGGAGCCGAATGTATGCTGTAAAAATGCGTGCACTGAGAAGATTATATGGGGTAACAATATATGAAATAATACCAAATAAAGTTATTTTGGATGAATGTGAACTTAGGCTAATGTGTTGAATTTGATGAAGAAGAGCACTCTGAGATGGTTTGGGCATGTAGAAATTGAATAAATGAAAAAAGACTAACAAAAGAAATATACGGCTTTGACAGTGTTTGATCCCAGAACTGTACTGTCAGCCTCCGCGGAATTTCGGCCGGTTTTACGTCCTCACGAGTGACAAACTTGATAATTATGCGTTGCGCAATCGACGGGTGCACCTCTTTCTCAGACATCGTGTGCCATACTTATGACGGAATCTGTTGAGGCCAGCCGACCGCACTCCCCACTGAACACTGGTCGAGGCAGCCGCGCCCTCCGTTTAAAATTACTCGCTCCAAAATAAAAGTCTCGTTAATATTTGATCCACCCTCGTATAGTGCAAATGTGATTGGAAGATAGAAGGAAGTGCAGTAAGACCAAGGAAAGTGTGGTTGGATCAAGTTAATAATATTTTGAAAGAATGAAAAGTCGTCGTTGTTGCTGGACCTTGTAGTCGAGTGTATCTTCGTAATTTTAACATCAAATCAATTGGAAAGCAAAGCTGTGTCGAGATGCCCAACCAGTCGATCGCGGCATGATGTTAAGTAGATCTTTACCTTTTTTTCTATTGCATATATTAAAAATGTTATTTTCAAATGTAATACTGTATAATACGAGTATTTTGTTGATAAAAAATATTAAATAATTATATATGATTAGAAATTTGTATTTTATCCTGTACACTGGTAGATTGCAACGTCAACCTTAAAAAAATGGAGCTCACGTGTTCAAAAAGGTTCGGCAGCCCTGATAAAGGACATTGTTTCTTAGCTTTACGATCCCCAAAAGTGAAAAAATTAATCCTTCGCAACTTACCAGCAAAATCTTTAAACTATAGTTCGGATATTCTAGGATGAGTCCTGTGACAGCTCACAAATTAGCCCCAATACAACAACCTTGTAGCGATGTTCAGTAATTTTAATTATTTTATCAACTTTAATATAAGCTTCAATTCTAATAAATAGCAAGTTATTTAGGTAAATACATTACATAAGGTTGTATTGGGGCAAATTTGTGAGCTGTCACAGGACTCATCCTAGAATTTCCGAACTATAACAATAGGGCTTTTTGATAGTTGATTTGATTCATTCAATGGAATAATTCTGAAGATACTCATTAAGTGAAACATGTTAATAGGTTGAAAGTGAGTGGAATAAAATAAATTATTTTATTTATTTCTGTGTAAATCATTTTTGTTTTTGGTTTTAAATAAAGTAAAACACTGTATTTAAGATTAAGTTCTGAATTCATAGTGCAGCCTAAATACTTAATACTATAGTTCGGAAATTCAAGGATGAGTCCTGTGACAGCTCACAAATTTGTCCCAATACAACCTTGTAACGATGTTCAGTAATTTTAATTATTTTTTCAGCTTTAATATAAGCCTCAATTCTAATAAATAGCAAGTTATTTAGGTAAATACATTACATAAGGTTGTATTGGGATAAATTTGTGAGCTGTCACAGGACTCATCCTAGAATTTCCGAACTATATTGTGTTCCTTTTTCTCCAAAAATGTGTTATTTTCCTTTTGAATAGGTAAGTCATTTTTATTATCGCAATTCCATTGATACGAGTATTTTATTGCGACTCCCCTGGAGGTCGCGACCCACATGATGACAAACGTTGATTTAAAAGGATAACAAACAATGCTTTGTTTTTTTTTTTCATTGAAGGATAAACCCTGATGTAACGGAATCCTATGAAGTGGACATCACTTGACACTGGCGAATACTCCTTCACATATAGGAGTTCACGGTCATTATTCAAGAAGAATAAGAAGAACACTGTATCTAGGTTTCCTTTTACGACGTTTTCAATAATTGTAAATAAAGAATCTCCTTACGATGTCTTCTAATTTTATATTTATATAACCTAGGTTTGTCGAGAGTTCAAAATCGCGCGTGCAAATCACGCACGATTTTGGTCACGCGCGATTTGTCGCGCCAGTAGGTAATAACCCTAACACCTGACACCCGCCATCTTCCTAAGACCTAGTCTTCTGTTCTCAAAACTGAGATTAACCTTCAGATTAACACTTGCCTTACTGTGCTAAACAATTCCGCCAGCCACTATGCTGGACGCCCAGCATCCAGTGAAAAATGTATGTTTTAAATTAAAATTATGCAAAATCTGCTAGGTTATTTTTTTTGTAATTAGCTATGAAATTATTTTATTATGTAAGTCCTGGTCACTCACTATCCATCATAGGGTGGCAAGTGTTAAGTGTCGTAATGATTAGGGCGCCAAAAAGACTCGATGATAGCAAAAAAAAAAAATAATAATAACGAAGTTGAACAAATATAATATTTTTTATCAGATGAATCACAAAATTTTCATATCAAAGTAAATATTTTTTTCACGCTGAAACATGAAACATATTTAGAATGATTATGTAGATAATATATTATTTCTTATAAACCTAAGATAAGGCTTCTAAACCTTAAACTTTATCAATTTTTTTTTCTAATCCATTAGCATATTAAAATTTATCAGTCAAATGATTTCTTTGTCGAACACATTCGTCTTTACGTTTCATTGACACCGAAACTAGAAATAATTTGAATGGTTGAATTAAAATAGGCACTAAGTACAAAAAAAATACAAAAAACTAAGTACAGTACCCGGCGGTAAGTAATACATATCGGACTTATTAAGAAAGAGGCTGTCGGCTATAATCGGCTAACTTCGGCTTTGTAGAGCGTCGTCTCTGTCATTAATACACGTGTTCCGTCGCGATTTGTCAGTCGTTGTCAAGCGACAGAGACGACGCTCTACAAAGCCGAAGTTAGCCGATTATGACCGACAGTCTGTTTCTTAAGCCCGATGTGTATTACTTACCGCCGGGTACTGTATGCAATTTCATTTTATATGACATATAGAACGAAACTGCATACGTGGTTTTTTTTTTTGGTACTTAGTGCCTATTTTAATTCAACCATTCATTTTATATTAACTTTTTATTACGAAGTTAATTCGAACGCTCCTTGGCCTAGTTGGTAGAATACCTCCATGGCCTAGTTGGTATGTCTCCTAGCCCGGAGGTTGCGGGTTCAAATCCCGCTGGAACCCAGATTGTTTTAAAAATGATTCCAGTCTGGTTTTCACCAAAAGGCCATTTTAACATATTTCTGGTTGGTTAAAAGATATTGCCACATGGCGATAAGCCCGCCAGGTTATATTGTATACAACAAAAGTGAAATACCGACTGCAGGATATATGTACATATTGTGGTGCGAGAGTTGTAGAAATAAAACTCAAATTCTCATTTACATAAGATTGCATCCAGTGGGTAATGGCTATGCTGCAGTCACGGACATATTTTGTGGCAGTCTTAATGCCTTTAAAAGTTCTCTTAGAGAGCAATTTTATTGGTCTGAAACAAAAATCCGACAACATCCATAGATTTTTTCTCTCTTTCTTTTCGTTGACTTCGTTGTCTCTCTCAAACTTTCCGAGATATCTGTAAAGATATGTTTAAGTTTCGATGTGCATTTTTTTTGCGTTGAACTGAATTGATTGTGCGTACGTTTATTTTTAATATTTTCATAGATATTTTTTTTCTTTCTTTTTGTATGTTAAGCCTTTGATTACCTGAGCCTTGACCTGTCATTGGTTTGTATTTTATGTGTGGTGAGTAATAAGCATGTGCGTTCTACTTTCGATATGTTTTGTATATGATTCATGTAAATGTTCATAAATTTTGAGGCAAGTTGTATTTATATTCATATGCACTTAAAACTCTAATTTGAGTATAACTCTTGTAACTTTTTTAATGGCCAATAAAAGATCGTACATTATAATAAAATATTTTTTTACACCCTCTTTAATTGTGCATGTCGTTAGTCTTGTAGCGACCGTGCGTGCGGTCACTGAACCCATTGAGGCGACCCTTGCCCGCGCGGTCATTGAACTCGCAAGTGGCGAGTGTGAGGCGGCACCAAGCGAAGGTCGCCCGTACGGTCATTGAACTCACTAGTAGCGAAGAGCGAGACACCGATATATCTCTTGCCTCTCCTGCAGACCGCAGTATGAAATGTATATAGAACGTGCAACAATAAACATGTGTCCAGCGGAAGCGAGACAGCGACACGTTCTGCGCCGTTCTATACATTATAAATACAGACGCTTACAATAAACTTTCTCTTTGCTTATTCCGATCTCGACGACTTTTATTCAAATAACCATCATCCTTCTATTCGGAACACAAGTCCCTAAAGTCTCAAGAACCAGCTAATACAAGATTCACACTATCATTGATGTGCTTCAAGGCACTTTTTCATCATGATGGTGATGATTCTGCTCTTCCATGTATTTAATACAATATGAGGTGCGCGATAACACACAGGACTTCCATGCGGAATGTCGTTGGTTCGAACCCTTCACTGACATAGGCATTTTTTCCCGCCTAGTACCCGAGGGTATAATAATACTTATGACTTCCGTCATATCTATTCAAAAAAGAGAAAAAGAAAACATACTGATATGCTCCGATCATCTCAGGGCCGTGTGCTACCGGATCCAATACAGCGATGTGGCCGGTGAGTTTGCTGGTCTGCAACGGCTCACACACATAAAGGAAAGCTTCGCTTTCCAACTGAATTTACATCGGAAAGACGAAGAAATATTCAACTACGAGGCCCATCAATGAAGATTTTAAATACAATACAATACAAACATTGTCAAAAAATCATTAAGTACTAAAATAATAAGTTACTTTTGAAGTCATCAATTGTTAAGTTGATTCAAAGGGTCAGTTACCTTTTAGTATACACGTACACTAAATATTTTATATAATTCACGTTACAATGTTTGCTTTTGATTTGATCATTTAAAAAGTGAGAGCGATAAACGCAATACTAAGAAATGGTCCGGCCCCGGCGGAGTTCTTAACTTAAACCCAAGGATTTACTGAAGCCCGATAAACTTCTTAGAAATTAATTTTACTTTTTATTACACAATGCAAGTTCCTTACCCCGGAATATATTGATTCATGTTTATTATTATTCAAGATACAACTACCGAGCTATATCAAAAATGACAATCCTCTATTGTGTATGTATTTTTATTTACTTATTTATATGACAATAATTCTATAAATATGTAATAAATGTAAAATTAGACAAACAACAAACTGAGACAAACAACAAAATTAGACAAACAACAAAATTAGACAAACAACAAAATTAGACAAACAACAAAATAAAAACAGGTAATTTTAAGTGGTTACTCAGTTGATATGGATCTGGGTTGCCTTTGTTGCCTTTCATTTGTCGTGTCCCCAGTAAACAAGGGGTTTTATAAAAACAAGCTTTTGCCTGTTACTGAGGACTGATAAGTTGTGAGATCTAATTATAAGTATGAACCTTGTGAGTCAACCTTCGGTGTATCCTTATTTCAGATAAAAAATTCATCTCGATACAATCATCAAAAATACACTTGTGTTTTCTGCGGTTATCTTACCAAATATGTTATTCTGAACATATATAAATGCAGGGAAATACCAAAAGAAAGGTTTGGGCTGAAAAACATCTGGTGCCCCCGCGGCTGGGCACGGCCTATATTGGTGGGGTGTATCTTGGCCGAGGGGGTGTTATTAGATGAGCCCAGACCTTTTGATAGCTTCTCTCTTAAATGTATTTTCTGCCATTTGTGTTTTTGAAGTGTATTTAAATGTATTAAATATGTAGGTACGTGCTATATTGCTATCAATAAACCTATATATATATTATTATTATTTATTAATATAATGCTCACAGCCAGTGGCGGCTGGTCTAGAGGTGCGTTAGTGCGCTGAACCGAAGAAATAATTCGCAATAATTTAATTATATTAACTTATACTTCCAAAAAGTTCAATATTTGTACAGATTAAATATGTTTAAAAATACTCACAAATAGTAGGAGTATTTTTATTTAAGTGAAAATTCAAAAAAAATTTAAATAAAATTTAATAAAATATTCCTTTCAAATTGACCGGCCAAGTTTGCCAATACTACCGGAGCGATCTACAATACGCACCGGACGGAAACGCAAATTAATATAGGGCAGACAGAGATGTACAGTAAACCGTGAGACAGCGATATTTCACGTTCGCTCAGCGTCTCGAGATGTGTCGGTGCTCAGTGCACCAACGCAACTCGAGACCAGCCGCCGCTGGTCACAGCCACAATGTTCATATCCTTACACTCAGCTTGATTATATTGATTTTGTAATATATTTTGTCAATGTAGGTTCGAGTCCCGAATTGGAACGTCTTTAAGGTGAGTTTGCTCTATAAAGTTAAATCACTTATCCTTTTATTATTATTTGACATTTGTTTGAGCTTTCCTGATGTTGAAGTGAAAACCTTGAAACCGGTAGGGTCGTACCATTATCTTTAGTGGAAAAAACAGTGTTTAAGTATAACCAATTAGAAAAATTATTTTGAATTTTTATGATATTTTATAAATCAATATTATCTGAGATATATTTTTATATATTAGGTGTTAACATAAGTTGTGTCCGTTTTTTTCCAAATTTAAAAATGAGCACCAAAAGTAAAACAAAATGGTAATTGTTATATAGTACGTCATTCGGAAAAACAATTTTTGCTCTACAAGATATTGTGTTTGCTTTTACGTTACATATATTATTTTATTTGATTACAAGCCTTCAAAATGGAATGTCAAGTAGACGAAAGTGAGCATTTTCGACACATCATTCTGTTCGCGTTCAATCGAGGGAATAAAGCTGCCAAAGCTGCTCGGGATATTTGCGAAGTGTACGGTGAAGATGCTATGAATGAAAGGACAGCTCGTCGATGGTTTTTGCGTTTCAAAGACGGTAATTTCGACCTGAAAGACATGGAGTGTTCCGGACGACCAGTGGATGATGAGGACCGCTTAAACCATATTATTCATGAAGATCCCCTTCAAACATTTTTCATCACCATTTTGTTTTTCATCACCATTTTCAAACCATTTTTCATCACCAGTAATGATGCGGTAAAGAAACCTTTGCTTATGGTCATGCGTAGCTCGATGACGCGCGAGCAAACCAGCAAAAATTGTCGAATGTTGATTTTTGTTGTTTTCACTCAAAACATGTGGAACCCAAGCGCCGAACTTCTGGACTTTTCCCATTGATTTAAGATGGCGGTATACAGTCATGCGACTACAATTCATCTCCCCAGCCAATTCTACGGTGGTTTCAAGGGGATCTTCATAAATAATATGGTTTTAGCGGTCCTCATCGAAGTCCACTGGAGGTGTCGAAAATGCTCACTTTCGTCTACTTGACATTCCATTTTGAAGGCTTGTAATCAAATAAAATAATATATGTAACGTAAAAGCAAACACAATATCTTGTAGAGCAGAAAATTTTCTTTCGAATGACGTGTAACCTTAATTGGTGCTCATTTTTCAATTGGAAAAAAACGGACACATCTTATGTTAACACCCAATAGATAACTTGATGACAAAGCTGTATGTAACATGGAGATAACCCCATTCCTTTCAAGGTTTGTTTCCTTTGTGTGATTCACGATATGGCAAAATATAATTCATCACTTATTGCTCAATTGATTCGGTGAATCATTTAGCAAGCAAATGTAGCTTTATTGTTAAGTGTCCATGTATTTAAGATTAATGGAATTTCAAAAGAAAAGATAAATCAATATTGATGTGTATATTACAATAGTATAAAAGGTAAATGTTACAAACAATGTGAATTAAATTTGAGAAAAATAACAATCTAATAGTGTAGTTATGGAAAGACTGAATAATACTGATCTAACGTACTTTTGATAACCGAGTGTTATTATAGACTTCGCATATCAATGATTATTTGATAACCGAGTGTTATTATAGACTTCGCATATCAATGATTATTTGATAACCGACTGTTTTTATAAACTTCGCATATCAATGATTATTTGATAACCGAGTGTTATTATAGACTTCGCATATCAATGATTATTTGATAACCGGGTGTTATTATAGACTTCGCATATCAATGATTATTTGATAACCGAGTGTTATTATAGACTTCGCATATCAATGATTATTTGATAACCAAGTGTTATTATAGACTTCGCATATCAATGATTATTTGATAACCGAGTGCTGTTATAGACTTCGCATATCAATGATTATTTGATAACCGGGTGTTATTATAGACTTCGCATATCGATGATTATTTGATAACCGAGTGTTATTATAGACTTCGCATATCAATGATTATTTGATAACCGAGTGTTATTATAGACTTCGCATATCAATGATTGTTTGAAGGTAAGACCATTGCTCTGTTCCATGAAGAAGTTAACTTAGTAAGCTCTGCTGACCATCGAACAATTGAGCTCAACACATAACTGTTAACAGGGCCGGCCTGAGGTAAGTGCAAAGGTTGCAACTGCACCTAGGTGCAGCTCCAACCTTTTTTTTGTCATAAACGCGAGGTTACAAACAAAAACAAAATATGGAGCTGAGCTCATTTATTTGGTCCATATGGAAGTGAAAATTGTATTTGAAAGAAGAATGGTAAAAAAATATTAATACTGTGGAGATGGATGCACTAAAGAAATTTTGTGGAGTGTCAATGTATGTCGGAGAGTGGAACGAAGACATCAGAAATGAATTATAGATAAACTGAATGTTTTAAGTAAGATGAAAAAAAGGTACTTTAAGATGGTTTAGATATATGGAAAGAATGATTTATAGTAAGTACTAAGTTATTATAAAAGTCAGGAGTGTTAGATGTGTTTGGAAGTAGTATATCGAGGGAAATGTGGCTGTATCAAATAAACCAGATTTTGAAAGAATCGAAGGTAAAGTAAAAATTATGAAAATTGTTCATGAAGAAATGAACGAATGAGTAGGAGACGAATGTTGTGTGATTGAATAGAAAACTTTGGAGATCTGTTCTGTCTGCGTACCCCGCAAAGAGCACGACGTAATGACATGTATGTTTTATATATTTTCCAGCTTATTTTAAAACGCCAGCCTCTAATTTTTATTATTTAAATATTTTGAAATACTCGTATTTCATTTATTTTCCATCGTTCGTTCCTTTTCCCTTTGATTGATGATACATCAAAGTAATTTTTTTTATCAAACAAGTCTTGTTTGTGCTCCCCTGATGATGAGGTGAAAGCCTTGAAACGGGTTGGGTTATACCATTACAAAAAGTGGAATAAACAGTGTTTGATAAAAACAAATTACAATGTCTTTAAACCTCTACAATGTTAATAATGCCTTAACTATAAATACTATAGATGACATCTCACTTTAATTGTTATTTGTATTATTCTTGAATTGTCTATAAATAAATAAAAATTGAAAAATTTAATTGCGATCATGTAACTTCCTTTCTTCACTTTTGTTTGATTGGTTGAAAAAGATTTCTACCAATTATTAATAAACTTGTTAGATTTTCATTCAGTATATTTTTTTAATAATGAAATAAATAAGAAATATTGATAGACCGATAATTGTTCATTCTTGTTTTGAACCTTTGTTCTGAGTAAATACAAATTAAAGTGAAATTTTTATTAATGATTAAATAAACAAGAAACATTATTTGACCGATAATTGTTAATTCTAGTTTTGAACCTTTTTATCATAAGTAAATACAAGTTAAAAGCTGTACGCATCATTTGTTTTTCGATGACTGAAATGAGATTAATTTTACTCGCCCAATCAAATGATAATGGCGCTATTATTACACACATTATACTTTGTGAGTGTTGCATACAATTTCATAAAAAAATATCACATTGTAAAATATTACAATGGCAATTGAGGTCACTTTATCGTGCAAAAGGATTACACATTTGCTTGTGTCTGGTAAAAACAAGAAAAAAAAACGTAAAAGTGTTCATTTTGACACAAATGTGGCGTGGCAAAAAGTGTGGTAGGATTGAGATATATGACCGTGTGGTAAATGCAATGGATTTTCGTGCGGGATGTCGCCGGTTCGAATTCCGCGCTGTTCTACTCTTCTCGTATGATACAGGCATTGTTCCGCATAATATTCGGGTGTATAAGAATACTTATGACTTCGGTCATGTATATTCTCAAAAACGGAAAAAAAATGCCAGTGTGCCATCGGATCCAAGACAAGCGGTATGGCCATGGTGAGTTTAATGGTGTGGAACGGTTCATTAACTTAAAAAAAACTCCACGGCACAACTTCATTTTCAAACTCAATTGTCATTGGAATGGTGAAGGGATCCTCGACTACAAGGCCCAGCAAGTGTCTGGTCTAAAGACCCTCCCTTTTAGATAAGAAAAAAAAAACATTATTTATCCCTCTTGATCGAATACCATTGTCCATCATTCTGTGAATGGAAGACGTCTATGTGTGTATTGACGTCTTCCACTTCTTGACGTGTGGTTTATTATGTGTAAGCTGATACAGCACCCGGCGGTAAGTAATACACATCGGGCTTAAGAAAGAGACAATCGGCCATAATCAGCTAGCTTCGGCTTTGTAGAGCGTCGTCTCTGTCCCTAGAACGCTTGACGACTGACAAATCGTGACTGAACACGTGTAACGTATAAATAACAGAGACGACACTCTACAAAGTCGAAGTTGGACGACTATGGCAGACAGTCTCTTTCTTAAGCCCGATGTGTATTACTTACCACCAGGTACTCTACATCAGTAAGCAATCAACATTCATAGATCAAACCCAAAGTTTTGATTGGAAGAAAATTTCACTTCTATGACTATCGGCATATTCAATCTTCTGCAGCCTTTTGTTAGGCAGAATTTTGTACATCGTGTTATTTCTGCGTTGCGTAATAGTGCTGTAAGAATTTATGATAAGCTGCATATAAGCTTCTTTAAAATATACTTTTTGATGTAAAATGGTATCAGAGTAAAGCCAGTCCCAATTGTATCCTCAAGGCTTAAATGCTAACCGTTAGACCACGACAATTCGAACATCAGGAGTACTTGCTATAGGAAAGTCCAGATTGATTGAATGATAGGGTCATCTCTATTACATTTTAATGGAAACACATGACGTAGTTGATGGTTTTGAAAAAGAAATAAAGAATCTGGACATCTTGGACAGATTATGTACCTTGAGAATTGGTCTGTTCTCTCACATCACAAGTCTAATATCAGATTTGGAGAGTTGTAACATAAATCTGTTGGAATGGTGATCCGATCATTAATAATTAATTTCAAGTGGATAATTTGTCCGGACATCGGGACAATATGCTGGACTGGAACTATACGCAAGATCTGAATGATGCGAACGATATCTATTACCTCTTACTGGAAACAGGTAGCATAGTTGATAGTCCGGATACGGAAAGAATGACCAACAATCAAGTGTGACATCTTGGGCAGATTATGAACCTTGAGAATTGGTCTGTTCTCTCACATCACAAGTCTAATATCAGATTTGGAGAACTGTAACATAAATCTGTTGGAATGGCGATCCGATCATTAATAATTAATTTCAAGTGGATAATTTGTCCGAACATCGGGACAGCATGCTGGACTGGACTATAGACAAGACCTGAATGATGCGAACGATATGGCGATCTCTATTACCTCTTACTTGAAACAGGTAGCATAGTTGATAGTCCGGATACGAAAAGAATGACCAACATTCAAGTGTGACATCTTGGGCAGATTATATACCTTGAGAATTGGTATGTTCTCTCACATCACAAGTCTCATATCAGATTTGGAGAACTGTAACATAAATCTGTTGGAATGGCGATTCGATCATTAATAATTAATTTCAAGTGGATAATTTGTCCGGACATCGGGACAACATGCTGGACTGGACTATAAGCAAGATCTGAATTACGCGAATAATAGGGCGATCTCTATTACCTCTTACTGGAAACAGGTAGCATAGTTGATAGTCCGGATACGAAAAGAATGACCAACATTCAAGTATGACATCTTGGGCAGATTATATACCTTGAGAATTGGTCTGTTCTCTCACATCACAAGTCTCATATCAGATTTGGAGAGACTTGTATCATAAATCTGTTTGAATGGTGATCCGATCATCAATAATTAATTTCAAGTGGATAATTTGTCCGGACATCGGGACAACATGCTTGACTGGACTATAGGCAAGATCTGAATGATGCGAATGATCGGGCGATCTCTATAACATCCTACTGGAACACGTGGATGAAGTTGATGATCCAAATACGGAAATGAATGACCTGTATTCAAATCTGACATCGTGGGTAGATTATGTGCTTTGATAATTTGTCAGTTCTCCCACAAGAAGTCTCTTTCACACCGATGAGCAGTACCACAATTCGGAATGGTGACAGGATCCTCAACTTCGGGGTCCAACAATGACGACGACAACAAGTCATTCCAATAATGAGGATATTGCATCAATTAAATAAAAAGACTTCTTTATAGCATACAAATAAAAGAGTTAACATAAGAATACTTGCGTTAAATACCAATAGAAGAATTCTCACAAAAGATTCGGGTATTCCCAAAATATACAGTGCCAAAAAATTTAGACTGCATTGCACTGTGTACAGGAATGTTACTCAACAAGCCAGTAACTGTGGTTTAAGAGAAGGGAAGAATATTTATGAGATTGAATATTATGCAAGGATTGTACTGTGAATTATCAGGGAGTCTGTGCCAATTTCAAAGCCACGCCTTTTTTACGTTTAAGTTACCCAATTTACTATTTTGTTACGTTCTGGTAAAAAAGGAAACAATTAACATGCATATTTTATATTTTTAAAAGTACGAGTACATAGTCGCGCGGTAACGCACTGGACTTCCGTGTGGAAGGTCGTTGGTTCGAACCCTACGCTATGCTACTCCCCTCGAATGACACAGACATTATTCCCGCCTAGTATAAAGATATCTATGACTTTGGGCATCTCTACTATTTTAAGAAGACAGAAAAAAACTTGCTGATGTGCTCCGGTCGTCTCAACGGTGTGACTGATGATTTTGATGGTGTGTAACTGTTTGCTTTAAAAAGATAAGCTGATTGAATTCAAAATTTCATTCAGAAATTCATAGTTAGTCGGACATTAGGTCTTGGGTATTTAAATAAAATATTGAAACATTGTCTTACATTATTATATTTCACTTTCATTGTAAACAGTACAACCGATGTGAATTATTGCCTTATGGCAATCTCTTGCAACCAACCATCAACCTGTTTTTCTTTATTCGAACAGTACCCTTCAATATTTCCGAATTAATGTTTCAAACAATTCGGGTAATGTTGTTAATAACGGCAACCGCACTCCATAAATTGCCTCGAGTCCGGGTTTATAGGGAAGCATCGTCGTTGCTGGGCCTCGCAGTCAAGGATCCATTCGCCACTTCAACGCCAATCTTGAGGTGCTCTTCCGTGTCAACCATGTGGTCTACTAGACAAACTCTTTTTTACCAGACTGGCATAATTTTTTTGGTACCATCGGGAATTGAACCCAACCGAAGTGGAAGTCAATAATTTTACAACTAAAGTACGGAGGACTTCAGCTGTTAAATATACCTTAAGTGAAATCCAAACAACATTCCTTTTTAAAAAATCTGGGCTGCAACTGGAAACGAACCCACAACACCCTGGCTAGACGTCATGCATATTATCACCTAGGCCCCGAAGTTTGTTAAACATGATGAGGAAAGGGGAATATATAATATTTACATATATTATTTACAGTCAATGCATTGACACTGCGGATATTAAAATACATTATATAATACCTAGTTTAGTCAACCACTGTTTATTCCACTTAACATTAACGATATAACCTTTATATTAAGTGAAATATACCTGAAAACAATGGGTTATACCAGTTGTCAACAACCTATGACACGCATGCCACTAGGTGGCATGTGGAAAGTTTTTTTGTGGCACGGCATAAAGAATAACAAATAATGAAATTTTTCAGTATTATAGTTGCACTAGTTTGATTAAATGGCGATGGGGGTGATCGCCCCCTCCCCATAGGATTTCCAAATTACACGTATAATTTCTTAAACGAGACGGCTCGTTTTTTTACAGGAAATTAATCGTTTTTGTGGAAACGTTAAAAAAACTTCGCTGCCTGGCTCATTTTCTTAAACTAAATAATTTTATTTCAAACAATAACTCAATTTATATTGCGTGCAATTTATATTGCCATGTTATTAATTTGAATTATAGTGAAGTATTGCAAAAATAATTACATAAATATTCAATTTCTTAAAGGTTTTTCCTCAAATAATCTCCCCCCCCCCCCCCCCCGTGAAAAAATTCTGGATCCATCAGTTGCACGTGAAGTGTCCAATACTTAAAAAAAATTGACACTTCAGTGCATATACTTAGTAGGTTTCCGACCGCTGGATTATACCGTTTTATTGAGTGGTATAAACAGTCTTTTACTAAACAAAAAACAATATTTTTATCTGATTATTTAAGTATATATCTTATAACTGTTACTTTTGTTATTCATATACATTTATTTATATAAAAAAAAAGAATAAGCTACATTAAAATAATAATTAGATAAAAAGTTACTCGTGGCTCAGCGCTCTAATTCCCTGACGGTCTGGAACTGAGCACATGATTCGCCTCCATTCCTACCGGCCCTGAACCATGATGAGTGTAACACCCAGTCTGTCTATTTTAGTCTAGTTATTTGTCTATCCACCTTATTGATGATCGACCTCTTGCACAACAACTCCAGATCAATATTTTTCAAACTTACTCGTATATAAAACATGTTTTTACAGTTTTACTCAACATATCCATTCAAATCGTAAAATTCTGAATTTTATATTTTATTTTATTATAAATACTAACAGAATTTATGAGGTCATACATACTGTGGAGGATTTTCTATTTGAAGACTTCAAAGGCCATTTCATATTGTTTTGTCAGTATCCAAGGGTAACTGATAAAGTTTTTTTTTGCCTCTTTAAAAATTTCCATATTTATCACTACGCCCCTAGATACCTAAACATGCGTCAACATGGCCAGGCGGCTCAGCAGGGTCCATATATCTGTGGCATTTGCGGGAGGGAGTGCGCATCCAGGATCGGACTAATCTCTCACAGAAGATCACACGATGGACGTGGGAGAACGGTTCAGTACTGACGTTGGAGTGGCGAGGGGATCCTCAACTGCGAGGCCCGGCAATGAAGATGATGACGTGTGGCAATCTCTTCCAACCAACCAGAAATATGTTTTTATAGGCCCTAAGTGTTAACCAGGCTGGAATCCTATTTTAAAAAATCTGGGTTCCAGCGGGGATCGAACCAGCAACCTTCGGATCGGCAGACAAGTGTCTTTCCACCAGGCCACGGAGGTCGTTATTTCATACATTTTCCCGCCATGTATTCTTCGTAGTACACGAGTTTCCCCAACAGTTATTCAGGATATCAATAATGATTTACAGTACCCGGCGTGAAGTAATACACATAATTTGTAGAACGTTGTCTCTGTCGCACGATGCGCTAACAGTCCGGTATCGCAGTCACGTTGTGATTAGCGCATCGTGCGACAGAGACGACGCTCTACAAACGATGTGTATTACTTACCGCCGGGAACTGTACCCATTATTGTATTACTTGACTATTGACACTTGCAATACTGCCTCTTATGTTTGCATATATATCTAGATTACACTTCTGGTTGGTTGGAAGAGATTGCCGCCTGTAAATAATCACGTCATATTGTTTTTACAATGAAGTGTTCAATAATTTAACAAATAAAATGCCATATGATGACGTAGACGATAATAAGTTGTATACTATAGTATAACACTTTCGTTGCATACAGTACAACCTGGAGAGCTAACTGTCATGTGATAACCTCTATTAACCAACTAGATAGATTTATTAAGATAAGTTGACTGAAAACTTAGTAAAAATCTTTTTAAAAAAATAGATACCAGTGAGAATCGAACCCACAATCTCCGATTTGGAAGACATGTGTCTTACCAACAAGGTCTCGGAGGTCGGCTTTTCTTTAACTAATCGTTAAGTTAGTATCATTAAGTTATTTATCTAACTTTTCTTTAAATGAGGTGCAAGGCCATGTAGTAACGCACTAGACTTATATGCGGAAGGACGTCGGTTCGAGATCCACGCTGTGCTATTCCCCTCAAATGTTACAGACATTTTTTCCGCCTAGTTTTCGAGCGTATAAGGATATCTATGACTATAGTCATACAATATTTATTATTTCAAAAACAAAAGGAAAAAACATACCGGTGTGCTCCGTTGGTCACATTTTAGGTGTGCAATCGGATCCAGTACACCGGTGTGACCAATGAGTTTATTGGTGTGCAACGGTTCACTCATTTAAAGCAAACTCCATGGTACGGCGTCGTTTTTCAACTAAATTGACGTTGGAATGGCGAAGGGATACTTGACTTCAATACCCAGCAACGACAACGAATTTATTTTCCTGTGGACATCCTACTAATTTCCCGACAACACTTAAATTGTTGGTACCGACATCTGATGTTTAAATATATCTTATATGTAGATTATTACAACCAAATATTGACAACGACAAAAATAAAAGGAGTACAAAACCTCGAGTCACTTTTGAAGTCGTAACCTCGAGTAAACGACATAACTTAATCGTAATTGTTAGAATATGACTGATAACTATTATCAAATCCTGTCACAAAAAAAAAACAATTCCATTGACTTATTGATTACATATAAATAATCTCACCAACCAATCAGTTGCACTGTACAGTGTGTGCGAAACAAACAAAGCAATCTGCGCTTGTGTGAGTGACTTGTTACTTAGTCGAGCTGTGGTGGAGTGAGTGTCGCTCAGTTAGTGTGAGTGACCGATAAATTCTCGGAGTCTAGCGGACTCGACAAGGGCATAT
>OX463864.1:9948703-9992493 GCA_949825065.1 Odontocerum albicorne | reverse complement strand
TTTTTTTTTACCTGGCGAGTTTATTGCCATGTGGCAATTTCTTCCCACCAACCAGAAAGATGTTTTGATAGGCCCTAATGAAAACCAGACTGGAATCCTATTTAAAAAAAAAAAACTGGATTCCAGCGGGGATCGAACCCGCAATCTCCGAATTGGCAGACAAGTGTCTTACCACCAGGTCACGTTCGTATATTATGTCCTCACCAAAATAAAGGCAACTCTTTAGTTTACTGGATACACGACAAATGAAAGGCAACAAACCCAGATTTACTCGTATATAAATTGAGTGTCCATTTTAAATTACCTGTTTTTTGCTGTTGTTTGTCTAGTTTTTTTTATAAACTACGTATAGACGAAATGCTTTGGCCATAGCATGCTTTAAGAAGCGACTGAAAAAACTCTTAAAATCTAGTCAGTAATATGATATAAAGTGTTTCATTTATGATTTTTTCTATTCTTTCCACCATCCCTTCCTTTGCCTTTCATTGATGATATTTCACTTATATGAAAAGGAATGTTCGGATGATTATTCATCTTTGTGGGCGAATGCTCACGTAGGTGGTGGAAGATTTCGTGGGGATGGATAGTCATTTGAATGTTTTTTTGCGAACATGTAACTTGCTTTATTTAATTTTTTATTGTTGGTTGGAAACGATTGCCGCCTAGCAATAATCCCGCTAGATTGTATTTACATTAAAAGTGTTTAATAAATAAATAGATTACTTGTATAAATAAATTAATTAATTAAATTGACGAAGAAGGTAGCTTAGCAGGTAAATTCTTTGTTAGTATTTCTATCGGTAATGATGATTTTAAATTAAAAGACTGTTATCTATGCGATAATTAATTGCTGAAAGCATTACTTTGCACAGACAAATAACATTATAAACGATTTGCCCTTTGTTATCAAAGTCTTAGACAAATTATGACCTCTTATCGTTCATATTTAACAAGTGTGTTATAATATTTGAATTGCAAATAAATTGCCTTCTAATTATAATACGTACATAAAAAAACTTTAAATTAGCTTTAACAAGAATAAAAATTATTGTTAAAGCTAAATGTTTTATTGCTTAGAAGAGTTTATTTTATGACAAGCATTTGAGTTTATTTTATGACAAGCATTTGAGTTCTCCGATTACTAACTTAGGAGAATCTCTTTTTCTAAAAAAAATTCGGTGATCGATTTATTTTAGATACTTTAGGTTGTATACAGTAAAACTTGGCGTATTTATTGCCATATGACAACCTTTTTCAACCATCCAGAAAAAATATTCTTAAAAAGCTACACATAATCAGGCAGGTTAATGTCTATACCACTGAGCCAAAAATATTAAGCACGTAATAAAAGCGAGAGAAAAAAAATAACATGAAAAACATTAAACAAAGAACAAACAATGCACCCAGCATTAATTCAAACAATCGTCATTTTAGACTGACAGAAGCTTGATGAATTCCATAGGGATAATCTACAAATCGCAATAGATAACATTTTGTTAAAAATTGGTAAAAGGAGAAACAAAAACGCCTTCAAATATAAAAAAATTTTATAAATACTTTCAAAATACCTTATTGATGAAAGTGTTCTATGGTATTTGTATTAATAAATTACAGAACGGAGCAAAATAAATTCTCTATTTTTCAGCGAGATCTTTCAAGGCACCTTTCATTTACTCCTTCCTTATTTTATCTTTCTGGGTAACTCCTGAAATTCATCGAAGCATGCGCATTTCGGTTACATGACGTTTCTGTTCTTGGGACTTTATGTTGCCAACAACTAATTTCTGAAACCTCGAGCGATCCTTATTGACAGTCCTCAGCTTCTCAGCAAATTCAACACAGATTTGTTTCTTCACTCGATAATTATCTTCCTCTTCAGTTTCAATCCTGGGGATTGGTTAGCAGCAAAGCTCTGCATCTCCTGCTCCACTCCACTCGATCTTCAGCGATCCTCTTGAGCTCTGTATAGGAAGTGCAGTCCATATCGTGGCATACTTGCTCCAGATACTCTCGGCGAGGATGCCCTCTACCAATCGATCCCTCAATCATTCCCTCCAGTATATTGTGCAGGAGATTTTCATGTCACAGCATATGACCCATCCATTCTACACGCCTTTCCGATATGACGTTTGACAGGTGCCTGGTTTCTTCGATCCTGCTAAGAACCTCGTCATTTGTAATGTGGTCTCTCCAGGAAATCCATAGGATTCATCTAAAGGTCTACATCTCGAAGGCCTCCAATCTTTTTCGATCTCTTTCGCCTATGCACCATAAAAAATATTCTTAAAAAGCAACGAGTAAAACCGACTGGAACTCTTTGTTTAAAAAATGGGTTTCAACAGGAATTGAACCTACGAGTATAACCCAAGGGTTGGAAACACAGACGTCTTTTCAACTAGGCCATGTAAGTCGTTATTGTTTTATGCTGAATACTCTTCTAGCATTTCTCACAAAGGATAATAACCGTCTACTGACTAGTCATCGCAGATGTGCATACATTGAAATTTGTTTTAACAAATACTGTTTATTCCACTTTTTGTAACGGTATAACCCTACCGGTTTCGAGATTTCACCTCATCATCAGGGGAGCACAAACAAATTTTGGAGGGGAAAACCTTGAAACCGGTAAGGTTATACCGTTACAAAAAGTGGAATAAACAGTGTTTGATAAAACAAATTACAATGTTTTTAAACCTCCACAATGTTAATGCCTTAACTATATAGTAAATAATATATATGTCTATAAATAACATACCTACATATTGCGTACGCGGTAATTAAGAAAAAAAAGACATTAAATATAATGCTCCACAACTCCTGCAACATTGTTTTTCTTGTTTTCCTCGATATTTAAATGGCGTAATATGTCTTCTCTGTCCGGACGTCACTGCTGAGTACTTTTCTTGGAAAACATAGTGCGATGGTTTCTCATTGTTTTGCGCACCACAGTCGATGTTTTAGGAATTGTATGCATGTTGTATATATTGTGAGCCCTGCTACAAACACACAGCATTTTGGGGTATAGTTCTAGGTCCACGGTGAAATTTGCAGTTGTAGATATTAAGTGGGAGCTGGAATGTTGTAAAATGCTTTGGGATAATCTAAGCTTGGAGTTAAAAAGGTTGGGAGAGAGGATATGGAAAACACAGAAGTGGCGTTGACCAGCCTATGCACACCTCGATCAAGTTAAGTTCCTCCGTCAATTTCATGGATGTGATCACTGCCCATCCACTGACAGCTAATTGAAGCGAACGGTGAAGAGTTGAAGATGTCAGTGAACCAGGGGCTGAGTACTTTTTAGGCGACCCTAGACTTACCAGTGCTGTTCACAAGGTTCTACCACTAAACATCTCCCTAAACCCCATATTCAGTACTATTTAATAGTTGTTTTTACTTTTTACATGCGGAGCGAATAACCTGAAAGGATTACAAGCGAAAAAATGTTAAGAAGGAGGGGATTTTTATTTTTTTGAAAACTCGAATGAGCCTCATTGACTATTTACAATATTATTATCTAAATTTCAATTCAAATTAATGTCTTATCGGTCATGCTGTTGTCTCGGAATTTTATCTGTCAAATTAGTCTGACTTGTATTTTGCGTTGATTAAATCATGCTGGGGATCGAGATAACCTCGCCAAAGGTACGGTGTGGCTGTCACGTAAGTAAAAAAAATATATAAATAAAAGGTATTTACCAATTTTTTTTCATATCTAACATACATGTCCTCAGAGTATTTTGAAATGTTAAGGCATGCAGAATGAATGAACTAAAAAGACTAAGACGGCAAATACGAGTAAATAATTGTATTGGACGTATGCGTCACCCTTAATATATGTAAATTCTTGTTGTATTTTGTATATTTTGAGATCTGTATGTGTATAGATTCTTGTCTGTAAATTTGATGTTGTTTGATATTTGTTTGGTTTCTATGTAAATATTTATGTTTGTTTTGGTCCGTGCGTTGTCGCGACCGCATAGGATAAACGACTTATGAACGGTCGTCGCCAAAACATATCCCTGACCGTTCGGTCTGTAACGATGGTCGCTATCAGTGTAGCATGTGTTCTATTAGAACATGCTGATGATTTTGATATCGACATCGTTATCTTCGTTTTAGCTGATTCTGCGTTACTTCTCGTACAGAATCATCAGTATAGCAATATAGCGGATTGCTTATGTTTAATTGTCGTGATGATTTTGATCGATATCTGTTTACTTATAGACTCAGGAATGCGGATATATTTCGATAAATGGACAGCAGGCAAATAAATAATACAAGTCTTGACAGTTGAATGGACGACAATAAAAGTATGTTTATTTCGCAGAGTGCGGACAATTTATACCAGTGAATGAATACATGGGCGATATATATCTGCCTTGCTCTATCACATGAACTGGCGGTAGATTAATTATTTATATTTGGAGATGGCTAGCCAATTTGCACGCTGTAAATAGTAAATATTGTCGTTGTTCGTAGTGTGTAACAATCATTGAATTCTTCATCGGTCATTGCCCCTGTATGTTTACTGTATGTTTACTATTAACAATAATTAATTTAATTTATTTGTGTTTTAACAATTCACTCGTTATTTTGACAATTCATTTAGGTAGGTATACAGGTAGGTACAGGTCTAAGCATTGCGCAAAACTCCCGAAAATTGTTGAATTTCGCGAGGTGTGAGTGCTTGCGGTGACCGACTGACCGTTCATAAGAAGGGTCCTTTTTAATTTTGAA
This sequence comes from Odontocerum albicorne, assembly GCA_949825065.1. Taxonomy (NCBI): domain Eukaryota; kingdom Metazoa; phylum Arthropoda; class Insecta; order Trichoptera; family Odontoceridae; genus Odontocerum; species Odontocerum albicorne. The sequence goes on along the minus strand of OX463864.1, from coordinate 9,987,756 downwards.
ATATATTCTCAGTACACTCTACCTCCTGTGTTTTACTTGAGACCTGCTACAACCTGACATAAGAGGAATATCTTCACCATCGCTATCTTCTCAACGATCTACGCCCTTTTGGAATTCACCGAATTCTCCAAGCATTGCGCAGCAACCATCACACCTATTTACACTTCTTTGTACGCGGTGCCGTACGATAATGCAAATTTGAGTGGAAAACGTGGTGGAGGAAAGTCAAGGAAAGTATGGTTGGAACAAGTGAATGATCACCATCCTTAATTACGTGTAGAGATAGTTGAAAGATTATTACATTAGTCAGAATATTCTTTCATCCTAACTTTCCTTTGTTTCTTTTCTTTGTGCTTCATCGAATTTCTTTCTTCTAGTTTTATATATAATATAAATAATTTTAATTTAAACTTTAATTCAAAAGAATATAACCCTTTTGTAAAATTTGTTATGGATCTAAACAATTAAATGTATTCAAAGTGAGCTGGTTGGCTTGCAGAAATTGATGTTTAGCAATTAGCCCATCTGATACCCCACGGTAAACTATATACACAAAATAATATAAATAGGAAAAAAAAACAAAATTATATTTTGAAAGAGGGAGATGACAAAAGTCAGAGAGACGTAGAAGTTGGAGGAGAAGGTGTAGGATTTCAATAGGCGAAAGATATGTGTTGTGATAGGAAAGTCTGGTGCTCTCTCCTCTCTGCCTACCCCGACAGAAAAATGATGATATGTCATCAGTAAGATACAGGAAAAAGCCTTATTTACTGGGAGCACAATAACTGAAAGGGAACAAACACAGATCCATATACAATGACAGTATTACGTATTCTTTGTTATGTATTTGTACTTATTCTTTGTTATGTACTTTTAAATTGACTATTCTTTGTTATGTTTTTTTATACTTTGTATGCATATAATGACTTTTTATGTAAATTTATAAGAAAATAATAATTTATATAGCGCTTTTCAGAGAGCACAGTCTTCTCAAGGACGGTCTAACATAGGAATCAAACCCGCTATTATTGACAGATTAAAAATGTTATAAAATAAATATATATAAGTTAAGTGTAACAATAGGAAGCTAGTGGCTGAGATAATTAAATAAGGTACATTTGCACATATTCAGAAATACATAATTGTTATGAAAATCGTAGAAAACCTACCAAGACAAGAAGAACTACAAAGAAACCTTTGTAGTTATTTCGATATGTGATAGTATCACATTCGGCTTTAGGTGAAGTGTATTGTATGTGTGTATTACACATACATACATACTATTACACAATTTTCCTTTGGTAGTAGACAGAGAGGACAACGGCCAGACTTTCCTATATCGATACACATCCTTAGCCTCATCTACATCCATAGACTTTCTCATTCAACTTCTACGATCTCTCTGACATTCTACGTTTCCTTCCTTCAGTTTATCATTCATTTGATCTAACTATACTTTCCTTGGTCTTCCTCTTCCACGTTTTCCATTCACATTTAAAATATACCTATATTGTTAGTATTTTTTAATTTATTCGTTCCACATGCCCAAACCATATCAGCTTGCTATTCTTCATCTTACTTAACACATCAACCTTAAATCACTTTATTCGGTATTCTACAATACATTGGCACTCCATGTATTCTTCTCAATGCACGCTTTTCTATAGTATTTATTCGGTTCCTATTAGTTTTTTTCCACGTCCACGTTTACACTCACATACATCAAAATGTGTAGTATTCATATATAATCGTTAATTTTGATAAGACCTTCAAAAAACCTTTATCTTTTACTGCTTCCTCAATCTATGTACGCCACCATAAAATAACATAAACATTGTGAAAATATGGAGGGTCTGTGAGAAGAGTCGCCTCTCTCCATCATACTCTGTTCAGACTATCTGCGAAGTCAAAGTCAGATAATTCATGTCTGAGTTGACACTATCTATTGTGCGACCTCTCCATCTACTTTCATACCCAGTGTCTGGTTTTCCACATAATCAGCAGGTTAATGTCTATACCACTGAGCCAAATATTAAGCAAGTAATAAAAGCGAGAGAAAAAATATAACATGAAAAACATTAAACAAAGAACAAACAATGCACCCAGCATTAATTCAAACAATCGTCATTTTAGACTGACAGAAGCTTGATGAATTCCATAGGGATAATCTACAAATCGCAATAGATAACATTTTGTTAAAAATTGGTCAAAGGAGAAAGAAAAACGCCTTCAAATATAAAAAGAGTTTATAAATACTTTCAAAATACCTTATTGATGAAATGGTTTTATGGTATTTGCATTAATAAATTACAGAACGGAGCAGAATAAATTCTCTATTTTTCAGCGAGATCTTTCAGGGCACCTTTCATTTACTCCTTCCTTATTTTGTCTTTCTGGGTAACTCCTGAAATTCATCGAAGCATGCGCATTTAGGTTACATGATGTTTCTGTTCTTGGGACTTTATGTTGCCAACAACTAATTTCTGAAATCTCGGGCGATCCTTATTGACAGTCCGCAGCTTCTCAGCAAATTCAACACAGATTTGTTTCTTGACTCGATAATTATCTTCTTCTTCAGTTTCAATCCTGGGGATTGGTTAGCAGCAAAGCCCTGCATCTCCTGCTCCACTCCGTTCGATCTTCAGCGATCCTCTTGAGCTCTGCATAAGAGGTGCAGTCCATATCGTGGCATACTTGCTCCAGATACGCCCTCTACCAATCGATCCGTCAATCATTCCCTCCAGTATATTATGCAGGTGAGGTCACATGAATGAAGAAAGGAGAAATATCATATTCATAACTCAAAGTTTTATATTCTCATTCTGGTAGACAAAGATAACAGATTTTCATTTCATTATGTTCTGACACACACCTGGACGACCTTCGTGGCCTAGTTAGTAAGACGCCTGTCTTCTGGAAGTAAGTGCTAATTATAATTAATATTATTTTTTCATTCAATGCGTAAATACTTAAAATCTGAACCCAGTATTTATTATATTTATAGAGATATTAAAGTTTTTAGAAGCAATGTATACTAGTTACACATCACAGGGAAGGAAGGGTTAATATATTTCTGGTTGATTGGAGAAGATGGCCACATGGCAATTAGCCCGCCAGGTTGTATTGCATGCAATTAAAGTATAATACAATGCATTTTTCGGTTCTGCCACATCCATACGCCTCGTCATACATACTCTCCTATTATAAAGGCTTTTGACTTATCCTTATTTTAGAATTTCAATGCAATGCTCCATGTATTACTACTTTCAATTAATTTCGTCTCAAATTCATAATACTATATAAAAATAAATACATATCATCAAATGAATTGCAAATTCGAATGCAACGTAACCCCAGGGTAGGTATGCGAATAAACTGCCACACAAGCTCGGCATATGACGTCACACCCAGGCATGCGCCATGTTGCACTTGTGTGCGAGCCTCGCCCTATATTCCCTTAGACAGGGCCGGCACTGGAGATAAGCAATAAAAAATGGGCAAAGCCAATACCTTCCTATATTCAATCTTGAAAAATATTTTTCCATAACATTTCTTGACTTAAATATATTTTCTTGACTTCCATAAGAATATTGGAGCTTTTTAATTCTAATACAGTTACACACATAAATACATACCATCAACCCATTTCCCTGTCGGGATAGGCAGAAAAAACAGAGCATTATACTTTCCTATCTCAACATACATTCTTAGCCTCTGATACATCCATGCAAGCTTCTTATTTGATTTCTCTGACTTTCTCCGTTTCTTTCTTTCAGCATATCATTCACTTGATCCAACCATAATGTCCATGGTCTCCCACTCACATTTTCCCTTTATATCTATTTTGTTAGTCTTTCTTCATTCATTCGTTTCACGTATCCAAATAATTTCAGAGTGATATTGTTCGTCATATTTAATACATCATCCCTTATCACTTAATTTTGCATTCTGTCATACATTGTTACTCTATGCATTCTTCTCAATATACGCATTTCTACAGCATTGATCTAGCTATTCTCAGTATTTCTTTCACGCCAACGTCCAATTCAGTTTTATGCAATAATTATAATTTTATAGTTTTAACATTTATTATAAATTTAATATGGTATTTGGAAGGTTTTTATTGTTGTATGTAAAGAGAGAAGTATGTAAAGAGAGAAATATGTAAATAGAGAAATATGTAAAGAGAGAAATATGTAAAGATAAAGATCTGAGAAGGAATGTTGCATAATCCAAAGTCATGGCGATCGAAAAGTAAACGTGATAGTCCTGAGTTATAGTGCCCTTGATGATAGTTTGCTCTCTAAACGGGACTATACAGCCCGGCGGTAAGTAATACACATCGGGCTTAAGAAAGAGACTGTCGGCCATAATCGGCTAACTTCTACTTTGTTGAGAGTCGTCTCTGCCCCTAGAACGCTTGACAACGACTGACAAATCGCGACGAAACACGTGTATGAATGACAGAGACGATGCTCTACAAAGCCAAAGTTAGCCGATTATGGTAGACAGTCTCTCTCTTAAGCCCGATGTGTATTACTTACCGTCAGGTACTTTATATAAATTGTTTTTTTTTGTTATTATTATGAGTCTGATTAGTAAATTGAATAAGAGTAGCGAAAAGAAGGGTATAAGAATGAATGTTATGTAATCAAAGGTCATGGTGATAGAAATGTTTAAATCGGAGAGTAAACGAGAGAATTGGGAGAGCAATAAAAGATTCGAGCAAGTACAACATTTTTACTATTAATAAAGTATTTTTTAAGATGATGGAAGAATTAAGAATGATATCGAACGGCGCGTAGCGATAGAAATCAAAGGCAATGGGATACTAAATTAATACACTTGAAACAATATTAAAATTTACTAATTTGATAGTGTACAATCGTATTTGAACATATTTGATTTAAGGGAGTAAAACGTAGATGTGAAAATAGATACGAATAAATTCTGTAGAAATGCGTGCACTTAGAAGAATATATCTGTGGTGTTATGGCAGAAGTTGATATGTCCGTTTTACCTTAGTTTACAGGTGAAGCAATATTAACTTTGATAAGCTGTTAAAATCAGTACAAATAGGCATTTTTTAAGTTTTTCCAAACGATATATCTTTTGTTTGGATAATGACTGACACACCAAGTTTTGCCACAATATGCTGAGAGATATTTTCTATAAATTGGGAGAATAAACACAAAATGACAAAAAAACGGACATATCAACTTCTACCATAACGCTACAGATATAAGGTGACAATGTGTTACTACAGAACACGGAATGAAATGATCATTAATGAATGTGAACTTAAGTTTGATGTGTTCAGTAAAATTAAGAGGAAACTCCGTAATCTTGGATGACTGCGTGCATCGCGTTCATTGCACATTTCAAAGAAACAGCCCCTTTCACAACAAAAGGGGAGAACTTGAGGGGGGATCCACATTGAGAGCGGGCATGGCAATGCGATGGCATTAGCCTCCCAAATTGGCGACGTAACCCTTCAGACCTTGAAAATACCAGGGTCAACGACCAGACACAATGTGCAGTGTGGACGAAAAAGTGCATAGAATGTCTGGAAATGCATTTTAAATTTTTATTCCAAAATGACGAAGACGATGAAATAAAAAGGAATACAGATAGATTCAAATGAGACAACTGCAATTATCTATGAAATATTATCTGGAAAAACAAAACGTTCGGATAAAAAAAACATAGTTCGAATATTATGTAAAACTTGTGTTGGACTGATTACGACATATAATCATGAAACCAGAGTCAGCACTGCACAGCTATAAAAAAGAGCTTACTCGTACTTTTAACATCCGCGTTGAGAATATTACAAACAATCGCAATAACACCTCTCAGAGATAAGGTTAGAAACTCGCACAAGGCAAATCCAATTCAATGAACCATTTTATAAAGTGCCGTTTTGAGAACAAACTGTCTTCAAGGGCGTTCTAACTCGAGTATCGAACCCACAGAACACCATCTGACAGCCCAAACAAATCAACTGACATACTGCCCTCATAAGCAAAGCACGCAGCTAATGGCAAAAGTTAACTTTTGAGAAAACTGTACTTTTATGTTTTTCATTGCTGCTTAAAAATGTCGTTATTCATGAACAAAAAAAGCAGTAAAATGTGATTCATAAGCAAAAACGCAGCAAACACATATGCACTTGCTGTCTTTTTGCTTATGAATCACATTTTTCTGCTTTTTTGTTTAGAAAACCCTAATATTTTGTGAAATTAAAAAATACATTATGTCTATTTTTGTATTGAAATAAATGGTTTTCTGTATTTTTTTTTTATGGATTATGGTTCAGAATTTGATATGAAATATTGCCTCATACTTAGTTAAATGCTTATGACGGCAGTATAGCAGCACCCGGGTGAATCATCTAAAACACTTTCTTTGCATACGGTACAACACGATGGGATTATTACCATATGGCAATTTCTTCTAATCAATCAGAAAAATGTTTGTGAGGCCTTAAGGAAAAGCCAAACTGTAAAACTTTTTTTTTAAAGACCTGTAACACAAATAATGTCGTCAGATAGAGCATGAAGAGAATGCGATACTGGCATGGCCATTTGGATAGGGTGGACAGAGGTTATAGGGCAATCTGTATAATGTCATAGAATTTCATGGATAGTGGCTTACGAAATCCCCGCAGGACATCGCATGCCAAGAAAGCAGTCTAAAAGGTGAAGAGAGACATCTGGTGATCTGCTTCTCAAGAAAATTGTCGTAACAGTAGATCCAAAATATACATCAAGACGAAGAAGAAGTTATATTTTAAAGAGATGCAAATAAATGAAGACTTTGAAGTGATGAAAATAACGACCTTCATGGTCCAGTTGATAAAACATCAGTTTTCCAACCCGGGACTTACGAGTTCAATTCCAGTTGAAAACTACATTCTAATCTGGTTTGTCACTTAAGGCCTCTTAGAAATTTATGTGGTGTGTTGGGAGATATTACATCATGACAATAGCTCCGTAAGGTTGTACTGTAAAGTGTAATACAATAAATTGACTACCGTAGCCTAGTTGATAAGACACCTACCTGTCTACCAGCCCTGGCCCGGGATAAAACCCTTTTTTTTTTAAAGAATCGATATGATTGAAGTCATAGGTTTCCTCATACCCTCGAGCACTAGGCAAAAAAAGTGCCTGTATCGTTCGAAAGGAGTAGCACAGCGCGGGGTTCAAACCGACGACCTTCCGCACGGAAGTCCAATGCGTTACCACGTGGCCAGGCACCTCATATGCTTTTTTTTGTCAAATATATTTTCGAAACATATGCAGGTGCGGGAAAATAATGACCGCAGCCACTACCTTCCTATTCTCACACTCAACTAAAATTTATGTTGTAACATTGTAATTTATTTTATCAAACACTGTTTATTTCCACTTTTTGTAACGGTATAACACTACCGGTTTCAAAGCTTTCCACTCATCATCAGGGGAGCACAAACAAGACTTGTTTGTACTCCCCTGATGTGTCCTGTTTGTGCTCCGCTGATGATGAGGTGAAAGCCGAAAGGGCGATAGGGTTATACCATTACAAAACGTGGAATAAACAGTGTTTGAAAAAATAAATGTCTTTAAACCTCCACAATGTTAATGCCTTAACTATGAATAATATGTGTTGTAACATTTTGAATATATCTATAATAGTACGTTCGAGTCTCGAGTCGAAGCACCCTTGAGGAGAGTTTACTCTCTTAGAGGCGCTATATATGTTAAGTTGTTCAATTATCATTATTATTATAAATACAAAATTACTTACCGGACAACCCAATAGTAAACCATATTTTTATAAGGTAAAAACAATAGAATAAAGAGAATTCCATTTACATGTGTAATGGTTATTAATTCAGCAGACATATGTGATGTGTTGACAGGGATAATACAACACAATAAATTTATGAAGTGTAAGGGCATTCACATACTTCCTAAAGTGACCCTGAACAAGCTACACAAATATACTGCACCACCCACGCTCTGCGGTCGATGATCGACCGAGGGCTGATCCAAAAGTAATAGCTTTGTCTATATATATTTCATTCAAATTGTAAATTGGACCAGTATTACGTAGAAGTTGTGCAAAATACTATTGCCTTACGATTGTTTAGTAAAAATATTCACCAACCAGTTAAGAACCTTTTTGGAAATGCCTTATTACGATTTTTTATTTATTTATTCGTATTATTTATTTTTCACAATGAAGTATACGAAGCACTCCCTTGCCTTACTAACCGTGTACCAGTCCTGAGGATGGTAGGTTTCGATGTATACTGTATGACACTTTCGTTGTATACTGTACAACCTGGCAGCTTATTGCTATGTGACAATCTCTTTCAACCAAACAAATGTTAAACATACCTTAACTAAAATTCAGACATCAAATCCTTTAAAAAAATCTGGATTGCAATATAAGTCTTGCGTCTTGCTAACCAAGCCACGGAGGTTAGGTTAGGTTTCACAAAAATAAACCAAAAAAGTTAAAGAAACACATATTACACCAGAAGAAACACATATTACACCAGAAAAAACACATATTATACCAGAAGAAACACATATTCATACACCAGAATAACATTTGAATTAGAAACACTAATTTAACAATAATACTCCTCTGCTAAATATGATTCTCGTTCAAAAACCATTATTCTGACGCCTAGTACTCTTCTTCCTTTATTAGCCACTACTCTCTTTCCTTTATTAGCCACTACTCTTCTTAATTTATTAGCCACTACTCCCCTTCCTTTATTAGCCACTACTCCCCTTCCTTTATTAGCCACTACTCTCGTCTTCCTCTCGTGTACCTATTATAATTAAAAAATTGTTCTTCTTCTCAATGTCATGTCAGGTCCCCCCAACGTTGAATATCACTTGAGAGTAGATATCTTTATCCCCGGCAGCCCGAAAAAGATCTCCAACGCCCCTTATGCCAGTCCAATCACGTATGTTATATTGCGGAGCCAGGAGGTTTGCCTCCTCCCAACAACTCTTCGGCCTTCTATTTATTACGGCCTTCTATTACCTTCGGCTTTCCCTTATTACGGCCTTCATTACCTCGGAAGTATCCTAGTGGAAGACCTTGACCCTGAAACCGAAGTCAAGTGCAGAATTGAATCATCTCGTGCGACTTTTAATAAAATGAGAAGCGATGATAATCTAAACTTGAAACTTCGACAACGGTTAGTCAAATGCTACGTTTGGTCAGTATTATTGCATGGAATGAAATCATGGACCCTCAAAGTAAGTAGTATGAACCGACTGGAACCATTCAAAATATGGATGCATCGGAGAATGCTACGGATATCCTGGACGGATATGGTCAGCAACACAAGGGTTCTTCAAAGAGCCAAAGTTGATAGAGAGTTGCTGACTAATATTAAAATCCGAAAGGTGTCCTACTTGGGGCATGTACTTACTTAGTAGAGGAGCAAAGTACAATTAGAAAATAAATATTTTAAACATAATTTAGATCATCTTCACCTGACGAAGAAAGCGAAGATCTTTGAAACCGGTAACGAACTCAAATAAAAGTGGCGAATAAAAAATTTTTTTTTTTTATATTCATTTTTATTCCTAATTATTCCAGTATATTTCGTTATCTACCCTTATTATTCATTTTTATTCCTAATTATTCCAGTATATTTCGTTATCTACCTTTATTATTCATTTTTATTCCTAATTATTCCAGTATATTTCGTTATCTACCTTTATTATTCATTTTTATTCCTAATTATTCCAGTATATTTCGTTATATACCTTTGTTATTCATTTTTATTCCTAATTATTCCAGTATATTTCGTTATCTACCTTTATTATTATAGTGGCAATTTGTTTCACTTTTTAAAACATGTATGAATATGTTTTAGGAAGAAGACGAACTATAAAGAAGCTTACGTAGATCTTATGATTTATTATATAATCACATTCGGCTTTAGGTGGAGTACAATGAGTGTGTGTAATGTTCATATACATTCATACATATTGTTAAGATATCCCAAAAAGGGTTACCTTCAAGTTCTTCCTAAAGCTCCACAGGACGATAGGCAATACCCCGTGATCGACTGAAGCTGTTTTTTAAATGTGGGTACCAACGTGAATTATGCTCATAACCTCCAAATTTGAAGGCTAGGGGTCTTACCACCTAGGCCTTTTTGATCGTCAGTCAGTCACTTGATATAATAAAATAATTTTTACCCTTGCTATCTGACCGTCCCTCTGAGTGCAAAACATTTGACATTAGACCAACCTCAACAGTGCGATAACTCTAAAAAAAACTTACCGATAAACCCAATGGCAATGACCTACTATAGTAAACATCAGCCGGCAATCGGCAATATAGGAGGAGGAGCTAGTTCAGGCCATATCTGTCAACGGCACGCGAGACCAAGGAAGCTTATCAATATTTAAACACTGTACATTACGAAAACTTCGGTATTGCAACACCATATCAGTTATTTTCGGACTTTATGTAATATATTTTCTGGAATATCAATGAAAGATTGCACTTTTTAATTTGCAGTGAACAACCAATGAACAACGAACCAACATACCAAAACTTTTTTTGAGATCTTTAATTTTTTAGATTTATCTTCTTACGGGAGTGCGATTACCATCCATGGATATATCCTATAAGATTTGTTCTTGGTATGTTGGGATACTGCCTATACGTGGCGTTCTGAATCGATCCCATAGGACGGGGTATTATGGCAGGGCTTTTACCATTGCTAGTTCTGTGGTGTGGAACAATTTGACCCTTTTTGAGAGGTCTTAAAAAAATTAATGGTTAAATATGATCACTACACTACACCTAAAGTCAAAAGTGTTTCAATCATATATCGAAAAATCTACAAAGGTTTATTTGTACTATAATTCGTCTTTCCCTCGTAAGGTGTTCTTACCAAAAATATTTTTCTAAACATATGCAGATGTGGGAAAAAACTTTTTTTTTTTTTTTTTTTTCACGTGGTGAGTTTATTGCCATGTGGCAATCTCTAATGACCGCAGCCACCACCTTTCTATATTTACTTAACATCAAATCTTGCTTTCAAACCTTGCTTTTATATTTCATTGTGCATTAATTTATGGCAAATACTCAAATATAATAATTGGAATAAAATCATATATTGCTATCCTTGATTTTTCTCTCGCATTAATTTTACACTATTAATTTTTATAAATTGGGGGTTGTGAAATTGATTCCCGTTGATGCCAAAGTTTTTTTTTTAAAAGGTTGTTATATCAATTATGGGTTGTTTTTCCCTTCATTTAGTAATATAACTCTTGAGATACAAACACTTCGAGTATTTAATGGATGTACAAACAATATTATAAAACAGAAAATATTCTAGTCAGAAATAAATAAGTTTAAAGTGTTTATATATTATATTTGGGGGTGTGTTACCAAATAAAGGGTTTATATATTTTTCTTCTTTCATTTTTGCCGTTCACCCATCGAGAGTATTCTTTTGCATTATACAGTTCCAAATTAATATAACAAAAAGAACATTTGAAATTTTAACATATGAATAAACATTCATAAATAGTTTTTTCTTGTTACACGAAAAAAATAATTAGTCATTAAACATACGTATTATACATTAAGGGATTAAATTAAAATATAAATACAATAATAAAAATATTACAATCAAGTATATTTTATCCCACAAAAAATACTGTGATAGATTTATGTTTTATGACTTTAAAAAAAAGTATTCATTTAAAGATTTTTATATTTAAATAGGCTAAAAGTGTCGAAATATTAATTCGCACTGGAATATAAACGTTTTCAAATGAAAACTAAAAAAATAGGAAAAATTGCAATTGAAAAACACAATTGATTCGTGTCCTCTTCCAAGTTTATCATGGTCGATTGGAAGAGGTTTACACATGGCTATAAATCTGTGGCCTTGTGGCAGAAGTTGATGTCCGTTTTTTTGTCATTTAGTGTTAATTCTCTCAATTAATAGAAAATATCTCTCAGCATGTTGTGGCAAAACTTGGTGTGTCATTCATTATCCAAACAAAATATATATTGTTTGGAAAAACTTAAAAAATGCTTATTTGTACTGATTTTAACAGCTTATAAAAGTTAATATTGCTTCTCCTGTAAACTAAGGTAAAACTGACATATCCACTTGTGCCATAACGCCACTGAAATAATCCCCTAATGTTTTATTGTAACCAGTACAAGATAATACAATACAAAAAAGATACGAGAAATCGTCTTAACCTAGGTTAACAAGGAAAAAATTGAAATCGAATCCGGTTTCACAACATTTGAACGTTCAATAAAAACGCTGAGTCAGACATCGCAAGCCATTGTGTATAGCTGCAGTATGTTGCCCCTGTCTACCTACCTACAGCGCTTAAACAGGGTGGGTTCACCCCGTCTGTCTCCTTCAATGAATCGCAAACTCTACCACCCTTCGCAGACATTAGGGGATGGGGGTAAGTTACGTGAACTTGTGTCATTTTCCCGTTACAGACGGTAGTCTACTCACACTTGCGTTGCTAGAGTTCATTTTTTATTTAACCTCAAAATAGTCTATTGATAATGTTTATAGATAAAGCGTCAAAACTGTTGAAGTTTAAACACATTGTAATTTGTTTAGTAAAATACTGTTTATTCCACTGAATATAACGGTATAACCCTACCGGTTTCAAGGTTTTCCCCTCATCATCAGGTATTGTTTGTGCTTCCCTGGGGAAGAGGGGAAAAACTTGAAACTCTAAACGACGCTATATAAATTTACCATTGTATTATTATTAGGAATAGATTTACTAAAGATATTCTTGTAATTTATTTAGTAAACACTGTTTATTCCACTGAATATAACGACCTGTTTAACAACACATCTCCACCAGCAACTGCAGATATACTCGTAATAATTAACGAACCCACAACATTGGAGGAGAGTGAAATTAGACAAGGAATGAAAAGACTCAAAAATAGAAAAGCTCCTGGAAGTGATAATATACCAAACGAACTTATAAAATATGGCGGCGAAGAACTAGCGAAAAGTTTCCACAAACTTTACAACTTGATCCTTGAAACTATAATACAACAATACGAGATGAATGGAAGGCCAGTAAAACGATTCTCATCTTCAAAAAAGGAAAAAAATCTGATCCTGGTAACTATAGAGGAATATCTCTTTTAAGCGCATTTCTCAAGCCGAATCAGAAGAAGACCTGCAACAAATGCTACATCAATTCCACACTGCTTCCAAAAAATACAACATGTCTATCTCCATCAGCAAAACTAAATACATGACTCTAGCAACGACACACCAATTGAACAAGAAATAAAATTTAAATACTTGGGTGCTAGCATAATGTGCAATAATGACCTCTATGGCGAAGTGCTTGAACAATCAAAAAAGGCCGCAGCTATTTCCGGATGTTTAAAGAACACTATCTGGAAAAACAAGTATATGAACATCCAAAGCAAGGTGAGGATATACAAGACCTGTGTCCGCCCCATAATGACAAACAGCATAGAGTCCAGAGCCGACACTGTCAGAACCAAACATCCTCTTCGAACCAGCGAAATGAAGGCACTCAGGAGTATCGCTGGCAAAACCCTTCTTGATAGAGTACGAAACACAGAAATCCGAAGGACGTGCGAAGTTGAAAATATTGTCAGATGGGGACGACAGAGAAGAAAGTTCTGGAACGAACACGTATCCAGAATGGTGGAACCAAGAGCCGTAAGAATGGCCAGGGACAGTATTCCCCAAGCAAGCAGACCTCTAGAACGACCTCCTAAAAGATGGAAAGACAGCTGGCAGTCGACGTCACAAGAGGCAAACAATGATGCAGGACCATAACAGGCCAACAAGCCTAAAATAAGATGAAGTAGAAGAATATAACGATATAACACTACCGGTTCTAAGGTTTTCACCTCACCATCAGGTCTTTTTTGTGCTCCCCTGAGGAGGAGATGAAAACCTTGAAACTCTAAACGACGCTACACAAATTGTCCATTGTATTATTATTATGAATGGATTTACTAAAGATACTCTTCTTGTAATTTGTTTAGTAAAACACTGTTTTTTCTACTTGAGATAACGGTATAGCCTAAGTCTTAATGCTAAATTTCCGTTCATCATAATTTGTGTTTTTCTACAGTAGAAAAACCAATATAGAAACATGCAGTACATTCCTACCCTAAATGACCTTTTAAATGTTATCAGTAAAAGAACAAAGAGTTTCTTGATGGTCCCTTTAAATAATGGGGCTATTAACTCTACTTTACCCCATAAAGGGTGGTCACGGAGGGTTGAACTTGAGTCACTTTCTTCTCAGACAGACAGGGTGGGGGTGCATACCTTCACAGAGTTGTTTTTTTTTCAGACGAGCGTTTTAGAGTTTATTGAATCTTGAATATACTGAAACGACCCGTCTGGGTTGCATTCAGAGAAGTCTAGTAAGATGAATGTCTTCTTGCATACATACTATTGCGCTGTTCTTTTGTCGGAGAAAACAGAGAGGAATGAGTGGCATACTTTCCTAATGCAACATACAACATTTTTTTCTTTAAAAACATTTATTTATAGAAAAGTTATATGCTTGTATAAAAAAGTTTTGAAGAGATGTTCTCTCTGCCTAACCCGCAAGGGACACGGCGTGATGATATGCATGTACGAATGATGTTTTTTTCTCCTTTTCTTGTTGGTTCCCGTAACCAAGTTGTCAAGACACTAGCCCTCTATGTTGGTTACAACTCCCGATGCTACGCTAAACGTTATTAGCAAAAATATTTGAAGTCGAATGAAGAATTTGCTACGAGATCATTTTTATCTGTCAGCGTTAAGATACGCTCATCGCTCTTTTAAAGTGCGTCTGGTGACACGAAATAGAAAATAAAAATATGAATTAAATTATGTAACGATGTAAAGTGGAAATTTTGACGACGTTCAATAATTTTAATCCCACTTTATTAGAGCTTTTGGTAGACGCAGCCTCAATTAGGGGGTTGCGTACTGTTAATTTATTGATTAAAACCAATAAATTATTAAGAACACAATGACGAAAAATAAACTTATCGACTCAAGTCGATATGTTTATGTTTCGTTAACTGAATTTGATCGATTTTTGTCTTCCTCTAAGTGTTGAGTGGAGTTTAGGAAGCACTTAAAGATAACCCTTTTCTGGCAATCCTTATTAAAACTTTATGAACACTTCCCATACACTTATGCACTACACTCTATCAAAACCAATTAATTATTCATAACCTCTTTAAGTGATTATTATACTACACTCCACCAAAATTAATTAATTATTCCTAACCTCTTTAAGTGATTATCACACTACACTCTACCAAAATTAATGAATTATTCATAACCTTTTTAAGTGATTATTACATTACACTCTACCAAAATTTATGAATTATTCATAATCTCTTTAAGTAATTATTACACTACACTCTACCAAAATTAATTAATTTTTCATAACCTGTTTAAGTGATTATTACACTACACTCTACCAAAATTAAATAATTATTCATAACCTCTTTAAGTGATTATTACACTACACTCTACCAAAATTAAATAATTATTCATAACCTCTTTAAGTGATTATTACACTACACCCAACCAAAATTAATTAATTATTCCTAACCTCTTTAAGTGATTATTACACTACACTCTACCAAAATTAATTAATTATTCATAACCTCTTTATGTGATTATTACACTACACTCTACCAAAATTAAATAATTATTCATAACCTCTTTAGGTGATTATTACGCTACACTCTACCAAAATTAATGAATTATTCATAACCTCTTTAAGTAATTATTACACTACACTCTACCAAAATTAATTAATTATTCCTAACCTCTTTAAGTGATTATAACACTACACTCTACCAAAATTAATGAATTATTCATAACCTTTTTAAGTGATTATTACACTACACTCTACCAAAATTAATGAATTATTCATAACCTCTAAGTTATTATTACACTACACCCAACCAAAATTAATTAATTATTCATAACCTCTTTAAGTAATTATTACACTACACTCGACCAAAATTAATTTATTATTCATAATCTCTTTATTGTGATTATTACACTACACTCTACCAAAATTAAATAATTATTCATAACCTCTTTAAGTGATTATTACGCTACACTCTACCAAAATTAATGAATTATTCATAACCTCTTTAAGTAATTATTACACTACACTCTACCAAAATTAATTAATTATTCATAACCTCTATAAGTGATTATTCATTAAACAATAAATATGTATTATGTATTTTCAGTTAACTTTTCTTCTTTAAAGTGTTTTAGATATAGGGGTGTTGTGTGCAGTTTTAGGAAGAACTTTAAGACTAGCCTTTTTTGGGAAATCTTATCATAAGTATGATTAATAAATACATTAATAATATGCATACACTACCTATAAAAATATACATACACTACACATAGAA
The DNA here is from genome assembly GCA_949825065.1 of Odontocerum albicorne. NCBI lineage: Eukaryota > Metazoa > Arthropoda > Insecta > Trichoptera > Odontoceridae > Odontocerum > Odontocerum albicorne. The sequence goes on along the minus strand of OX463864.1, from coordinate 9,971,289 downwards.
CAATATATGGTACATACACTACATATGTAACAATATGAATACAATATATATATATATATATATATAAACAATATACAGTACCCGGCGGTAAATAATACACACCGGCCTTTAGAAAGAGACTGTCGACCATAATCGGCTAACTTCGGCTTTGTAGAGCGTCGTCTCTTTCATTCATACACGTATTCCGTCGCGATTTGTCAGTCGTAATCGAATCGGACTGTTAGCACATCGTGCGACAGAGACGACGCTCTACAAAGCCGAAGTTAGCCGATTATGGCTGACAGTCTCTTTCTTAAGCCCGAAGTGTATTACTGTACACTTCACCTAAAGCTGAATATGTTACTATCATATATTGGAAGAACTACAAAGATTTTTTTGTAGTTCGTCTTCCCTTGGTAAGTTTCCTACGATTTTCTTACCAAACATATTTTTTTAAACATATTGCTGGGTACCTTACCAAATGACCGCAGCCACCATCTTCCTTTCTTTACACTCAATTTAAAAATATTTATTTTGTAATATTTTTAATCTATCAATAATAGTTGGCTCGATTTCCGAGTTATAGCACTCTTGAGGAGAGTGAACTCTCTAAACGGCGCTACATAAATTGTCATTTAAATATTATAATTATTGCCACGTGGCGATGTTTTCTAGCATACCATACATTTGATTTATAAATTTGGTTTGAGTTTCAGTTTATAAAAGCGAAATACCAAATGTATTATCATCGTCACCATCACACCGTGTCGCTTTTGGGTGATGCGGAGAGAACAGACTTCCACTTTATTCCATCACATCATAAAAACTTCCCTTATATAAAGGCCTTTATTGTTATTCTCCTCTAGATTATATGATACAACTAAAAATACTCGTATAATGAAATTTAGTGCACAGCTTCAGGAATACTCTCGCAAAAGTCTAACAAATCACAATTTACATTAAAAATAAACCCCATAAACTTTCTAAAACGGCACAATAGACTTTTCGTAAAAAACTATTGACATAATTAAAACTATTGACATAATTAAAATAGATATAAATTAAGTTCTACTTATAAAACCTGCAGCAAACACTCACTCATTACAAAACATCTCACAGCATTTTGGTCCATATACCCGAGATAAAGCAAGTACATGAAGAATGTATCACTGAGTCACCCTTACTCACCAGCATCGCATTCTTTCCCCTCTCCAGCATCCTTGCGCGCAGCTGCTGGGCTAAAAATATCCCTGAGCATGCGGCGCGAGCGACATCCGAAACGCAATGGGGATTTCCGTCTGTTTAATGTAGTGAGATAATTATTTAAAGGGACACTAATTTAAAAGAAATAGGATGAATGCAAAGAAATATTTGTGAAAAGTATAGAAGTGTGATTAACAAGTAAATCTTCTAAGATGATCCAAGTCCATAACAGCATTTGAGTACCACTTTGATGTATGACAGTAAAACATGGACATATTGTACATAAAAACATAAAAATACTCTATGGAGCAGAATAAATGCGTGCACTGAGAAGAAAACGTGGGGAGACAATGAATAAAATGATTGGGGATAAATATGGACCTAAGATGTTACGTGTTGAGTAAGATTGAATAATAGCATTCTGAGATGGTTAAGGCATGTAGAAAGAATGAATAAAAAAAGACAAATAAAACAAATATATGTTGCAAATGTGAGTGGAAGGCGCGCTAGAGGAAGACCAAGGAAAACATGGATTGATCAAGTAAATAGTGTTTTAAATTAAGGAAACGTAGTCGGAGAAATCTTATGAATTGTATGGATGTAGAAGATGCGAAATATCTGTCTCGAGGTATGAAAGTCAGGCATTTAGTTCTCTCTGCCTTCTTTAATAGGAAAATGATGTAATGATATTTATATTCAGTAAGGTAGATTAAATTAAGGTTAGTATGTATGTACAAATAAATTAGATTTAATTAAGATGGTGATTATTTTTTAATAATAAAAATACAATAAGGTGGACCAACTTTACGAAGTAGAAAGTAGACGGAGAAGAAAGATAACTAAAGGTTTTTATAAATTGCCTTGCACTTAAGACCTGAGAAGAAAGGCCTCAGGTAGATAAAGCTGCAGTTGTGGCGGGCTGCCTGAGAGATGGCATATGGAGGAATAAAGATATGAGAACGGATAGCAAGGTACGCATTTATAAGACCTGTGTGTGACCTATCCTCACATATGGCATCGAAGTGAGGGCGGACACTGTCAGGACAAAAAGTATGTTAAGGACAACGGAAATGAGAACTCTGCGCGCTATTGCTGGGAAGACTTTGCGTGATCGTGTAAGGAACACCACAATCCGAGAGGTCTGTGAGGTCCAAGATGTGGTCACATGAGGATGACATCGTCGACGATACTGGTACCAACAAGTACAGAGAATGAATTCCACAAGAATTCCATACATAGCTCTGCATGGGGTGCCGGATGGACGGCGTCCGCCAGGGAGACCCCCGAAACGATGGAGAGATAGCTGGAGCTCAGCATCACAGGACAATTCTGCAGTAACAGACTCTTGAGAGTATACAGAAAGGTTAAGAGGAAGAAGAAGCCTTGCACTTTTGAATTTATTTGGTCCTCGTCAATTTCTTAACTTTTTTTTTTACTATCGACAATAAATAAATATATATAGGTTTATTTATAGCAACATAGTATGTACATATTATGGTATATAACATATATGTACATATATTCTGATGTAACATACGAGTATATATTTCTAGATAATTTAAATACAAAACTTACAGTATATATACTAATAATAGAAGAGATAATCGTCGAGAACAAGTCCATAAGAATGCGTAAGCCCAAATTTTTTTAAATATAGAGAACAATTAAACTAGTCAAGACCTGTAACGAAGTGTTGTCATTATTTAAGCACAACATTCGGCGTAACAACTGCATACTCCTTCTACCAAATGATGTATCAACCCGTGGGTTCGAAATCTGAATGCAAGGCGTCAAATCTTGTTCTATGACTGTACTCTAACATATTTATAGGAAAAAGATTAGTTTAATATAATAACAATCTGACGTGCATGGCCGCGCGGTAACGCACTAGACTCCCGTGCGGTAGGTCATCGGTTCGAACCCCCGTGCTGTGCTATTCCCTTCGAACGACACAGGCACTTTTTCCGCCAAGTGTTCGAGTGTATAAGGATACCCATGACTACGGTCATATCTATCCTTTTAAAAATACCAAACTCCTTGAAATGTCCTTCTGTTAGAAAACAGTCCAAGTTTTTTTATTTTTTTTAATCAAACCTGTTTGAACCCGGCACAAAGGATCCATTGTAGATGAATGTGCAATTACCTGAATCTATAATTTTTTTTTTAATTAAACCTGTTTGAACCCGGCACAAAGGATCCATTGTAGATGAATGTGCAATTACCTGAATCTATATATTTTTTTTTAATTAAACCTGTTTGAACCCGGCACAAAGGATCCATTGTAGATGAATGTGCAATTACCTGAATCTATAATTTTTTTTTTAATTAAACCTGTTTGAACCCGGCACAAAGGATCCATTGTAGATGAATGTGCAATTACCTGAATCTATAATTTTTTTTTAATTAAACCTGTTTGAACCCGGCACAAAGGATCCATTGTAGATGAATGTGCAATTACCTGAATCTATAATTTTTTTTTTAATTAAACCTGTTTGAACCCGGCACAAAGGATCCATTGTAGATGAATGTGCAATTACCTGAATCTATAATTTTTTTTTAATTAAACCTGTTTGAACCCGGCACAAAGGATCCATTGTAGATGAATGTGCAATTACCTGAATCTATAATTTTTTTTTTAATTAAACCTGTTTGAACCCGGCACAAAGGATCCATTGTAGATGAATGTGCAATTACCTGAATCTATAATTTTTTTTTTAATTAAACCTGTTTGAACCCGGCACAAAGGATCCATTGTAGATGAATGTGCAATTACCTGAATCTATATATTTTTTTTTAATTAAACCTGTTTGAACCCGGCACAAAGGATCCATTGTAGATGAATGTGCAATTACCTGAATCTATAATTTTTTTTTTAATTAAACCTGTTTGAACCCGGCACAAAGGATCCATTGTAGATGAATGTGCAATTACCTGAATCTATAATTTTTTTTTAATTAAACCTGTTTGAACCCGGCACAAAGGATCCATTGTAGATGAATGTGCAATTACCTGAATCTATAATTTTTTTTTTAATTAAACCTGTTTGAACCCGGCACAAAGAAATGTCCTTCTGTTAGAAAACAGTCCAAGTTTTTTTATTTTTTTTAATCAAACCTGTTTGAACCCGGCACAAAGGATCCATTGTAGATGAATGTGCAATTACCTGAATCTATAATTTTTTTTTTAATTAAACCTGTTTGAACCCGGCACAAAGGATCCATTGTAGATGAATGTGCAATTACCTGAATCTATATATTTTTTTTTAATTAAACCTGTTTGAACCCGGCACAAAGGATCCATTGTAGATGAATGTGCAATTACCTGAATCTATAATTTTTTTTTTAATTAAACCTGTTTGAACCCGGCACAAAGGATCCATTGTAGATGAATGTGCAATTACCTGAATCTATAATTTTTTTTTAATTAAACCTGTTTGAACCCGGCACAAAGGATCCATTGTAGATGAATGTGCAATTACCTGAATCTATAATTTTTTTTTTAATTAAACCTGTTTGAACCCGGCACAAAGGATCCATTGTAGATGAATGTGCAATTACCTGAATCTATAATTTTTTTTTTAATTTAAACTGTTTGAACCCGGCACAAAGGATCCATTGTAGATGAATGTGCAATTACCAGAATCTATAATTTTTTTTTTAATTAAACCTGTTTGAACCCGGCACAAAGGATCCATTGTAGATGAATGTGCAATTACCTGAATCTATAATTTTTTTTTAATTTAACCTGTTTGAACCCGGCAAAAGGATCCATTGTAGATGAATGTGCCATTACCTGAATCAATACATTTTTTTTTAATTAAACCTGTTTGAACCCGGAACAAAGGATCCATTGTAGATGAATGTGCAATTACCTGAATCTATAATTTTTTTTTTAATTAAATCTGTTTGAACCCGGCACAAAGGATCCATTGTAGATGAATGTGCTATTACCTGAATCTCTAATTTTTTTTTAATTAAACCTGTTTGAACCCGGCACAAAGGATCCATTGTAGATGAATGTGCAATAACCTGAATCTATAATTTTTTTTTAATTAAACCTGTTTGAACCCGGCACAAATGATCCATTGTAGATGAATGTGCAATTACCTGAATCTATAATTTTTTTTTAATTAAACCTGTTTGAACCCGGCACAAAGGATCCATTGTAGATGAATGTGCTATTACCTGAATCTCTAATTTTTTTTTAATTAAACCTGTTTGAACCCGGCACAAAGGATCCATTGTAGATGAATGTGCAATTACCTGAATCTATAAATTTTTTTTTAATTAAACCTGTTTGAACCCGGCACAAATGATCCATTGTAGATGAATGTGCAATTACCTGAATCTATATATTTTTTTTTAATTAAATCTGTTTGAACCCGGCACAAAGGATCCATTGTAGATGAATGTGCAATTACCTGAATCTATAATTTTTTTTTAATTTAACCTGTTTGAACCCGGCACAAAGGATCCATTGTAGATGAATGTGCAATTACCTGAATCTATATATTTTTTTTTAATTAAATCTGTTTGAACCCGGCACAAAGGATCCATTGTAGATGAATGTGCAATTACCTGAATCTATAATTTTTTTTTAATTAAACCTGTTTGAACCCGGCACAAAGGATCCATTGTAGATGAATGTGCAATTACCTGAATCTATAATTTTTTTTTAATTAAACCTGTTTGAACCCGGCACAAAGGATCCATTGTAGATGAATGTGCAATTACCTGAATCTATAATTTTTTTTTAATTAAACCTGTTTGAACCCGGCACAAAGGATCCATTGTAGATGAATGTGCAATTACCTGAATCTATAATTTTTGTTTTAATTAAACCTGTTTGAACCCGGCACAAAGGATCCATTGTAGATGAATGTGCAATTACCTGAATATATATATATTTTTTTAATTAAACCTGTTTGAACCCGGCACAAAAGATCCATTGTAGATGAATGTGCAATTACCTGAATCTATAATTTTTTTTTTAATTAAACCTGTTTGAACCCGGCACAAAGGATCCATTGTAGATGAATGTGCAATTACCTGAATCTATAAATTTTTTTAAATTTAACCTGTTTGAACCCGGCACAAAGGATCCATTGTAGATGAATGTGCAATAACCTGAATCTATAATTTTTTTTTAATTAAACCTGTTTGAACCCGGCACAAAGGATCCATTGTAGATGAATGTGCAATTACCTAAATCAATAATTTTTTTTTAATTAAACCTGTTTGAACCCGGCACAAAGGATCCATTGTAGATGAATGTGCAATTACCTGAATCTATAATTTTTTTTTTAATTAAACCTGTTTGAATCCGGCACAAAGGATCCATTGTAGATGAATGTGCAATTACCTGAATCTATAAATTTTTTTTTAATTAAACCTGTTTGAACCCGGCACAAAGGATCCATTGTAGATGAATGTGCAATTACCTGAATCTATAATTTTTTTTTTAATTAAACCTGTTTGAACCCGGCACAAAGGATCCATTGTAGATGAATGTGCAATTACCTGAATCTATATATATTTTTTTAATTAAATCTGTTTGAACCCGGCACAAAGGATCCATTGTAGATGAATGTGCAATTACCTGAATCTATAAATTTTTTTTTAATTAAAAATGTTTGAACCCGGCACAAAGGATCCATTGTAGATGAATGTGCAATTACCTGAATCTATAATTTTTTTTTAATTAAATCTGTTTGAACCCGGCACAAAGGATCCATTGTAGATGAATGTGCAATTACCTGAATCTATAATTTTTTTTTAATTAAACCTGTTTGAACCCTGCACAAAGGATCCATTGTAGATGAATGGGCAATTACCTGAATCTATATATATTTTTTAAATTAAATCTGTTTGAACCCGGCACAAAGGATCCATTGTAGATGAATGTGCAATTACCTGAATCTATAATTTTTTTTTAATTTAACCTGTTTGAACCCGGCACAAAGGATCCATTGTAGATGAATGTGCAATTACCTGAATCTATTAATTTTTTTTTAATTAAACCTGTTTGAACCCGGCACAAAGGATCCATTGTAGATGAATGCGCAATTACCTGAATCTATAATTTTTTTTTAATTAAACCTGTTTGAACCCGGCACAAAGGATCCATTGTAGATGAATGTGCAATTACCTGAATCTATAATTTTTTTTTAATTAAACCTGTTTGAACCCGGCACAAAGGATCCATTGTAGATGAATGTGCAATTACCTGAATCTATAATTTTTTTTTTAATTAAACCTGTTTGAACCCGGCACAAAGGATCCATTGTAGATGAATGTGCAATTACCTGAATCTATAATTTTTTTTTAATTTAACCTGTTTGAACCCGGCAAAAGGATCCATTGTAGATGAATGTGCCATTACCTTAATCTATAATTTTTTTTTAATTAAACCTGTTTGAACCCGGCACAAAGGATCCATTGTAGATGAATGTGCAATTACCTGAATCTATAATTTTTTTTTTAATTAAACCTGTTTGATCCCGGCACAAAGGATCCATTGTAGATGAATGTGCAATTACCTGAATCTATAATTTTTTTTTAATTAAACCTGTTTGAACCCGGCACAAAGGATCCATTGTAGATGAATGTGCAATTACCTGAATCTATAATTTTTTTTTAATTAAACCTGTTTGAACCCGGCACAAAGGATCCATTGTAGATGAATGTGCAATTACCTGAATCTATTAATTTTTTTTTAATTAAACCTGTTTGAACCCGGCACAAAGGATCCATTGTAGATGAATGCGCAATTACCTGAATCTATAATTTTTTTTTAATTAAACCTGTTTGAACCCGGCACAAAGGATCCATTGTAGATGAATGTGCAATTACCTGAATCTATAATTTTTTTTTAATTAAACCTGTTTGAACCCGGCACAAAGGATCCATTGTAGATGAATGTGCAATTACCTGAATCTATAATTTTTTTTTTAATTAAACCTGTTTGAACCCGGCACAAAGGATCCATTGTAGATGAATGTGCAATTACCTGAATCTATAATTTTTTTTTAATTTAACCTGTTTGAACCCGGCAAAAGGATCCATTGTAGATGAATGTGCCATTACCTTAATCTATAATTTTTTTTTAATTAAACCTGTTTGAACCCGGCACAAAGGATCCATTGTAGATGAATGTGCAATTACCTGAATCTATAATTTTTTTTTTAATTAAACCTGTTTGATCCCGGCACAAAGGATCCATTGTAGATGAATGTGCAATTACCTGAATCTATAATTTTTTTTTAATTAAACCTGTTTGAACCCGGCACAAAGGATCCATTGTAGATGAATGTGCAATTACCTGAATCTATAATTTTTTTTTAATTAAACCTGTTTGAACCCGGCACAAAGGATCCATTGTAGATGAATGTGCAATTACCTGAATCTATAATTTTTTTTTTAATTAAACCTGTTTGAACCCGGCACAAAGGATCCATTGTAGATGAATGTGCAATTACCTGAATCTATAATTTTTTTTTAATTAAACCTGTTTGAACCCGGCACAAAGGATCCATTGTAGATGAATGTGCAATTACCTGAATCTATAATTTTTTTTTAATTAAACCTGTTTGAACCCGGCACAAAGGATCCATTGTAGATGAATGTGCAATTACCTGAATCTATAATTTTTTTTTAATTAAACCTGTTTGAACCCAGCACAAAGGATCCATTGTAGATGAATGTGCAATTACCTGAATCTATAATTTTTGTTTTAATTAAACCTGTTTGAACCCGGCACAAAGGATCCATTGTAGATGAATGTGCAATTACCTGAATATATATATATTTTTTTAATTAAACCTGTTTGAACCCGGCACAAAAGATCCATTGTAGATGAATGTGCAATTACCTGAATCTATAATTTTTTTTTTAATTAAACCTGTTTGAACCCGGCACAAAGGATCCATTGTAGATGAATGTGCAATTACCTGAATCTATAAATTTTTTTAAATTTAACCTGTTTGAACCCGGCACAAAGGATCCATTGTAGATGAATGTGCAATAACCTGAATCTATAATTTTTTTTTAATTAAACCTGTTTGAACCCGGCACAAAGGATCCATTGTAGATGAATGTGCAATTACCTGAATCTATAAATTTTTTTTAATTAAACCTGTTTGAACCCGGCACAAAGGATCCATTGTAGATGAATGTGCAATTACCTGAATCTATAATTTTTTTTTAACTAAACCTGTTTGAACCCGGCACAAAGGATCCATTGTAGATGAATGTGCAATTACCTGAATCTATAATTTTTTTTTAATTAAACCTGTTTGAACCCGGCACAAAGGATCCATTGTAGATGAATGTGCAATTACCTGAATCTATAATTTTTTTTTTAATTAAACCTGTTTTAACCCGGCACAAAGGATCCATTGTAGATGAATGTGCAATTACCTGAATCTATAATTTTTTTTTAATTAAACCTGTTTGAACCCGGCACAAAGGATCCATTGTAGATGAATGTGCAATTACCTGAATCTATAATTTTTTTTTAATTAAACCTGTTTGAACTTGGCACAAAGGATCCATTGTAGATGAATGTGCAATAACCTGAATCTATAATTTTTTTTTAATTAAACCTGTTTGAACCCGGCACAAAGGATCCATTGTAGATGAATGTGCAATTACCTGAATCTATAATTTTTTTTTAATTAAACCTGTTTTTGAGTGGAAGGCGCGCTCTACTACGCCTTCCACTCACATTTGTGTCGTACATTTGTTATGTTAGACTTTATTAATTCATTCGTTCTACGTGCCCAAACCATCTAAGACTTGTACATTGTAAATTGTTAGTTATCGATTTAAAAGCAAATTAGAGACACTTTTTTACCGATTGTTTATTCATTATACAATACATCTGTCACAAACCATCAAATTGATTAGTTGTGAGACTTAATTATATTATGTATACTACGTGAATCAATCAACCCTTAATATATTCGTACTTCATCGTTTTAGATAAATCAAAAGTCCATATCACAACATCCTGCATACAATCATCAAAACACACCACATTTAATAGTATTCTTATTCTCACTACAACGTTACCTCACAACATATTAACATATTCTTACTACAACGTAACCTCACAATATATTAATATATTCTTACTACAACGTAGCCTCACAACATATTAACATATCCTTACTACAACGTGACCTCACAACATATTAACATATCCTTACTACAACGTGACCTCACAACATATTAACATATTCTTACTACAACGTGACCTCACAACATATTAACACATTCTTACTACAACGTAACCTCACAACATATTCTCAATTCAACGAAACCTCACAACGTTTTACGACAATATTATATATTATTTATAGTTAAGGTATTAACATTGTGAAGGTTTAAAGATTTTGTAATTTGTTTTTATCAAACATTGTTTATTCCACTTTATGTAATGGTATAACCGTACCGGTTTCAAAGTTTTCACCTCATCATCAAGGGAGCACAAAAATGTCTTGTTTAACAGTATAACCCTACCTTGGAACCGGTAGGGTTATGCCGTTACATAAAAGTGGAATAAACAGTTATTGATAAAATTACAATTTTATACTATTTCAACGACTGTATCCAAATTCCAATAAAGCAAGCACGAATTAAAAGTTTGTAATTAACTGTTTTAGTAGTCAATTCGCTTTAACTACGACAATCAGAAATTGTTAGATCACTTGAATCTAAATTTGCTTATAGCAGCCAAGAGTCCTGGAGTAACAAGACAGATTTAGCTCTGCATATCGGTCGAAAGAAATCTTCGACAGTGAAGTCGATGCATTCTTTTTATGGATTTTTAGATCGCCTAGCTTACTTATTCTTGTCTTAAAGTAGTCCCTCTAATTTCACGATTTTATGTAGATTTCGATAGAAATACAACCTAGTGCAAAGGGTGTCATGTCACAACTTCCGATAAAGTTCTCTAGTAGACTCCAATACTATCATTCTTCAAAAATATATCTATGTATTTATTTAGTTCCTGTGTATAATTATATACTTTCAATATAATGATGTAATTTTTCAAGAGAAATTATACAGTACCTATAGATAGGGTACCTGAAACATGAAATAGGCTTTTTTCCTTTCAAACACAAACGTAGTCCGCTTGATTTTCATGGCCAGTACCTCAAGGTTTTTTACTTTGTTCTCTAATATATTGTGAAAAACAATGTTTATACTTAACTCACATATTGCATGTCCTTAATCATCGACGTTGCTTGGCCTCGTAGTCGAGGATTCCCTCGCCATCCCAACGTTAATTTAGCTAAATAGCGACGCTGTGTCGTGGAGTTTTTCTCATTTTTTCCCTTTTCTCCTTTTCGTGAGTTAGCCGTTGCACCCCAGCAAACTCACCGGTCACACTACTGTACTGAATTCGATGGCACATCTGTAGTAAGACAATCGGAGCACACCGGTATGTTTTTCCCTTTTCTCCTCTTCGTGAGTTAGCCGTTGCACCCCAGCAAACTCACCGGTCACACTACTGTACTGAATTCGATGGCACATCTGTAGTAAGACAATCGGAGCACACCGGTATGTTTTTCCCTTTTCTCCTCTTCGTGAGTTAGCCGTTGCACCCCAGCAAACTCACCGGTCACACTACTAATTCGATGGCACATCTGTAGTGAGACAGTCGGAGCACACCGGCATGTTTTTCCCTTTTCTCCTCTTCGTGAGTTAACCGTTGCACCCCAGCAAACTCACCGGTCACACTACTGTACTGAATTCGATGGCACATCTGTAGTGAGACAATCGGAGCACACTGGCATGTTTTTTTTTCGTTTCTTTTAAAGAATATCTATAATCGGTATCCTTATACTAGGCGAAAAAATTGGCTGTGTTATTCGAAGGGAGTAGAATATCGCGGGGTTTGAACCGGCGACCTTCAGCACGGAAATCATGTGCGTTACGGCGCGGCTATGCACCTCCTCAAGCATGCCCTTTGTATGAAACAAGCAAAAGTTAACTAAGTACAGGACAAATGTCAAGGCAACAAACCGCAATCCATATAAATTGAGTGTCCACTTTAAATGAACTGTTATTACTTTTTGTTTGGATTGTTTTTCATAAATAATGTATTTATACAATTACTTGTCCCCTAAATACATAAATACAATAAAGTTGTAAAAGATTATTGTTCTTGCCCAGATGAATTGATTGAATTGTATAGACATGCTTTGTTGTGTTGTTCGACTTGTACTGTTTTTTTTCCTATTGTATAAAACTGCTTACATATCAATGTTAAATTCCATTTGTTGTTTTTTTTTTAATTTTTGTATCAAAAATATAATTTGACAGTTGAAATTAAAAAAAATTAAAATTAAAATATCGTTTCACTGATGGCATTTTCAAGAGTTTTCTTAAATTGTCGAACCATTTCCGTCTATTACCACAGTATTCCTTCCATTTTGCGGAAGTCATCCACCCAGTAGGCCTTAGACACTTTTTATGCCTTTTAGTTCCTCTCGGGTATCATGGATTAATGAAACAAACTACCAAGGATTCGTCGTTGCCGGGCCTCGCAGTCGAAGATCCCCTAGCCACTTCAACGTCAGTCTTGAACTGTTCTCCCACGTCGATCGTGTGATCTTCTGTGAGAGAACAGCCCGATCCTGGATGCGCACTCTTCCCCGCAAATGCCACACAAACATATGGACCCTGCTGAGCCGCCTGGCCATGTTGACGCATGTTCGCAGCGCGCTGACTGTTTCTCATACGTCTAGCCACTGAGACGCCATCAGCCCGAGAGCATACGGCTCTCCACCCCTCAATGTCCCGAGCCACCTGCTCCCAGTCCTCAGGCGCCCCGCACAAAGTAAGAGACTCTCGCAGACTGCCCTTATAGCGCTTCCTCTGCCCACCACTTCCCCGTACAAGACGCGTTTTGGGAGTCTGTGATCGTCCATGCGTATCACATGCCCGGTCCACCGCAATTTACTACCAAGGATTAATAGATGAGCGTCATCATTATCACGGTGATCTATGGTGTTGTGCATGTTGTTGGTACTGATTTGGACGATACATCTTAACTCTTATTAGTTAACATTTAGATGGTAGTGTATAGATTTCAACCAGTCAAGTCCTTCACCTGATCACTCCATCTTGGATGTACTCTACTTCTTCCTAACGCACTTCCATATGGTCCACGTCTGAAATCTGACCATCATTTCTCCAGGTTACGTCTGAAAATATGCCGAAATAACGTTGAATGATGGTGAGCTCAGTTCAGTTAAGTTCCATCCCACTTCCACCCACGCTGTTATGGGGGACAAAATAAGTCCCCGTCCAGCGCGATTTTTTTATGAGCGCGACGTCACATAGTGACGAAGAAAGAACTGCCCAAAGGGACTCCTTATCCGGTGGTGACACACCTAAGTGTGAAAAGAATAATAGTGATGACGGACTCATGATCTGACATCACGGGAAAAGGGAAATTATTTCACATCGCAAATTATTTTTGGAGAGCTTATTGAGGACAGTCGTATTATAACATTTAAATTCTGAAGTACACCGTGTGTTCTTCTGATGGTTTGTGAGATTCTCAGCATCTGACGCTAACACCACATCTCTTGCACATTATCGAGTTTTTAGTATCCAAGTTTCAGCACCGTAGAGAAATAGTAGATTTAGAATGAACGGTGAAGAACAACGTCAAAAAAAAAGAGCTGGACAGTAAAGGATATCATATAATAATCTCAATTTATAAACTTGCCGTCTTTTCCTTTGTAGTTGGTTCATATGTTAGAAATACACGTTTTATATAATGTTATTCAACTGTAAACAATTCAGTGTAATTGGAGGGTGTTTAGAGTTGGCTTCCAAAACTATCTCATCACTTTGGATGGGCTCTTCTCTCTCACTCCACTTGCTGCACTTTTTTCCGTTGCACAATGCACTTTTTCGTCCTTTTCCTTTGGTCCATTTTTGAATCGCTACGAGATTTTTGGCACGGCGCGTTGCATTGTTTCTAAAACAGATTGCTCTCTATCTCGGAAGAGAAAAGTTTTTTTACACTAAGCTGCATTACGAACACTCTCGCAGAATATTTTTGAACCAATGCTGCGCAATTTCTGCTTCAATTTCGTAATTTTAATCATAGTCATCACTTTCATTACTATCACACCATGTACCCGTTTTCCTTTTCGTATCAAAGGCACAAACATATTCCCACCCAGAATTGTACGTGACCAACACTTAACATTACAAGAGTCAAGTCTTCTTTGGCGTATCAGAACTTATGCAATGGAAAAAAAATATTTGAAAGAGAAGCTACTTTTAGCGGAATGTCCTTGAAGGACGCGCTGATGATTTTGATTGTTTGGTATTTAAATAAAATACGTCAATTAGCGATGCGGAAAGAGAGAGTGAATGAATCAATGCATAATAAATAGTGATTAATGATGAATGATGCTTTATTTATCGGTAAGTGGGTATTTATACATTTCAGAATGGGCGCGGGAGTGCGCCCGCAATATATTTTTATCTCGCTTCTGTGCGTGCAGAGATTGTCGATTGAAATATTGCAGACATCGCAAATAATATTGTGGGTAGACAATTTGTTGGCGAAAACGGCGAGACAGCGTGATGCGTTCTCTTTCTACTGTGGAATGTATCGTAAATAGTATTTGTGGGTAAACAATTTCAATATTTTGGTATGCGACCTTTGGACATATCCAAAGGTCGTTTTGTCGGTCGTTGACCGTGTGTGTTGACAATATTTCAGCGACGACAGTAGTTCCTACATACTAAACAGTCCGGGCCTATCTTATAACATCCTCCTAATCGAGGATCGCCCCCACCAAAAGGAGGATGAGTCAGAATTTTTCAGCAAATACCATTGTTCAAGTAAATTATAATACAAGAAAATAAATGATAACAAATAGCTGTCAATGCAATTATTAACTCAAAAACTTTTGTAAAACAATTTCAGGAACGCAAACATAACCCTCAAGTTCATGTCAACGTAAAGGGGGTAAATAAAAGAAGAGTGTTAATTGAGATAAAATAGAGAAATGAAATAGAAAAGAGTTTAGTTTTAGAGTCGTCAAATCACTCGAGCGGCTGCAGCTTAGTTTTGTCAAAATATTTAAGTGTGCTTATAAAGGGTCTTTCAAATTGGGCGGTTTTTTAAATTCTATTTTATTTAATTCTTGAATAAAACACACAATTTGCTTTGATTTCAAAAACTTTTTATTGGTTATTGAAGTATAATGTATGACATTTCAACACAATAAACAATATCCGCCGAATTTCCACCTCTTGCAGCTCCACAGATGTCTATTCTTTTGTCAAAATTTTCGATTACATTTTGACATAATTGCGGTTCTAACTCACCAATAACGCGAATAATTTAGCCCTTCAGCTCAGAAATTGATTGGAGGGAATTCTTATAGACCTGACTTTTCACGTAACCCCAGAGGAAATAGTCCAACGGGGTCAGATCACATGATCTTGATGGCCATTTAACATCACCGTTTCCGGAGATTACAATACATAAAATAATTCAACTATTTAAACGCGTTGTTGTATTGTATACGACTCCATTTTTATAAATGTCATACATTACACTTCTTAAATGTCACAAGACACAGGCAAGTTCGCGACGCCATCTGTGTTTTATCCAAGAATTTTAAAAACCACTCAATTTGAAAAACCCTTTATGTGAATTTCGTGTATGATAAGTCAACTGTCCTAGAACAGATAATGAACCTTGTGACATGGCTAACATATAAAATTAAAACAATTAATAATTTAAACTGATTTTCACTTAAGGCTTCTGTGACACATGTCTGTTTGGTTGGAAGAAATTGCTACATGACAATAAGCTCGTCAGGTTGTTCTGTACACAGTAAAAATATAATTTCATTTTATTTTATTTAGTTTACACTATTTTATCAACCATTGAAAAAGGTTACTAGAGTAACACTCAAATTAGAATATTGAGTGCGCATGAATATGAATACAAATTGTCACAAAAATTATAAACATTTAAATGAATCATAAACAAAAAAAAAACGTTGAAAAGTAGTACGCACATGCATATCACGTATAAAATACAAACTTGAGACAGGTCAAGGCTCAGGCAATCAATAACCCTAAAAAACAATGTCAAAAATATGCATACAATCAATCCACTCCAATACACAAAGAAAACAAATGCACATTGAACTTAAACATATTTATAGATATCTCAAAAACTTTGAAAGAAACAAAGTCAACAAAAAGAAAGAAAAACATAATCACCGAGAGTCACGCTGTGGCATTGGATTTACTCATATGGTTCAGACGAACAAAAACGCTCTCTAAAAGAACTTTTAAAGGCATTAAGACTATCACCAAATATTTTCGTGACAGCAGCATACTCATAACCCAATCTGGGTACGGGAGAATTCAATTAATAGTTCTACAACTCTCGCACCGGAATATATCGAGCAGTCTCGTACTTCTCGAAGGAATTCGAAAGTCAATCAATACCATTAACTTCGGGCTGTCAATTATCCCATCCACTATTTTGAAAAGCAGGATCAAATCTCAAATATTATTCAATGATCGGCAAGTCTCATCAAATTCAGTCGCGATAACAACATTTATATTTTCTCAACATCATTTCTAAGAGAGAATCATTTCTTAGAAGCCTAATTAAAACCTCTAATTTGAGACCTACAGGATTTTTAAACCGCAAGTATGATAATAAAATATCATTTAACAACGCTCCCAAAGTGGTGTTGCAGTAATACGGCAGGATGTGCATTAATATTTGCATAAACAATGCAGTTAGGACAATGACGCAACAATGCGGCGGTTCGCCATTACTGGCTAAATATTGCGAGACTTATTTTAAAAGGATGGAAGAAAATACAAAATACAATCAAACTGAAAATAAATCGAGTTTGATTTGTGATTAAAAAAAATTAATTCGCGAGGTTACTGTTACTTCTCGACGTGTAGTCGTATTACTAATACCTACGACGACGGACAGAGTGTTTTATGAGTATATTAAAGCAATTATTTATCCGAAGACTCAGTTTAAGGGGCTGACAGCATTATTGTCTTCACGGCAATGTTTTTCTTGCTCTACGAACTTGCTCTTTCTCATCCCAATAACTCTCAATAATTTAAATTTATCTCACAAAGATCTGAATAATTTAAATGAATCTCACAAAGATCTGAATAATCTAAATTAGTCTCACAAAGATCTGAATAATTTAAATGAATCTCACAAAGATCTGAATAATCTAAATTAATCTCACAAAGATCTGAATAATTTAAATGAATCTCACAAAGATCTGAATAATTTAAATGAATCTTACAAAGATCTGAATAATTTAAATGAATCTCACAAAGATCTGAATAATTTAAATTAATCTCACAAAGATTTGAATAATTTAAATGAATCTCACAAAGAGACTGTGGTGCAGAATGGTCTGTCTCAAAGTTTTAAGGATTGGGTGGCGTCTGTCATATAATGATATACATAGTATAAACAGCATTATAACACCTGATAATTCAGGAAAATAAATAATAAATAAAGGTTTATTGATAGCAACATAGTATACACATATAAATATATTCCAAAATCGGGTATCATATATATCTCAAGGTAAATAGCAGAAAATACAATTAAAAGATAAGCTATCAATAGGTCTGTGTTCATCTCATAATACCCCTGCGGCGAGATACATGCGCCGCGAGGACATCAGATGTTTTTCAGCCAACAGTCTGTAAATGGTAAACGAGAAAGAAGAAGACGCCGCATCTCTTGGCTTAAGAACTTGCGGGAGTGGTTTGTGTACAGTTCTTCTGAGTTGTTCCGGGCTAGAGTGTATACAATAATGTTTGTCCTGATGGTGACCAACCTCCGATTAGAAACAGCACCTCTGAAAGAAAAAGATCAACCTTGATGAGATCAATAGATCAAATAGACCAAAAATGCTACAATGAAAGGGGAAACGCTTTTCAAGTGACATTGGTCACTAATAGGCGCTATGTAAGATTGTCAATAGTTCATTTATTATTTTGTTTGCCTGAAATTTGAAGAAATTGATTGATTGTTTGATTGATTGATATAACCTATTTGTTAACAAAAGTCGGTGATCGTTATACACATATACATATACACCATCACGTCATCCATCTATCTGCGTAGGCAGAGAGGACAGAACACCAGATTTTCTTATCTCGACACACATATAGTACCCGGCGGTAAGTAATACACATCGGGCTTAAGAAAGAGACTGTCGCTTTGTAGAGCGTCGTCTCTGTCGCACGATGCACTAACAGTCCGTGCGACAGAGACAACGTTCTACAAAGCGACAGTCTCTTTCTTAAGCCCGATGTGTATTACTTACCGCCGGGTATTATACCTAAGCTCTTCCACATACTTAACTTCTACGATTTTTCTGACTTTCCACGTCTCCTTCTTACAGGATACCGTTATCTAACGAAAAAATATCAATAATTCAGTTTCAGCTTATGGGCATAATGGTGACATGCAACACAAGACATAATTTTACAACGGAGATACAAAAATATATCAGACAGTAAAAAAATATGTAATATTACTTCTGAAAAATAATTTTGATCATTATACTATATGGTACGAGTATATGTTATAGACCCAAAAATAAATTATTCTTGGAAAAAAAAATTTAAAAGTTACATAAGCACAAAATGCGAACATTTCGTTTCCATTTATTTTCTCCCTTTTATCTTGGAAGCAGTAGTTTTTTACATATATTTAAAAAAAATATTTCAAATCACAATTAGAATATTTAGTATTAATCATAATTCTGGATTCCGTTATACGGAACCAAAATCTTGAGATGCGCTTGAGTACTAACGCCTTAAATGCTTGCACTCTATACTTAACAAACATGTCACCTGCAGTACAGAAAAGGTGTTCGGGGAAAAGCGGACGGAAAACATTGTTGTATCCAATTTAAATTAAACTTGGCGATCGTCTTGAAACTTTGATATATATTTACAATTGGAAATTCAGAAATAACATGAGAAATCCGTGCAAAGGAAATTCCACTTTGCACGGATTTCTCCTGTTTGTTTCTAGCGTTAGCTTATTCATTAAAAAGAATATCAGCCAGGATTCTTCTCATACTGCTAGACGATACCGAGAATATATCCACAGTGTCATTCAGTTGGTTCAATATCTCTATACCACGCGTGACTGGGTGTTTAGCCATGATATTCGTTCTGTAAGTTGATATGTAGAACAGAGGGTGATTCCTTACACTGCTATATTTATTAGGGACATATAAACTTAGTGCTTCTAGAATCGATATATCTTGCACATTACCTGGAACACGCATCTTGCATTCACATGATGACTGATAATAATATTTGATCACGAGAGGTTGTCTCTCGTGTAGTATCATCAAATCAAAGGTTGAAGGTCGAATAAGTGTCTGAAGATGACAGTCTTCTAGGTTTCGCAACGTTGTTGAGTAGCTTATAAATCTGACTCACAATAGAAAAGTTTTGATTTATTTTTTAGTTAGAAATCCTGATACCAGAATCAAAAGAAAACAGAATTTTTCAGTAACCATATTTTTTTATACAAACGAAATATTTTTTGATAAAAATCTTTAACTATGAATTAAATTCAGTCTTATTCATTTACCGTCGAGCCTCCAAACGTTTTGTTTTTTTTAGCGTCTGGTTTAAACACTAAATCGAACGGCCTTTATACGCCTAAACAGGGATAGGAGAAATGGTCTTTCGTACTAAATATATTACGGAGGATGATATGCATAAAACTAGGATAATAAGGAATGAAGCCTAGTACTGGAATGATAGTTCTTATTAACCCTTCCTGTCCTGTGATGTGTAACTAGTACACATTGCTTCTAAAAACTTTAATATCTCTATAAATATAATAAATACTGGGTTCAGATTTTAGGTATTCCTCCGTAATACATTTACACGTTGAATGAAAAAATAATATAATTAATAATTAGCACTTATCGACCACATCAGACATATTTTGTGAAAATCGGGAATAAATTCACCAATACAATCAAACGTGTGCCAGTGTGTGACGTTGGTATTATATATTTATTCTAAATAAACGCTATGGATGAGGAAGCAATTCACGTCTCACTCTACTTCGGTATATGGGAACGCAAGAAATATAATCTTAGTTCGTTCGCTTCTCTCGCTCAGTAGATCGGCGGCTTTCGTTGTTTGAGGTGGTCGCTTTCCCCGTTTTGTGAACGATGGCCGATGTTTTTTTTTTTTTTTCATATTTTTAGAAATTAAATTTCAATTATTATCACTTTTGACCTCAAATTTAATTAATGTAAGCGATTGGCTATAAATATTCTTATTTTTCCGATTTTAAATCCCTCATTTTTACATGTGTATTGATGTGTATTGAATACACAACTCCGGAACGGGCGGATTTTTTAGCAAAGGAAGGGAAAGGTTAACGATACAACCACTGATTAACAGGAATATAAATGGCAGTAGTAACTACCCCTAGAAACTAAGATACATAGCCCATGGTTGGCTGACATCTCAAACTCTTCACCATTGGCTCCAATTAGCTCAGTCAATGGACGAACAGCGGCCACACTCAGGAAACTGCGTGTATTATCACTCATGTATTGCCCTTTCATATACATGTGCATTGCCGCGCGGTAGCGCACTGGACTTCCGTACGGAAGGTCATTGGTTCGAACCCCGCGCTTTGCTACTCCCTTCGAATGTGACAGGCTTATTTTCTGCCTAGTATTCAGAAATATAAGGATTCCTATGACTTCGGTAATATATATTATTCCAAAAAGAGGAAAAAAAACATGCCGATGTACTCCGATTGCCTCACTTCGGTGTGCCAGTACAGTGGTGTAAACGGTGAGTTTGCTGGTATGCAACACCTCACTTACTTTATAAAAAAACGAACTTCATGGTACAGCTTCGTTTTTCAATTGAATTTACGTTGGAATGTTGAGGGGATCCTCGATTACGAGGCCCAGCAACGATGAACAATTGTCAATTTTTTAAAAGAATAGATATGACCGAAGTCATATGTATCCGTATACCCTCGAACACAAGGCGTATTCTTCTAATTAGACGAATTTTTGCACTTCACGTATTCTTCTAATTAGACGAATTTCTGCAGTATAACATATTTCTACTCTTTTCAATTTTTTTCTACGTTCAAGTTTTACTCACATACATTAAACTTGTTAATATTATAATATTGTATATAACTATTCATATATGGCTGAAAGCTAAGATTAGAAAGAGTTATGGTAAAAACTGTCTACGATGTATGGGTTAACTCAGAGAAACTGGAGCAGGTTGATGAGTTCCGCTATCTAAGTTCTATGTATACGTGTTATGGATGAGTTGAAAGGGAGTTTGAAGAAGGATAGCGATAGGAAATAAGGTAAACAGAGCATTTAATATAATATACAACAGCGGTATATCAAAAATAGCAAATCAATGGCGTTTTGGTAAAGAGGTACAAGTCATCAATTACTTATTTATCAGCTTGAAGTTTTGCAACACTTGTATTCCTGAAATACAGACCTCAGGTAAATTTTAAAAGTAAACTTTGAATACATAAATAATTTATGTATTTAAAATTTACCTGAGGTCTGTATTTCAGGAATACAAGTGTTGCAAAACTTCAAACTGATAAATAAGTAATTGATGACTTGTACCTCTTTACCAAAACGCCATTGAAATATGACAATATTTAACAGTGTGTCGGTACCCACCTTTACGCATGGAAGTGAAAGTTGAATTTGGTAGAAGAATGATTTTTACTTTTTTAGGATGAAAGTAAGATTAATACTGTGGAGATATGTGCTCTAAAAAAGTTGTGGAGTGTCAATGTATGAAAGAAGGCTGAACGGAGACATAAAAAATAAATGCATGGATAAAATGGCTGTTTTAAGAAAGATGAAGAAAGGAGCCTTAAGATGGTTTGGACATGTGGAGAGAATGAATGATAAAAACATGCATTAGCAAGTATACAAGTCAAAAGTGTGAAGTGTGCATGGAAAAGGTAAACGAGGGAAACATGATTGGACCATATGGGCCATATATAAACAAAGGATTAAGTGAAAAGTATGAATAATAGATGATTGTTATTTACAAGATGTATGAATATGGAGGAGACAAAAATCGTATTCTTGAATTGAAAATAATAGAGATCTGTTCTCTCTGCCTGTCCCACAAAAGACACGGCGTGATGATATGTATGTATGTACGGCTGCAACAGATTGAACCTGCCGATTATCAAATCTTTATTGATGCCGAAGTATTGTCTAAAACTAAAAACGACCTTTAAAGAGCATCAAATTTGTGTACTCAACCACTAGCGAACATTTCTTAAGCACTAGCACATTT
>OX463864.1:9664337-9946003 GCA_949825065.1 Odontocerum albicorne | reverse complement strand
TGTACCTTATTAAATAAGACTGGTTTTAGGAAACCCGTGATTGGACGGCGTGTTTCATTTTGTCAGTATCATATTAAGCTGTTTTATATGTTTGGTGTTGGATCTCTCAGCACAGCTTCCATTGCCTCCCTTTGGGGGTATCAATCCCAGCTAGGGCGTACACCTTATTAAATAAGACTGGTTTTAGGAAGCCCGTGATTGGACGGCGTGTTTCATTTTGTCAGTATCATATTAAGCTGTTTTATATGTTTGGTGTTGGATCTCTCAGCACAGCTTCCAATGCCTCCCTTTGGGGGTATCAATCCCAGCTAGGGCGTGTACCTTATTAAATAAGACTGGTTTTAGGAAACCCGTGATTGGACGGCGTGTTTCATTTTGTCAGTATCATATTAAGCTGTTTTATATGTTTGGTGTTGGATCTCTCAGCACAGCTTCCAATGCCTCCCTTTGGGGGTATCAATCCCAGCTAGGGCGTGTACCTTATTAAAAAAGACTGGTTTTAGGAAACCCGTTGTTGGACGGCGTGTTTCATTTTGTCAGTATCATATTAAACTGTTTTATACGCAAAAGTTGAATTGCAAAAAAAATACACGGATAACGTGATCACTAAAACTTAATTTAGGATCGATGATGACTTATTCTTCAACTTCTTTCAGTTACACTTAATTACTGCGTAAGCCTTAGGCACTTCATAAAAACATGAAAGAAATATCAACTTATATTTGCATATATAGTCCTCAGTAAGATACAGGCAAAAACCTAGTTTACTGGGGACACGACCAATGAAAGACAACAAACCCAGGTCTATAAAAATGGTGTGTTGACATTAAATTACTTGTTTTTTTTTTTCATAAATGATATATCATTACGAATCCGTGACCTAGTTGGTATGACACATGTCTCCCAGCACAGAGGTTGTGGGTTCAAATACTGTTGAAACCCAGATTTTTTTTTAAAAAGGATTCCAGTTTAGTTTTCACTTAAGGTCCACTGTAACAACTTTCTGGCTGGTTAGAAAAGACTGCCACACGGCAATAAGTCTGCCAGGTTATACTATATAGAACGAAAGTATAATACAATACAATATTTATCAAATTTCTTGTCATATATAAATAAATAGTTATATTTCTACAGCGCCTTTGAAACGTCAGCAATAATTTAAATCAACTCAACAAAGCAACCTATCCGAAAAACATTTTGAAATAGTGGAAAACAGCCGTAAAAATCTTCGAACATAACTCACCAAGTCAGGTTTTGCGTTTGGTTTACAAAACTTCAATATAGTATTGTAACTGTAAAACTTCTGGCGTCCTCGTGGCCTGGGTCGCCCTTCTATTAGTGGGGGTGTATCTCGACTGGGAGCCCAAACCTTTTGATAGCTTCTTTCTCAAATGTGTTGTATTCCATTGTCTAAACATATAAATGTTATTTCTGGATATACGAGTACTCGTCTATTAACATGCCATATTTCTGAATATACTCGTCTATTAACATACCATATTTCTGGATATACTCGTCTATTAACATGCTATGTTTCTGGATATACTCGTCTATTAACATGCCATATTTCTGAATATACTCGTCTATTAACATACCATATTTCTGGATATACTCGTCTATTAACATGCTATATTTCTGGATATACTCGTCTATTAACATGCCATATTTCTGGATATACTCGTCTATTAACATGCCATATTTCTGGATATACTCGTCTATTAACTTGCCATATTTCTACCAATAAACTAATTAATTAATTGATTATAATGACATTCAACAAACTTGTTTTACTAATTGCCACAATCATATTATTTTTAATGAATTGATGATCTTTACTTTCGGTGAAAATTCGTTGTCTTAAATAATATTATAATAAAGACCTCCGTGGCCTAGTTGTTAAAAACCCCTGTCTCCCAGCCCGGAGATTGCAGGTTCGATTCCCGCTGGAACCCAGAATATATTTTTCAAAGTTTTCAGTCTGATTTTCACTGAAGGCTTCATAAAAAATCTTCCTGGTTAGTTGGAAGAGATTGCCACATGGCAATTATGTCATAAAGTTATAATGTATGCAATGAAAGTGTTATAAATGCTTCGTTCGGGCGCTGCTATAGCTACCAGACGAGATTTATTTAGTAATTGTAGGTTTGAGTCCTGACTTAGAACGCTCTTGAGCAGAGTTTGCTGTCTAAAGGGCGCTGTATAAAATTGTTCTTTAGTTTATTAATTTTTAAATGAATGTCAATTGCTACAGTGAAATTATTATTCTTGATGATCTTTACTTTTGGTAAAAATTCGTGGTCTCAAATAATATTATAATAAAAACCTCCGTGGCCTAGTTGGTAAAACACCTTCTCCCAGCCCGAAGGTTGCGGATTCAAATCCAGCTGGAACCCAGATTTAAAAAAAAGGATTCCAGTCTGGTTTTCACTAAAGGCCTCTTTACATATTTCTGGTCGGTTGGAAGTCCACCAGGTTGTACAACGAAAGAGTTATGCAATACAATACAAAATATTTCAATTGAATTGATCTTTGCCTGCCTCTAACATAACATATAGGTGGCATGTGCAGCTTTTCTGCGGCGTAGAATAATATTCCTCAAAGTGTTAGAGATATAGGTGACGTGTGCACCTTTAGGGTGCACTTGAAGATAACCCTTTTTTGTTTGATTTGATCAACATTTGAGGTTTGATCAACATTTGAGGTTTGATCAACATTTTTTATTATATATGAACACTACACACATAAAAATACACACACATACAAATACACACACATACAAATACACACACATACAAATACACATACTTACAACCGAATGTGTTACGATCACGTATCGGAAGATCTACAATGGTTAATCTTCCCTTGGTAAGTTTTTGCAGTTTTCTTACCAAATATGCTTTTCTAAATATATACAGATGCAGAGAAGTTCCTAATCTAATTACCACAGCCACTTCCTTCTTATCATTACACTCAAATTGTTTTTTTTTTTGTTACATTTTTAATCTGTCAATAGTATTGGGCTCGAATCCATTGTTAAAGCGTCCTTAAGGAGAGTCTGAGATCTAAACAGCGCTATATAAATTTTTGTTTTAATATTATATGAACATATTTTTTTCAATATTCATTATCAGGTTTCTAATTCCCATTTTAGTATTTCTTTTCAGTCGTTGAAAAATTAATAAATTTAGGGATAATTTTATATAGCGCCGTTTAGAGAGCAAGCTCTCCTCAAAGGCACTCTAAGTCAGTACTTAAACCTGCAAATATTAAACAAATCACGTCTGGCAGCTATAGCAGCGCCCGAACGAAGCATGTATAACACTTTAATTGCATACGGTGCAACCTCGTGGGATTATTTACATGTGGCAATATCTTCCAACGAACCAGAAAGATGTTAAGCTTTGGCAAAGGCCTAGTTGTTAAAGCGCTTGACTTCCGACCGGGGGTGTTGGTTTCGATTCTCGATAGCACCCAAAA
Organism: Odontocerum albicorne; assembly: GCA_949825065.1. Taxonomy (NCBI): domain Eukaryota; kingdom Metazoa; phylum Arthropoda; class Insecta; order Trichoptera; family Odontoceridae; genus Odontocerum; species Odontocerum albicorne. The sequence continues at coordinate 9,942,526 of OX463864.1, read as the reverse complement.
ATAATAATAGATAAAAAAAAACATTTATCAGATATATCAAAAACATTTATTTATCTTGGATAGCACGTTAGTATTGGATATACACACATTTATTGTGGGTTTCCTGAAGTGGACAACAATTTATTTTATTATAATTTGTTTTATCAATCACTGTTTATTCCACTTTTGTAACGGTATAACCCTACCGGTTTCAAGGCTTTCACATAATCTCTCATCATCAGGGGAGTACAAACAAGCAGTCTTGTTGTTAGGGTTATACCGTTTCAAAAAGTGGAATAAATAGTGTTTGATAATACAAATAAGTCTTGTTTGTGCTCCCCTGATGATGAGGTGAAAACCTTGAAACCGGTAGGATTATACCGTTACAAAAAGTGGAATAAACACTGTTTGATAAAACAAATTATAATGTCTTTAAACCTCCGCAATGTTAATGCCTTAACTATAAATAATATTTTTTTTATATATTTTTTTTATTGTTAATAGTCTTGAGGGCATCTTGTGTTGTGGCAATCTCTTTCAATCAACTAAATATATATACGTTAGTTCTTAGATGAAAAAATGACAATAACCCTATTTTTAATCTAAGCTCCAACTGGAATTGACCACACGATCTCAGGGTTCAAAAATAGACGATTTACTAACTAGGCCACGGAGTTAGTCTAGCGTCGAAGAGTTCATTATATTGTATTACATTACTCTTTTCTTGTATACAAAACTACCTGGCGGACTTATTGCCATGTGGCAATCGCTTCCAACCAGCTAAAAAGATGTTCATGAGGCCTTAAGTGAAAATCAGACTGAATACTTTTTTTTTAAATATTCATGTCAACTAAGTCACGCAGGCTGTCAAAAAGAAGTTACCTCAAAACTACAATATTGGTGCTATGAATCTTCGTTGCAACGGGTTATCTTGCAGTCTAAACATATGCTGCTCTCTCCGACATAAATTCAGACTGCCCAGCATACATTATATGATATACTCGTACATATATATACATGAGTTTTGCACTTAATTTGGTCTACAGGCTGATCATTAACTTGAATCACCACCGACTGTCCTGCGACTGCAACTACCCACACACGTTTCCACTTCATTATACCTTATTCAAATGAAATGCAATAACTTTTAATCCCATTCACTGACCCTGTATGCAACTGTGTTGCACATGTTGATGCCACCAAATCTAGTCTAACTAAAAGCATATTGATTAAGTTCGGTTTATTTTTACCATAAAAATATTTTCATTCCCATAAGATCTAAAAAATTTCAGCCTAAACATGTAAGATCGAATATGGATATATCTCACAACGGCCAATAACGTTCAGACCCTGACAATATTTAGATCCTGACTTCGTTTGATTTGTCCCGAAAATTTCCTTTTTTTAAAAAAAAAAAAAAAAAAGATGCGTGAGACTCTCGCGCAGTAGAAGTAAAACTTCTTAGCTCCTAGAAAAAGTTGATTTTATGCATTGCTTTTTTTTCCAATTAAAAACGATTTTTTTTAGGATTAGGAAATGGTTATGTGAAATTTAGTTCAAGAAAATCTCTCTTAATTAAATAAAAAATATATTTTTTTAAATTTTTAATAATAATAATTTTAATAATAATATAATACACTTAATAATATTATATTTTTTAATTTCAATATATTAATATTTTAGTGTAATTATTAAATTTATTATTTTTAAATAATTATTCATTTATTATTAAATTATTTTTATTATATTATTAATAATAATTATATTTTTAAATAATTACATGATATTTATTAAAATATTATAATAACAAATACATATATATTATTGTAAATATATATTTAATATAAATTATATGATAAAAAAATATTGCAATAAATCTATATAAATAAAAATGTAAATGTTCGTTAATAGAAAATCTCTAATCTCCGAAAGTACTTCAGCGATTGCTTTGAAATTTTGACAAAAGGTTGCATTCGTATCCAAGCATGATTATTTTTTTTTATATACGTTTGTATATAAAAAAGTATGTAAAACAGACGAAATAATGGGAGCGCCCCCTACAGCGACACACGCAAACTAAACAATTCTCATTGACAGTTATGTGACATTGCATTTTCGACGTTTCGGATTCTTTTATTTCGTTTTTTAACATTGCTACCAGGAGGAAGAACTGCTCATTCCACTTTAAAATTGCCATTGAACATGCGATTCATTGAAACTCCCACGTGCAACATTTCCAAGGCACCCGGTATGGGACAAGTATTGCAGAAATGCAAACTTATTGTTTGGGATGATGTACAATGACACACAAAAAGTCGCTCGAGGCTCTTGATCGATCATTGCAAGATTTGCGTAGAAACATCAGACCATTTGGGAACGCATTAATATTGCTTGCAGGAGATTTCAGGCAAATATTACCTGTAATTCCTCGATCGACACCGGCGGAAAAAACAAAGGATTGCGTGAAATTTTCTACTTTGAAGCGACACGTTATTTTTTTGTTTTTTAGTTCGTGTTTTTCCTTTTTTAATGTTTCGCAATTTTAAATGTTTTTGTTATAACTTTTTTTCTTCTTATTGAGCGCAATCAATCTGCTTAAGCGTCAAAATAATACCTCGCAGAAGATCAAACTTAGGTCGTCGTACTCGCGGAGCGGAAGCAGTGCGATGAGTAATTACAAATCAAACTGAGGAAGAACGGGCATCAGCGAACGAGCGAAACAGACAAAGAATGGCTCAAATACGTGCCGAGGAAGCAGCAGAGCGACGTGCAGCCAGAATTGAGGATGCACGGTTGCGAGCACGGTGATCGCGTTCTGCAGCTTCAGATCTGCTTCGTTCTCAACAGAATGAACGCGATAGGGTGAGAGTGGCTGAAAGACGTCAAAAATATTGTATAACCACAAGCATTGTGAAATTAAATATGATAGAAACGTGTGCTTTCTCTTTTCTTTCTTTTCCATTTAACCAGTCTGAGCCACAGCAACGCGTGGCCTGGTACAGCTAGTATTAAATAAAATAAAATAATTTAGTATAAAATTTATAAATGTTAAATATATTAAAATGAAAATAATATATAACAAAAATTTAATTTTTTTTAATTTTTAATAATAAATAATAATAATTTTAATAATTATATAATCTTCTTCTCCCTGGCTCCATCCCAACTCATTGTCTGCGAAGACTGTTGGGATCAGCTCTCCTCGTCTTCAGGTTGTATGCTCTTCTGTCCCGGACTACGTCCCCCAGGCCGTGCCTCTGCATCAGGTTATCTTTTTGCACCACCCATGAATTCTTTGGTCTTCCTCTGGTTGTTATTCGAGGCAGATCCATGGAAATTGGCTGGTTCACAATGTGATCGGGTGCTCTGCGTCCAACGTGCCCATACCATCTCAATCGACTCTCCTCCATCTTGCTGTTGATGTCTGTAACACCTAGGCTTCCACGAATGCGTGAGCTTTTTATTTTGTCTCTTAGGGACACACCAGCTGACCATCTTAGCATGCGCATTTCAGTAGTTTTTAGTTGCCTAGAGTAAGAGTTATACATCGTCCAGCATTCGGAGCCATAGAGGAGTGCGGGTCTGACAATCGTTTGGTATACTTTTCCTTTTAACTTTACTGGCATTTTCGGATCACATAGAACTCCCGTCATTGATCTAAACTTCATCCATCCCACACTAATTATATGTGTTACATCTGCTGCACATCCTCCATCGCTATGGATGAGTGACCCAAGATACTTAAAGGAGTCACAATTTGGTAATGTTTCTCCATCCATTTGCATTACGGGAGTGACAGCATTTGTGTTCTCGAATGGTAGGCACAGATACTCTGTTTTCTTTCTGCTCAATCTCAATCCATTGTCCTCCAAGATTCTTCTCCAGCTTTCCAGACTATTTTGCAGGACTTCATGTTTTTCACTTATTAATACGATATCGTCTGCAAATAGTAGGATCTTTAGGAGACTGTTCATTTCCTGGTTAGTTAAATAGTCCATGACTAAGTTGAACAGTAGCGGACTGAGTACCGATCCTTGATGTACCCCCACCTTTACAGGAAATTCTGGTGAAGTTCCCGAAGTGCACCTCACTTGCGTTGTCACGTTATCGTACATGTCCTGGATGGCAAGTACATACTTTTCTGGTACACTATGTGCTCTAAGTGCTGCCCAAATTAGGCTTCTAGGGACCCTGTCAAACGTCTTTTCAAGATCGATGAAAACCATCTGAAGGTCTTTCTTGGCATCACGGTGTTTTTCGACAAGGAATCTTATATTATTAAGTGTATTATAAATTTTAATAATTATATAATACACTAAATAATATTTAAATAATGTTTATTATTATTAATTATAAATAATTATTAATGTTAAAATAATTAATAATAATTTTTAAATATAAAATATTTAATAATAATAATATAATACACCGTTTCACTTTTCGTGACGTTCCGGCCAATTTGCTCTACCGCACCTATAGAAGTTTCACTGAAAAAAACTTGATAACCCCACCACATTAATTTTTGACATTTTAGAATATAACGAAACAACGCGTCTTTTATTGGCTCTAGTTAAGATGCTGCTGAGAGTTGAGGTATCAAATTTTAACAGTAACATCGCCTGAGTATACAATGGGCATGATATCTGTCCATACACGCCCTAGCATGTTTAAACCAGAAATTTTGAACCTGAGTAATACGAGTATATCCGAAAAGAGTGCCAGATTTCAATGGCTTTAAAACGGCGAAATAATACGTGAGGAGCATGACCGCGCGGTAACGCATTGGACTTTCGTGCGGATAGTCTTCGATTCGAACCCCGCGCTGTGCTACTCCCCTCGAACGATACAGGCACTTTTCCGCCTAGTGATCGAGGGTATAATGATATCTATGACTTCAGTCATATCTATTCTTTAATTTTATTGCCAGGCGGCAATCTATTTCAACCAACCAGACAAAAGTAAATGAAGCAAGTTACGTGGTCGCATAAATCATTCAAATAACTATCCATCCCCACGAAATCCATAAACATATACGTGTGCACCTGCCCACGAACCCCACAAAGACGGGCAATCACCCAAACATTATTTTTCATGTAAAGTGAGATATCATCAATCAAAAGGAAAGGACGGGATGGTGGAGAGGAAAGGAAAAGAAAAATCAGGAATGAAACACGTTACTTTACTGACTAGAAATTAAGAGTTTTTTCAGTCGCTTATTAAAGCATGCCAAGGACGAAGCGAGTCTTATGATATATTGATTTGTAACTGATTCCAGAGTCTCACTGCATGGACAGTAAAGGACGACGTAAAAAAGAGGAGCGGTGAACTGGAAAGGCCAATAAACAATCTCTGTTTGAGCGTAGCGCTTATCCATGATTGGAAAGACGCTGAAAATTTCCAACGAGATAAGAGGGGGTGACGGGACAATTCAGGGTATTATACAATAGAGATAGTATGTAATTTGGCGTCTATTTCATTCGAAGTTATATGTATGCGGAAGAGGCGAAGAATGTGTGCCGAGATAGTCAAGTCTGACACTATGTCCTCTCTGCCTACCCCGACATGGAGATGGTGTGATGGTTTGTATGTATATATATTTCGAATATTTCTTGTTTTTATATTATAAGTCTTACATAAAATGATTTTAATAAATAAAATGTAATTTTTATTTAATCTTTCTGTTAACAGCGAGTGACATTGATTTTGTTTATTTTCTTCTTTATAATTATTCTTATTGCAAAAAAGGATTTTTTCATTATCTCTATTGCGAAAATAAATATTGAGCTGTAATAAAAAGTGTTATGCAGAAAAGAGATATATTTTTTATAATGATCGTGTGCAAAACCAATAAAGTTCAGGGGTAAGAAATCCACTTCCTTAACGGGAGTTTGCTGAAAAAACAAAAGAAAGTTGAACCAATACGCTTTAATATTCATTTTTTTTTTCTTTTTCTTGTTCTTTAGAGACTGTAGACATCCAATTTCAACAGCAAGACACTCTTCCGTGAGCCCAGTACAAGTTCTGCAAGTATTTTTTAAACTCTGTATCAATGATTTTTTTCCACAATACACACGAGACCAGATCCATTTTTTATACATTTATTTTTGTTTTATATTTCATATATTTTTATAATAATAATAATAATGAAAGGGCGGTTTATGAACCACCCTTAAAAATCAGGTTCTATTCAATCAGTCACTATTATTGACAGATTAAAAAATATAAGAAAAAATATTATAAGGATACAAAGATTGTGACTGCGGTCGTTAGATAAGGTACTTCCTAAAATCTATGTATGTTTAAAAAAACATATTTGGTAAGAAAACTGCCGAAAACTTATTAAGGAAAGAAACCTTCATCGATCTTCCGATATGTGATAGCAACACATTCTGCTTTAGGTGTAGTGTAGTATTCATACACCATTATAAATTATGATACGCTTTCAACACGTGCTTAATGCGCAGCGTCGTGATCCTCTGCAATATTTCGAACCCGGCACACCAATTGTCTCCATCCCTCCCAGTCCTATGGGATGTTGAGAGCAGTTCTTTTATAAGACCTCGCCAAATCACAAAGAAAAATATATTTGGCTAGAAAACCGCAGAAAACTTACCAAGAGAAGACAGACTAAAATATAAACTTGAGTAGATCTTCCAATATGTGTCTTCCAATTGCAGACATTTAATTAATTTTTCAAATATTGCAACACTATTATTATTATATGTTAATTTTCTAGTTATTTGGCGCTAAAAAACATAACCTCTATTTCAGTGTTTACCAGGATCTTATTTCAGTGTTATTTAAAGAGTTTTGAGGGTTTTTTTTTAAATTCTTTTTAGAATAATATTGTCATTTTTTTAGTATTTTTGTGTCAGCCTCATTGATATCAAAGAAAACACTTCAATGTCACAGCGGGATGTCAAGGATCAGTAAACAAGATTATAAAGCAGTAAATGGAGACAGGGTCAGTTGAAGTGAAGCGAATAGGAAAATGCTGAAGAAAAAGAAAAACAGCCCCCCAAGAGTTGAAATTTTTATTTGGAACTAGCAAACTTAACCCCAGAGAAACAAATTATGAACATTAAAAAGATTTACCAGACGTTGGTGGGACTATTCGTGACTCAACTGTGCGTAGAAGACTATTGGAATCCAGATGAAAGGCCATTCGAACACGGAAGAAGCAACTCCTGACTGAACGTATAAAGAAACAGAAGACGACGGTCCAGAAAATATGCGAGCTAAATTGCAAATAACTGTGGGTAGGTGTTGTCAAATGAAATCCACTTTTTAGTACAGGGACTTCGTTCACAATTCGTAAGAAAAAGTTGAGATGAGAACTTACTGCTGTTCATATTGACCAGGCTGTCAAACGTCCTGTAAAACAGATGTTCTGGAGCTGTTTTTCGTATATGTGGACCGGATCTCTGGTGGTAACAAAAGAGATAAAGAACAGTCAGAAATGCAAAGCGTTTCTGGAAAAGTTTTTGACTGCAGAGCTGGAAAACGTCATCCAAACGGAGAGATGCAAAATTTAAAAAAATACTCGGCTCCATTTCATACATTGGTCACATATTTCCAAGATAAGGGGATAATTCTTTAAGACTGGTCTGGAAATTCACGCAGTACGTCCTCAAATTTCTTGCGTTGTCCACCGTATTTTTTTTCTAGCTTCCGTCAAATAGCCAAACAGGAATTTTGTTGGGAGTCTGTATTCAGGTATGTGTGCTATGTGTCCTGATCAACGTAGACGAGGACGTGACTTCGCAATGTAGATGCAACAGCAATTTGCTCATCGATTCGATTTTATACTCTCTGTATAGAAACATATGTTACATACAAAGGAAGTCAAAAAAAATCGCTATAATAAACCAAAAATACATTTAACTCTCTTAGATTATGTGATTGACTTTAATTAGTATTAAAAAAATATACTCTTTTGTGTGTTATTTTTAACAGTTTATTTGTTGTTTGCAACAATCCTTCAATTTTTAACCTCTGAATGATAAAAAATATGCATTTTTTCCATGAATTTTCTGTTATCATATTTAAAGAGAGCTCTTGACACCATTTCTAAACAAAGAAATGAGGTTTGTGCCCTACAAATGGACGGCATGTGTCAATATAATATAATAAAATGAATAACATATATATCACTCAACTGTATTTTCCACATTAATTGCATTTTTCTAATCTATAAATATGTTCAGGCATAATTCAATCTGTATATTAGTGACGTATAATTCCCGTGTTTCTTCTTTGAAGTCTAGTACAATAAAAAAATACACTTTGTTTATGTCACCTTAGCTTTGTTGGGCTGCAGGGATCCCTGACGGTGCCACTCTATTGAGTTCCTTTTCATAAGAGATTCATTGCCCAAAACCATAGTTACATCCTCCGTGATAATTCATTCAATTATTTATCTATCTTTTCCAGCGCAGAGCAATAAAAAATCATTACAACATTCAACAAGTCGTCTTTGGACAGCACACGGAAGTTTGGGCACCTGTCTTGCGTTCATCTTATGATGACAAGGTGGTCGTGCAGAATTCGAAGCACTGTGGTTTCAGAAAGCCTACAACTTGCTACTTTTTCTTTTGATGTTATTCTTCTATAATATAATATCTTGTAACACTTGTTCTTACGTCAATACAACTCATTCTAGAGTGAGTGTTTCTGCTAGTCAGTTATGACAAATAGGTATCATCTTCAATGATTCTTTGCCGAAACTAAAACTGTCAAGCCTGATATTTCACTATTGAAAATGACGGAGAATATTCTATGCGGTTAGCATTTAAACTTCGCTTATTTTCTGCCGGGTTTTCCCCGTATTTTGGAAGAAACTTGATAACCACGCGACATTCAATTTTTAACATTTCAGAATATATCGAAACAACACGTCTTCTATCCGATCTAATTGGTAAGATACTAAGGGTAAATAAAGGTATCAAAATTTAATATCGTTTCTCTATACTATGGACGTCGATGGCGTTATTTTTTATACACGTTTCAGGCTTGATCAGGATGAAACCTTTTGTGAGAATGAATCAAATAATGATATGTATATCAACACGATATGCCCCTTGCGGGATATGTAGAGAGAACTGATCTCCAAACTCTTCTCTCCAAGCCCACAACAATATTCTATTATTCATACAACTCACTTTTTTTCAACATCTGGTCCATTTAATCCAGCAACGTTTTTTTTCCGGACTATCTCTTCCACGCACACCTTGCATTTCTGATTTGTATATTCACTTAGTCATTCTTTCATCATCCATTCTCTCCACATGTACAAACTATCTCGAAGCACATATCTTCATCTTACTTAAAACATAAATTTTATTCATGCATTCAATTCAGATGTTTTCATTCCGTCTTCTACTAACACTTCGCAAATTTTACTTAATTCGACATAAGCCAAAAAAAACAGTGTATGGCGACGATGTTTTGTATTGTACTGTATTAAACTTGTAAACAGTACAACCTAGCGGTGATATTGCCATGTGTCAATCTCTTCCAACCGACCGGAAAGATATTCAAGAGACCTTAAGTGAAAACCAGAATGAATGTAGTAAGCGATGGTATATATAAAAAGTATATTGTTAAAAATTCCGTTATGATTATATGATATTCGAAGATGGTCTCAACTCTAAAAGGTCGATTACCACTGATGACGACCAAATCATGAATTACCACTGATGACGACCAAATCATGAATTTGATTGGGAATCAACAGCGTTCTGCAGCACGACATATTGCTTTAAGTTACATCTCAATATTAAAATTTCGCATTTGAATTTGACGCAAAAATACGAAATAACTTATTGGACCACCCAATACAAGACTGCTTGAATCTCAACGTTGACTTTTTTCATTATTATTTTTTTGCAATATTTTGTATCGAAAAGGTCATTTGATATTTTTAAATAAATCAATAAATATTGGCAGTTGTTATATTACAATATATTACGTTTTTTAATACTTTATTATTATTTTGTATTTAATGGTTTTAAATTTAATTGTAATTTATTAGATTTTTGTTTATTTGGATATTCCTGAAACTGCGCAGGGGCGAAACTAGGTGCATCACCAAGGATAGTTAAGAAAAATTCGCCCCTTATATAATACAAAATTTGTATTACTATTGATTTCACTGAACAAGTTATTATGTTTTTTTCTGAACTGATGGCCGCAGCCAACACCTTCATATTTTTACACGCAATTAATTTATTTTTATTTTTTTATATGTCAATAATAAGGGTTTCTAATCCCCAGTTAAAGTGGTCTTAAGGAGAATGTACTACGTTAACGGCGCTAAATTGTCCTTTAATCGTTATTTTATTACTATTTTTATTAAGACGACCTCCGTAGCCTAGTGGTAACATTCCTGACTTCCAACCGCGGGTTTCGGGTTTGATTACCGATGGAACCCAAAAAAAATGGGGGCCCATGTGGTAAAATAGTTCGTCTGGTAACAATACTCGCACGTGCCGAGCTGTAGGTGTACCAACACGTTTGTATCGGAAGTATGCGTCACCCAAAACATATGATATATTTGTTTTCTTGTTTTTTTTTATATATTTTTTGATGTTTTGTTGATGCACGTGATGTGTCACGACCATAATGAAATCTTCGCGAGAGATAGTATCAAAAGTCAGCCGGCCCATGCATGCGAAAACGTGAGAGATATGTATGTTAATATCTCGCAAGCCATGACGGCATATACCGGTGAAAATAGGCGCTAACGATGAGCGATTGGAAGCACGTAAAGAGAGCAAAACGTCAAAAATACATTCTCAGTTCACTCCAGTCTACTGTATTTTACTTACGACCAACTTCTACCTGCTGAAGAGGAATCTCTATACCCTGCTCCTTTTCATAGGAAAGCATCAAGTGAGCCCAAATTTCCGAGAATCAAGCGGCAGCCATTCACCTATTATACAGTCTTTGTACGGTGCTGTTGTACAACGTTCAATGAGGAACCGCGAGTTCCGTGCCTACTCCGGAGGTTCTTAACCGGAAGGCTCGCTTATTGCGGCCGAAGACAATTTTGTCTACCGGTTTGTACCATTATATTAAGAGGAATAAACAAATTAAAATTTTCCTTTTACGCTTTTCTATCACCATGACATAGGTTTTTGCTACATTTAATTTCCTCAGATATTTCTCTTTACATCTCTTGTATAATACATTTCACAATGTATTTGTATCTGAATCGATTATTTCACGTTCCAGCAAAGTGTCACTAGTATACGAATGAATATAATCCAATGTCAAGTGCTATGTTAAGTTAGGTCACACAAAATGTGCAAATAGTGGGAAGTCGCGAAAACACACACATTTATCGACATCTGTGATTACATTCCATAAATATTGCAACAGTATTGCTAATGTTTGCATAGCACATTGACCTAAAAAAAACATTTTAATTATCCCATCTTTGTTGTTTCACAATTAAAATTATCATTTACGCTAAGTAAGCTGCTTTTAAGAAGTAATTGAAAAATCTCTTAATTTCTAGTCAGTAATATAACGAGTTTCATCCCTATTTTTTTTCTTTCCTATCCACCATCCCTTCCTTTTCCTTTGATTGGTGATATCTTACTTTATATGAAAAGGTATGTACGGGAGATTTTCCGTCTTTCTGGGGTTTGTGGGTGTAATATATGCTCAAGTATACGGAGTATGTTCATGGATTTCGTGGGGATGGAAAGTCATTTGAATGTTTTTGCGATCATTTAACTTGATTTAGTCTGGTTGGTTGGATGAGATTGCTGCCTGGTAATCAGCCCGCTAGATTGTATTTGCAATAATAGTGTTCAATAAATAAATAAATAAGCTGACGCCCTAGGTTTGATTCTTGACCGATTCACTTCCTGACTGATTTTACTCTTAGACCGTTTTACATTTTGATGTACGAGTAGCTTATAAAGAGTATTTCAAATTGAGCGGTTTTTTTATTCTTGGATAAAACACAGATGGCGTCACGAACTTGCATGGGTCTTGTGACATTTGATAAGTGTAATGTATGGCATTTATAAAAATGGAGTCGTATACAATACAACAACGCGTTCAAATTGTTGAATTATTTAATGTATTGTAAACTCCGGAAACGGTGATGTGAATTGGCCACCAAGATCATGTGATCTGACACCGTTGGACTATTTTCTCAGGGGTTGCGTGAAAAGCCAGGTATATAAGAATGACCCCCAATCATTTGCTGAGCTGAAGAATGAAAATATTCACGTTATTGGTGAGTTAGAACCGCAATTATGCCAAAATTTAATCGAAAATTTTGACAAAAGAGTGGACATCTGTGGAGCTGCAAGAGGTGGACATTGTTTATTGTGTTTAAATGTCATACATTATACTCGTACTTCAATGACCAATAAAACGTTTTTTTAAATCAAAGCCAATTGCGTGTTTTATTCAAGAATTAAAAAAAATAGAATTATAAAGCCGCTCAATTTGAAAGACCTTTTACATATGCTACGTCTGAGAATTAATGAGTAAGATTTGAGAATGAGTGTTGTGAAATCAAAAGGAATGGTGATAGAAAAGTGTGAAAGGAAAAGTAATTGCGATATATGGATGAATAATGAAAGATTGGAGCAAGTTGAGGAATTCTGCTATTTGGGTAGTATTTTCACAGATTATGGTTATGTCAAGGATACTATATTGAACGGTATATAGCGGTAAGAAACAATGGAACACTAAGACATATATACTCGAACCGGACATTATCAAAATCTGATTAGATGATAGTCCACAATAGTATTTTGGTGCCAACTTTGATGTATGTGAGTGAAACTTGGACGTGGAAAATGACAGACATAATCCGAAAGTATCATACAGAAATGCGCGCATTGAGGAGAATAGTCGGAGTGACAATGTATGACAGAATACGGACTGCTGATGCTGATGTATTGATAAAAAAAGCACGCTGAGATATTTTGGGCATGTGCAATGAATGAATGAAGAAATGAAGTCTCACAAAACAAATATCTACGCAATTGTGAGTGCAAGGCGTGTAAGAGATGACCAAGGAAAGTTGGTTGGATTAAGTGAATGATGTTTTGAAAGAAGGAAATATGGAAAGTCAGAGAAATCGCAGTAGTTGTATGGATACGAAGGAGATTAAGTGTGTCGAGATAGGAAAGTCTGGCGCTCTGTCCTTTCTGCCCACTCCGAAAGGGAAATGGTGTAATAATATGTATGTATATGCTGCGTTTCACAATTCTTATAGCACAAAGCTAAAATAGCTCTATTAAAAAAAACTCGAGCAAAGCTAAAATAGAGCTATTAAAAAACTCTGTATAACGAAAGACTGCGTCAATTCATCCTGCCGATTGTCTTGAATCTTTGATTTTGGAACTTTGGGTTTGATCTGTCAGTTTGCATACAATAACAGTTTGCATCAGTTTGCATACAATAACAGTTCGCATCAGTTTGCATACAATAACACAACACCCGCACACGCGTCTTCCATCCGCAGGATGAGTAACAACGATACTCAATACGAAGGATTGCCTATCATATTTTACAATTAAAATAATGATTTAATCAAAGTTTTCAGCGTTTCGACTCCTTCAAATGATGAATGTAATTATAAAGATTTCAACCTGTAGTCAGTTAACGAAAACGAAACTCGTAAAACGGGGAGCTCGTTAATCGAATAATGCCTGTACAACAAATAATACATTGACTCTTGAGAAAAATATCACCCACACAGATCATTCCCGTGAATTGGTGCACTGTGTTAGTCGGAATATAAAAATACCGCATGTACAACGCTGACGTTCCCACTCACACATGCATACGGCATTATTATGCCGCAGTCAGTGACCAAACGGTGTCGGTTAGAGGACGACCGGCAATTGAACCCGAATCCACTCAACCCGATTGTGACCTTTGCACGAATGAGCCACACCCAAATTCATCAACAATAGTAATGATATTTTACCCCAAATAGAGATCTAAATCGATATTAGAAGATAATCAGAGGAAGGGGTTGTTAAAAACCGCAAAATACTTGAATATTTTTCGAAAAACATCCTTAAAAAAATAGTTTAACCTCCGTGGCTCAGTTGATAAGACGCATGTATTCCACCTGTTGGTTTCGGGTTTGATTCTCGATGGTAATTGAAAAAGGGGGATGTCGATTTTCAGTTGATAGAACTCTGTTTTTTTTTTCTTAGCGAAATAAAAATTTAACGCAACGATAGTTCTATATCCATTATTCAATGTCTTCAGTAACAACTGTTTCCCCATATAATGGCCTTGTTAAACTGTTGATCGATTTTCAGTTGATAGAACTCTGTTTTTTTTTTCTTAGCGAAATAAAAATTTAACGCAACGATAGTTCTATATCAATTTTTCAATATCTTCAGTTACAACTGTTTCGCCATATAATTCCTTGCCATATAATACCATAATATAATACCTTTCGCCTTGTTAAAATGTTGATCGATTTTCAATTGATATAACTGTTTTTTTTCTTAGCTAAATAAAAATTTAACGCAACGATATTTCTATATCCATTTTCAATGTCTTCAGTAACAACTGTTTCCTCATATAATGGCCTTGTTAAACTGTTGATCGATTTTCAGTTAATAGAACTCTTTTTTTTTCTTAGCGAAATAAAAATTTAACGCAACGATAGTTCTATATCAATTTTTCAATGTATTCAGTAACAACTGTTTAGCCATAAATGACCTTGTTAAACTGTTGCTCGATTTTCAGTTGATATAACTCTGTTTTTTAGTAAGTAAATCAAAATTTAACGCAGCGATATTTGTATATAATTTTTTTCAATATCTTCAGTAACAATTATTTCGCTATATAATGGCCTTATCAAACTGTTTGATAAGGCCATTGTATGGCGAATCAGCTCTCACTGAGTTATTTAAAAAATGTTCCAGTTCGTTTGGTTGAAGACATGGGTGTTTTTAATGTATGACAGAATACGAAATGAAATTATTAAGGAAGAATGTGAAATAAAGGCTAATGTATTGAATAAGATGAAGAATGTAGAAGGAATGAGTGGAAAAAACGAATAAATGGTACAAATGTAATTGAGTGGAAGGCGTGGTAGAGAAAGACAAAGGAAAGTATGGTTGGATCAAGTGTATGATATTTTGAAAGAAGGAAATGTAAAAATTCAGAGAAATCGTACGAGTTGTGTGAAAAGATATATGGATGTAAAAGAGACGAAACATGTAGATAGCGATAGAAAAATATAACGGTTACTCCTCTCTGCCTACCCCGACAAGGTGACAGCATGGTGGTATGTAAAAATAAATACACTCGTTTATATATAATGAAAGGCAACAAACCCAGATCCATTAAAATTGAATGTCCAAATTAAATTACCTGTTGTTTTTTCGCAAATTATGTACGAGTATATTTCTTGTCATGTGTAATAAATTAAAAAATGTGCAATATTTAATAAATCATTGTTAAATAATAAAAATAAAACAATCATTCCGCGAATCGAGCACAAAGGCGGGTCATTCAATTTTACTATCGCAAATATTGCAAACATTACGTCACGCAGTTGAGTCGACCGTCGTCAGTGTTTTATGGTTCCCATACTGAGTCCTTTATTCAGAGTCCAACGCCCCTCTCTGTGGGCATAAAAACTATTTACTCTGACCTGGGACAAGCGGATTTTCTTTGTCTAGCTCCCAAACGAGATTCGGTCGGGGCCAAAAATAATTTATTCTAAAGCGTACCGAATTTAGTCTTACGGCCTTTTCTACGCTTAATTCTACCTAAGAAAAAATGATGCCCGAAAAGGTAAAAAAAAAAACGATAAGCGGAAAGATTTCAAGCCGCTGTAACAACATGGCAAAACTTGATTGCGGTTTGAACAAATCTCAACTGTCACACGGCTCACCTCTAGGAGATTTTAGCGTAGTATTATTTTGAAAATAAACTTACATACTAGTATGCCGTTTTCCTATCGGGGTAGATCGAGAGGAGACTTTCATACAACTTCTACGATTTGTATGATTTTTTTAAATTTCAAAATATAATTTACTTAAGGTGCAACCTTACATTTACACTGTATATTTGTTTTTTTAGTATTTCCTTATTCATTCGTTCTTCATATCCAAACCATGTTAGAGTGCTCTTCTTCGTCTTACTCAACACATCATACTTAAGTTAACATTCATCCTTAATCACTTAATTCCGTATTCTATCATACATTGTTACTCTATGTAAATGAATGAATCAACGCCTATAGCCCGTGACGAGTATGATAAAAGGCGCAATTCAAAGTGAGTGATCAAGGTATAGTACCCGGCGGTAAGTAATACACTTCGGGTTTAAGAAAGAGACTGTCGGCCATAATCGGCTAACTTCGGTTTTGTAGAGCGTCGTCTCTGTCGCACGATGCGCTAACATTATCGCGACGGAACACGTGTATGAATGACCAAGACGACGCTCTACAAAGCCGAAGTTAGCCGATTATGGCCAACAGTCTCTTTCTTAAGCCCGATGTGTATTACTTATCGCCGGGTACTGTACCTGACGTTGATGCCATCGAAGATGACTATGTAAGCCAATTTGTGAAGAGCTTTAGTGCCTACAGTTTATCTGCGTCTTCTTTAACTATTGGATTCCTGATAACTAGCAACATTTCCACGCCATTTGGCTTTATCTTCTGCTGTTTGCTCCCAGTTGTGCTAAGCATTAATGATTTTACGCGTCTCATGCAGTACAGTGACCACTGTGCTTCCATCTGCGCTTTGTCAGCTCGCCAAAGAGAACTGTACTCAGTGGGTTTCTAGGGTGTCTGTACTCAGTGGGTTTCTTGAGTGTCTGTACTCAGACATACGAGCCACGTATCCAAACCAACGCAATTGTGCACACGACACCAGAATCTAGACGGTATAGTAGTTTGCTTTTCTCAAAACTTTATCATTTGATACTCTATGATACCATTAAACCTTTTTTTTTTTAACCCTTCCTGTCCTATGATGTGTAACTAGTACACATTGCTTCTAAACACTTTAATATATCTATAAACATAATAAATACTGGGTTCAGATTTTAGGTATTCTTCCGTAATACATTTACGCATTGAATGAAAAAAATAATATTAATAATAATTAACACTTATCGGCCTCATTAGAGATATTTTGTGAAAATCGGGAATATATTCACCAATACAATCAAACGTGTGCCAGTGTGTGACGTAGGTATATTCATTCAAAAAAACCGCAATGGATGAAGAAGCGACGCTATTCTCGTCTCACTCTCACTCTGCTTCGGTATATGGGAACGCAAGAAATATAATCTCAGTTCGCTCGCTTCAGTAGTTCGCGGGCTTTCTGAACGCGTTTTGTGAACGTCGGCCGATGTTTTTTTCATGTTTTCAGCAATTAAATTTCAATTATTATCACTTTTGACTTCAAATTTAATTAATTTAAGCGATTGTCTATGAATATTATTATTTTCCCGATTTTAAATCGCTCATTTTTACATGTGTATTCAATACACAGCACCGGAACATGCGGATTTTTTTTTAGCACAGGAAGCGAAAGGTTCAGTGCCTCGATTAACACGAGTACCCCAGTATGTTGTCTGCAAGGAACCCATGATTCGCATTCATGGATCAGAGATGGTATATACAGCTTTATATCCTGTAGTCACGCGTTATATTATCATCACTTTAGTTCACGCATTTCTATAGCATTTACTCAGATCTTCACAATCTTGTTCTACGTCCTCTACCACGCCTTCCACTTTATATAACGCAAAATATAATACATAGTTATAACAATAATAAAAATATAATACAAAGTTATAACATGTTATACCGTCACAAAAAAGTGGAATAAACAGTGTTTGATAAAAATAAATTACAAAGTTATAACAATAATAAAAATATAATACATAGTTATAACAATAATAAAAATATAATACATAGTTATAACAATAATAAAAATATAATACATAGTTATAAGAATAATAAAAAGTTATCCGCGCATTGTAAGACGATATGATTACAACATTTTTTTTAAACTATAAATTAACCAAATGTTTAAATTCGCCATTAGCTACTGATATCAATTTTAATTATATTCGCTAGTCGAGTTAATTATATTCCCTCCGCTATGAAAAATAGTTCAGCTAGTCTATTTGGACACTAGACAAACTATGCTTGCTTGTCCTAGGTCAGATATGTTCCAGTACAGCTTGTATGTTATGCCGGGAGGGTCGATGGACCGAATCAAGGATCTAAACTTGAGCCATGAATCGTTAATTTTAATGAACTATTGAGAATATCAGTATTTTTAAATTTTAAATATATTTGAATAAGATTTAAATTTATTAAAAAAAAGCAGTTTATAAATAACTAATGTTTTTCGTCGTATTTTAAATTTTTCAATTAAATGTCATACATGAGTGTTAATTTGAGTTTGATTATTTTTATTTCACCTGGCGAGTTTATTACCATGTGGCAATCTCTTCCAACCAACCAGAAAGATGTTTTAATGGGTCCTGAGTTAAAATCAGATTGGAATTCCATTTTAAATAATCTGGATTCCAGCGGGGATCGAACCCGCAACTTCCGGATCGGCAGACAAGCGTCTTACCACCAGGCCACGGAGGTCGTCGGATTTTATTACTTGACGGAGTCTAATCGATTTGTAAACATAGATTGATGGAAGGAAATAGTGAAAAATTACTGAAAGAAGTTGAATACATGTTGTGGTAATGCGTGTACTGAGAAAAATACATGAGATTACAATGTATGACAAAATACGGAATGTAGTGATTAGGGATAAATGTGAAATTGAACTTGTAGGATACCTACCTAAATAATTGTCAAAATAAATAAGTGAATTGTTAAACATAATTAAATTAAATTAATTATTGTTAAAATAGTAAACATACAGGGTCAATGACCGATGAAGTATTTATAGATTGTCACACGCCAGGAACGTCAACAATGTTTACTATTTTATAGTATTTGCGACCTGTCTAGCCGTCTTCAAATACAAATAAATATCTACCCGACGTGATAGACGTGACTAGAGTAAGACAGAATATGTGTTCACTTTCAAAAACATCCGCATTCCTGAGTATTTATATTTAAATAAATACAAATCAAGATCATCACGACATATCAAGATAAGCAACTCGCTACATTGATGACCCTGAACAAAAAGGAACGCAGAATTCAACTAAAACGAAGATAGCGATGTCGATATCAACATCATCAGCACATCCTAATAGGATACATGCTACATAGATAACGACCATCGCTATAAACTTAAGGCTGATGTACTCGTACAATATTAAGTAGGATGTAAAAGAGCCCTTGGAGATGGTTTGGGCATGCCGAACGAATGAATGAAAAAAGATTAACGAAACAAATATACAGATCAAATGTTATTTGAATGTGGTGTAAAGTTAGACTTAGAAAATAATCGTTTGATGAAATGAATGGTATTTTGAAAGAACGAAACATAGAAAAACAAATCGTAGGAGTTGTATGAGAAGCCATATGGGTGTAGAAGAGGCGAGGAACGTGTGTCAAAAAAGGAGAGTGGGGCTGCTATGTCCTCTCTGCCTACTCCAAATGGAAAATGACGTGATTGTGATAGTGTGTATGAATATAGTAAGCATGCAAGATGCACCAACCTAGCCACCCACACTCTCAACCGCAACGAGAACACACTTTCGTCACATTAGCTTTATGATTTGATTTTTTGGACATAGAAGATTGAGGTATAAGCAAACTTAATCAGTATTTTAAGTTTTCAAAAAAAATTGTAATGTGTGGATTAGATCCTCTTTTTTATAAATAAACCTACTTGAGTATTCTACCCGAGCCTGTTTTTAGCATTCCATCTATCGTTATTTTTGTGTTTATAATTGTTGGCAGCCCTTGAATCAAGGATAAAAAACGAATTATTCTGGTTATAGTTTTTTGAAAATGGACCAGAGCTGAGACAAGGTATTTTTACGCCTGAGTACTTATTCGAAAACCACAATAATGTAATAGTTCCCCCCAAAATAAGATTATATCATAATTTTTTCTACCACTTTCGGGAACATTTTCGGGCACAAAAAATAGTGTTAAAATTATTATTTTTTGCATTGTTAAAAAAATCGCCTCTCCGCCAGTAATACATGCATATACACTATCACGCCATTTACCTGCGGGGGTAGGCAGTGTGGACAGAGCGTCTAAGTTTCCTACCTCGACACACATCCTTCGTATCTTCTTTACCTATAAACCGTTTCACACAACTCTGGCTATCTATAGTACATTTCCTTCTTTAAAAATATAATTCACTTGATCTAACCATACATTCCCTAGCCTTCCTATCACACGCTTTCCACTCATATTTGCACTATATATTAAATTTCTGCTAGTCATTCTTTATTTATTCGTACCACATTCCCAAACCATTTCAGAGTGCTGTTATTCATCTCACTCAACACATCAGCCTAATATTTACATTCATCACTTATCACTTCATTCTGTATCCTATCATACAAAATCACCCCAAGTATATTATCATTCATAATACACGCATTTATTCGGCTCTTCTCAGTCTTTTTCCACGTCCACGTTTCGCTCCCATACATAGAAGTTGGCACCAAAATAGTATTGTGGACTATCATCTTAACAGATTTCGCTAATATCCGGTATGAGCGTTTTAGTCCACTTTTGACTTTGTTTCCTATCGCTACACGCCGTTCGATATCCCTGTTAACTCTTCCATCATCTGTCACACATATCATAGACATCCCATGTTGTATTCTTCTCAGTGGACGCATTTCTACAATATTTATTCGGTTCCTTTTAATCTTTTTCACCATGTCTCTACGTATTAGTTCTTGTAATATTAGTTATATGTGAAATTATTTGTATTTTTATTAGCAACGCCTTTACGGCATTTACTTTTTTTTTTTATTTGTCGAATTGCTATTCGCTTTTATTGTCAGAATGTTTTTAACACCCTTCAGATATCGAGCCTGAGGCAAGTGCCCCGGTTGAGTGTTTAATCTTGGTCCGGACCCCTGAACCGACATAAAAAAAATCTTGTTGTATTCTCGGAAAACTAGGTAGTCGGAATGTTAAAAAAAATCGTTTAGCTTACGTAAGGATCGACACACAAAAAAATATGCATTTGAATCAACCTCAAAGTCATCGAGGACGCGCGGTCATTAAACCTGAGCAAGTATTCATTACTTTTTACAATGCAATCTGCTAATACCATTTTTATATTAAAAAACCTTCAACAATCCATTGTTATCACGTTGACTTACACATTTAAATCTTCACGTGTTTCCCTAGCGCCATCTAGAGACTGAATTCATTCTCTTGCCGTGTTTTTATTAATTTTACATTTGATACGTTTAACCCAATAATAATTTGATATGTTAAATAACAAGAATAAAAAATATTATAAAAGTCTAAATATAACATAATAACAAATGGGATAATATAACTCTAGCTTCCTGTGAAATGGCTCAGTTATATACCTGTATAGTTTACGACCTCCGTAACCTAGTTGGTACGACGCATGTCTTCCAATCCTAGAGTAGCAGGTTCGATTCCTGTTTGAACTCACATTTTTTTTAACAAAGGATTTCAGTCTGATATTCACCTAAGATTTTTTAAACATCTTTCTAGTTTGTTGGAAGAGATTGCCATATAGTAATAAGCCTATTAGATCGCACAGTATGCAATGGAAGTCTAATACAATCAAATACCATGCACGTTATATCATAAAATTTTGATGTGCTTTCGAATTTAGTATTTTTTAATTTATTTTCTTATTTACATAACGAGTAATATATGTGAATGAAAGAATAGTAAATGAACACCAGAATAGTAAATGAACGCCAAAATAGTAAATGAAAACCAGAAAAGTAAATGAAAACCAAAATAGTAAATGAAAGAATAGTAAATGAAAACCAGAATAATAAATGAAAAAAATGTTAATGAAAACCAGAATAGTTAATGAAAACCAGAATAGTAAATGAAAGAGTAGTAAATGAAAACTAAAATAGTAAGTAAATGAAAGAATAGTAAATGAAAACTAAAATAGTAAGTAAATGAAAGAATAGTAAATGAAAACTAGAATAGAAAATGAAAGAATAATAAATTAAAACCAGAATAGTAAATGAAAGAACAGGAAATGAAAACCAGAATAGTAAATGAAATAACACGAAATGAAAACCAGAATAATAAATGAAAAAATTGTAAATGAAAACCAGAATAGTTAATGAAAACCAGAATAGTAAATGAAAACCAGAATAGTAAATGAAAACCAGAATAGTAAATGAAAGAATAGAAAATGAAAACCAGAATAGTCAATGAAAGAATAATAAATGAAAACCAGAATAGTAAATGAAAACAAGAAAATTAAATGAAAGAATAGTAAATGAATACTAAAATAGTAAGTAAATGAAAACCGGAATAGTAAATAAAAACAAGAAAATTAAATGAAAGAATAATAAATGAAAACCAGAACAGTAAATGAAAGAACAGGAAATGAAAACTAGAATAGTGAATGAAAACCAGAATAGAAAATGAAAGAATAGTAAATGAAACAAGAATAGCAAATGAAAGAACAGTAAATAAGAGAATCTATATAAATAAAAATGTAAATGTTCGTATATTAAAAATCTCTAATCTCCGAAAGTTCTTTACCGATCGCTTTGAAACTTTGACAAAAGGTTGCATTCGTATACGAAAATGTTTATATATTTTTATTTATATACAGATTAATATAAAAAAGTTTATAAATCAGAAAAAAATTAGTTTGCGCCTCCTGCAGCGACACAGGCTAACTAAACTTGACAGTTATGTCACATTGCATTTTCGACGTTTCGGAACTAATATTAAATATTAAATAATAAACGTTAAATATCTATATAAATAAAAATGTAATTGTTCGTTAATTAAAAATCTCCGAAAGTTATTCACGGATTGCTTTGAAATTTTGACAGTTCCATTTTGATTTTGAATATTAAATATTAAATAATAAATATTAAATAATAAAATATTAAATATTTAATAATAAATATTAAATATTTAAATAATAAACATAAAATTTTCAAATACGTAATTTTTTTTTGTATAGCGCCATCTGCGCTAATTTATCCGCCATTTACATTTCGTAATGTGCGTAGTTGACATTTACCTCTAAAGAGTATTTGTTTCACTTAGTTTTTTTAACTTATTTTTTTATTTTTCTGTTCAATTAGCGGTGAAATTGAATTGTGTTGATTGATTTTCGTTTGAATTCAAATCATATGGTGAATTGACCTCTTGGAGGGACGCGATCATTTGCTTCAGAGAGACAGCTTGATGTTGGTATGTACATTTTTGACAAACGTCATATTTAATTTAAACGAACTGCCAAAGTTTTGCTAATTTGTAACAAGATGTATTAATTTGTCATTATTGTTAGTTTTTTGTAATGTATTTACCTAAATAACTTGCTATTTATTAGAATCGATATTTATTGGTCATTAATGACGCGTGCAACATGTCATCCAAATTGAATTCGTGCGTAGTTTGCAATGTCTTTCCTTAACATTTAATTAATTCTAATAATCTCTCTCTTTGCTTAACATTTAATTAGTTCCAATTATCTCTGTTTTTCCTTAACAATACTCCTATTTGACAAATGCGTGTCCAGCTGCAAAACGATCGATCAGTTGAAATATTCTCACATCAATTGCTGGAAATTGGGAACGGAAAGGTGCAGGTTGATATGACCTGAAAAAGTATTTCCCTATATTCAAATCAATTACAAGAATCACGATTGGCTGAGTGAACGAGCTATTCTTGCCGCCAAGAACAAAGACGTCTACGAACTGAACAATATTATTCAGTTCCTTTTTAAATGTTTCACAATTTTATATGTTTTTGCTTTAACTTTCTTTCTTCTTTTTCAGTGCAATCGATCTGCTTTAGTTCATCAAAATGTCGAGGAAGCAGCAGAACGACGTGTAGCCAGACTTGAGGATGCACGGGGATCACGTTCTGTTATAAAGAATTTAATTTTCATCTTTTTATATAGAATTTAATTTTATTTCTATGTTTATATTTCAAAATCTATCAAATCGTATGTAGAAATGGAGATTTTTTTAATGAGTTACAATTATCTATTTGTCTTCCCTTAACATTTAATCAGTTTCAATCATCTCTTTGTCATCCCTTAACATTTAATTAGTTACAATTATCTCTCTGTCTTCCTTAACATTTAATTAGTTACTTTTATTTTTCGCAATTTTACATGTTGCCTCAAATACTCTACTTTGTGGCGACACGTAAAGACGTTGAAATTAACTACAAATATGCGTGTCCAGCTGCAAAACGATCGATCAGCTGAGATATTCTCACATCAATTGCTGGAAATTGGGAATGGAAAGGTGCCGGTTGATATGACCTCAGGACGAATTTCATTGTCTCATGACTTCTGCAATTTAGTGATGTCAAAAGAAGAATTGGTTGAAAAAGTATTCCCCAATATTCAAATCAATTATAAGAATCACGATTGGCTGAGTGAACGAGCTATTCTTGCCGCCAAGAACAAAGACGTTTACGAAATTAACAATATTATTCAGTTCCTTTTTTAATGTTTCGCAATTTTATATGTTTTTGTTATAACTTTCTTTCTTCTTTTTCAGTGCAATCGATCTTTCATTTGATTTAAATCATATCGTGAATTGACCTCTTGGAGTGACGCGATCATTTGCGAGCACGGCGATGAACGCGACAGACTGAGAGTGGCCGAAATACATAAAAAATATTGTATACCCACAAGCATTGTGAAATTAAACATATTAGAAACGTGTGTTTTCTCTTTTCTTTCTTTTCCATTTAACAAGACTGAGCCACAGCAACGCGTGGCTGGATACAGCTAGTAGTAAATAAAAACCAGAATAGTAAATGAAAACCAGAATAGAAAATGAAAGAATAATAAATGAAAACCAGAATAGTAAATGAAAGAACAGGAAATGAAAACTAGAATAGTGAATGAAAACCAGAATAGAAAATGAAAGAATAGTAAATGAAACAAGAATAGCAAATGAAAGAACAGTAAATAAGAGAAAAGTTATTAAAAAACCAGAATAGTAAATGAAAACCAATGTTGTCGTGACCCCAGTAAACTTGGTTTTTGCGGTTATCTCACTGAAGACGTATAAACATGAAACAATACGTTTATGCTGTCATTTAATAAATTCTCACTAACTTTAGAAGTTGTAAGAACTTATTTTAAGTATGATATAATACCATATGCGTCAACTCTTAGGGTTCATCATTATGGAGAAATCAAAGCCTTCGAGAAGTATGAGATTGCAAGCTAAATTTCGAAACGTGAATTGTATAATTACACATAAATTGTCCTCATATAGTATATGGGCTGAAAAACATCTGGTGTCCCCGTGGCTGGGTTCGCCCTATATTGGTGGGGTGTATCTTGGCCGAGGGGATGCTATTAGATGAGCCCAGACCTTTTGATAGCTTCTGTATTTAATGTATTATCTGCAATTTATGTGTTTTAGAAGTGTTATTTAAATATAATATGTACATACTATGTTGCTATCAATAAACCTATTATTTATTTATTTATTTATATATCATATGTATAGCTTTATATTCGTGATCCTTGGTTGGTCATTTGTATAGAAGTTGCATAAAATGAGATCTAGCATACTACTTTTTTATTTCATCCGAACACTCAATTCGAGAAGTTTTGTGTAATATTTTTGATCTATCAATTAACATATAGTGGGTTCGAATCACGAGTTAAAACGCCCTTGAGGTGAATCTGTTCTCTAAACGATACTATATAAATAGTCATTGGATTTAGTATAAAAACACCCATCGCTAACAAATATGTATCCTTCGTTCGAAAATTTATTACCATATGAATAAAGATAATTCACTTCCATAAATCAAGATTGTCACTAGAACACTATTGAGCACTGTGGTGTGCAAATAATTGATATGCAGATTATGGATCCAATGTTTAATCATTAACAGAAGTGCATTAATTTAGTTTATTGAAATGCAACCCACATCTGTATATGCAATATGTTCAAAAAATATGAAGACATCACATTGAATGTTTATTTTAAATGTATCTTGCATTGGTTGTTATACAAATGACCTTAACTTAAATTTTTCATTATCTCATTCATTATATACCCAAGAGTAGGCCTGGACATATATTTTGGAGAAAGGTTTTTTGTTGGTGCATTTTTTAATTAAAATTAAAATAATTACATGGTCAAAATAAAAAAAGTGATAGTGTAATTGTATTGGTGAGTATCACTAATATGTACATAATTCGTAGCAAAAAATCGGTTGTGCATTACACACGCCTTCACAAGTCATTCAAGCCGTATTGACACACGATCCATTTTAAGAGGTCTTATGAACATTTATTATTTTATATGTGAGAACATACATAATACTACACATTAAGTCGGACGTGTTACATATCGGAAGATCTAGAAAGGTTTCTTTGTAGTCCGTCTTCCCTTGGTAAGTTTTCTGTGGCTTTCTTACTAAATATGTATTTCTTAACATATGTAGAAATGGGGAAATACTCTATTTTATGGATCCAGCCACTGCTTTCCTATTCTTACTATATATTTTATTTTGTTTGGAGTGAATCTCGAAAAACGCTCAAGCAAGTTAAGTATACAATGACCAAAAAAATCACTCAACTATTGACTTTTATATTAATATACATTCAACACGTTTGAAATTTGCAAAATAAAGATGAAAGTAAGATTAGATAATAGATGAAAGTAAGATTAGATAATAGATGAAAGTAAGATTAGATAGATAGATTAGATGAAAGTAAGATTAAATAAAGATGAAAGTAAGATTAGAAGATAACATAGTGATGTGGAGATGTGTCGACTAGGAAAAAAATATTGAGTATCAATGTATGAAAGAAGGTGGAATGAAAACATCAGAAATGAATGCATAGGTAAAATGATTTTTTTAGTAAGATGAATAAAGGACCTTTTAGATGGTCAGGTGGAGAAAACGAATAATGAAAGAATGACTAAGCGAGTATACAAGTCAGAAGTGCAACGTGTTCGTGGAAGAGGTAGACCGAGGAAAACATGACTTGATCAAGTGGACTATACTTTGAAAGAAGGTTAAGTAGCAAATGTGAATAATATAAGATTGTACATGACGAGATAATAATAATAAAAAGGAACATTTAAATGACATCTTTTAGGGAGCAAACTCTCCTCAAAGGCGCTTTAATTCAGGATTCGAACACACTATTAAATAAGGTGTCTGTCAAGAAAGAAAAAAATGGCTCCAGCCATTAGATCAGGAACTTTCCCGTAACTGCATATTTTCATAAAAATATATTTGGTAAGAAAACAGCAAAAAACTTACCAAGGAAAGACGAACTACAAAGAAAAATTGTAGATTTTTCGATATGTGATAGTAACACTTTCGATATATGATAGTAACACATTCGATGTGTGATAGTAACACATTCGATATGTGATAGTAACACATTTGATATATGATAGTAACATATTCGATATGTGATAGTAACACATTTGATATATGGTGTGATAGTAACACATTCGATATGTGATAGTAACACATTCGATATATGATATGATAGTAACACATTTGATATATGATAGTAACACATTCGATGTGTGATAGTAACACATTCGATATGTGATAGTAACACATTTGATATATGATAGTAACATATTCGATATGTGATAGTAACACATTTGATATATGGTGTGATAGTAACACATTCGATATGTGATAGTAACACATTCGATATATGATATGATAGTAACACATTCGATATGTGATAGTAACACATTCAGCTTCAGTTTTTGTGTAACATTTACATTATACTCGTATAACGTCATAAATTAAATAAACAGTACAGTACATACGAGTATAATCAAAATAAATGCATCCCACATTTTGTGACAGCCCTGTTGTATATAGTATGTTAGTATAGTAAAAAAATGTATATATATTATAGTAACTTTACTCAGTGAACGTCACCAAAAATAAAAATGATAAGCCTGACAACTCTATCCAACAAGTTGTACCCAAAAAATGTCAGTGCTATATTTCCGACTATTTGGTGAAGCTTATATAACGGTCGATATACAAAAAAATATCCACCTATATCGAGCTCAAAGTCATCGGGGACGAGCGGCCATCGAACCCTAAGCTATTTTTCCATTTGTTTTTATAATGCAATCTGGTGTAGTTGTTAATACGATACTCTGTCTCATTCGCTCTTTCTGTATCTCGGTAAGGATTTTGTTGAAACAGATTTGAATAAAAATGAAACGAGTGCAAATAAATAATTGCATGTATATTTGTCTTATGACGGTATGTACGAGTATGTTTCTGGAATCTTTTGCCAATTCGAATATTCTAGAATGAGAAGTGTTGAGACTTTTTTCAATTTAATAATTCAAAGGACTACAGTACCCGGCGGTAAGTAATACACATCGGACTAAGAAAGAGACTGTCGGCCATAATCGGCTAACTTCGGCTTTGTAGAGCGTCGTCTCTGTCAATCATACACGTGTAACGTCACGTCGTCGCGTACCGGACTGTTATCGCATAGTACGACAGAGACAACGCTCTACAAAGCCATGTGTATTACTTACCGCCGGGTACTGTACTTTATATAGCGACGTTTTGAGAGCAAACTCTCCTCAAGGGCACTCTAACTCGATACTCGAATACACTTTTACTAAACAAATCATGTCTCGTAGCTATAATAGCGCCCGAAGGAATCGTATACTCGTATAGCACTTTATTTATATACAGTAGGGATCTCCAAACTTTTCTATCGAAGCAAACAACCTTCGGCACATTGATACATATATATCACATAACGAAAGACCTACCAAGGTTTCTTTGTAGTTCGTCTTCCCTTGGTAAGTTTTCTGCGGTTTTCTTACCAAATATATTTTTATGAATATATGCAGTTAATTTAATGGCGGCAGCCATTCTTTATTTCTTCACACACAACGTGTGCAATAGTGTGTTTGAATCCTGAATTAAAGCGCCTTTGAGGAGAGTTTGCTCCCTAAGACCTCGGCCACACAGGTAGGAGCCTCGCTTGGTGCTTAGAGCTACGCTGCGAGCTAGGTGACATATCCTAGCGAAACAACGCACCGCATACTAACGCAATGGCCACACTGCACGCTTCGCGCCACGCTACGTGATGATTAGTCACCTAGTAAGTCTCCTAGCGAACAGACGTGTTGGTTCATTGTGTCACCAATTGATTTTACAAGATGGAGGAAGTTTTAATAGCAGCTATGTATAAAAGGGGGCCTTTGTGGAACCCATCGAGCAAATGTACTTGTATTTACTTGTACTTATATTTATTTATGGGATGTACTTGTATTTATATTTATTTTTAATCTTGAAAATTTTAATTATTGTTATTTAATGTTTCCTAGAATCTGCCATGCCTAAACAGTTAATATGTTAAATAAACCTACTTTCATCAAATATTCCATCTCAAATAACTACAAAACTTTTCATCGTATTTACGCAATTCTTTGTAGAAAAGTTGAAACTCTCTACTCCATACTTCTAGATAAATTAACATTATGCACCCGACAAGTTCGAATTTGAGATGTTCGAAATTTTAAATTTAAATTCTCTGAGAGAAGAAGCTTTCTGGTTTTTTGAGAGTGGCATCGTTTGTTGACTCAACCGCACCCAAATGTCAAATGAATTTGTGAGAAGCCTTTGATGTGGCCAAGAATGAAGTCACCTAGTCTATTAGTCACGTAGCACCTAGAGAAGCACTTTGGTGTGGCCTCGGCCTAAACGATGTAGTTTAAATATTCATTTTATTATTATCTTGTCACGCACAATCTTGTATTATTCACACTTGTTACGTAACCTTCTTTCAAAGTCTAGTTCATTTGATCCAGTCGTGTTTTCATCGGTCTACTTCTACCACAAACAAACACGTTGCACTTCTAACTTGTATACTCACTTAGTCATTCTTTCGTTATTTCTTTTCTCCACATGAACATCTAAAGTCTCCTTTCTTCATCTTCCTAAAAAAATCATTTTACCTATGCATTCATTTCTGATGTTTTCATTCCGCCTTCTTTCATACATTGATATTCTATATTTTTTTCCTAGTCGACGCATCTCCACTTTATAAATCTTACTTTCATCTTTCTTTTGCAAATTTCAAACGTGTTGAATGTATATTAATATAAAAGTCAATAATTGAGTGATTCTTTCCGATCATTGTTCACCTAACTTGCTTGAGCGTTTTTCGAGATTCACTCCAAACAAAATAAAATATATTGTAAGAATAGGAAAGCAGTGGCTGCGTCCATAAAAAAGAGTATTTCCCCATTTCTACATATGTTAAGAAACACATATTTGGTAAGAAAACCACAGAAAACTTACCAGGGGAAGACGTACTACGAAGAAACCTTTCTAGATCTTCCGATATGTAACACATTCGACTTAAGGTGTAGTATTGTGTATGTACTCACATATAAAATAATAAATGTTCATAAGACCTCTTAAAAACGGTCGTGTGGCAATACGGCTTGAATGACTTGTGAATCCGTGTGTAATGCACAGCCGATTTTTTCGCTTCGAATTTATAAACATATTAATGATACTCACCAATATAATTACTCTTCGGTATATAATGGATGAGAAATTGAAAAAATGAAGTTTAACATTTGTATAACAACCAATGCAAGATAAATTAAACATAACATATATATTACATGCAATGTGATGTCTTCATATTTTTTACATATATTGCATAAACAGATGTGTGTTGCATTTCAATAAACTAAATTAATGCACTTACGTTAATGATTAAACATTGGATCCATAATCTGCATATTAATTATTTGCGCACAACAGAGATCAATAGTGTTCTAGTGACAATCTTGATTTATAGAAGTGAAGTATCTGTATTGATAGGGAATGATAAAAACAGATAGAAATACGGGTTTCACGTATCTGGTATAGTATTGTTTGATATTGTAATGTAGTAAATGCTCGAATAAAGGACAAAAATGAATATTAACCCTTCCTGTCCTGTGATGTGTAACTAGTACACATTGCTTATAAAAACTTTAATATCTCTATAAATATAATAAATACTGGGTTCAGATTTTAGGTATTCTTCCGTAATACATTTACGCATTGAGTGAAAAAAATTATATTAGTAATAATTATCATGTCGGTATGTGGGAACGCAAGAAATAGAATCTCAGTACACTCGCTTCTCTTGCTTCAGTAGCTTGCGGGCATTCGTTTGAAGTGGTTGTTTCGCCCGTTTTGTGATAAATTTTGTTTTCAGCAATAAAAATTCAATTATTATCACTTTTGACTTCAAATTTAATTAATTAACCTTTTTACGGCGATGGCTCGAGTATCTTTCGTGCGTCGCACAGGCGGCGGTGTTTTAAGTCAATAAATTTATATTGTATCTACATAAAAATATGACTCACCACTATCCCGAATCTGAGTACTGTCGAACTGTGCGCCGATGCATTTTTTAGCTGACACTATACACACGTAATATTAGAAAATATTCTTATAACACTAGTATACAAATAAAAGTATGTTTTTGGATTTTGACGAAAAGATTTATAACGATAAGTACACTGCAATAATAATATTTCTACTGTGGAAAGTGTTTGCTGGCGTGAAATGGTCCAAAACATGTTACACACAGACTCACATTGCACTCACCACACATATATCTAGATCTTTTCCTTAATTTATGTTTATGAGCGCATTCATAGCATCGACGAGAAGGTTCCGCACAGTTTTCAGTTCCTGGAATTTCTTTAGGACTGTGTGCGGCTATTATTGAACCCGATAAACCAAGATGTAGTGGATTGCTAGTGGACGGAGATGAATGGGACAATTTTGATGCTAGTTTATATTTTTCAAATATTTGTCTTATAACTGCTAAATGAAATTCCGCTAAACCTATTGTTTTTCCGGTTGTATGCTTGTAAATAAAATATGAATTTAGCATGTATAGATCAACAAAATGAAAAGCCAGCTTTCTATACCATTTTAAAGTTTTTCGAAGGCAATTTAAACTACTAAGCATCATATCGGTTTTGTCCACACTACCCATATTTTTATTGTAATCCACAATGCACTCAGGTTTTTTTACCTGTTCGCCAGTTTTATAATTTAATTTCTCTGTTGAAATAAATCTGTCACTATGAATTGTTGTCAGCATATGAATTTCTCTCTTATCGTGCCATTTTATAGCCAACAAGGGTCCACAATGTTGAGAATCAATGTCTCCTTTCTTGGTTTTTTTGAAGTTGGGCATACCTTTACGAGATTTTCGAACGGTTCCACATGCATTTGTTTTATTGTCATGTAAAAACTTAAATAATTGTGGGCTTGTGTACCAGTTATCACACCACAAGTTGTGTCTTTTTCCAAGATAGTCATTGAGAAGCGTTTTGATAACTGCACCCGATATACCCAACGATTTATCATAAATTATTTCTGTTCCATCACCGCAATACACAATTAGATCTAACACACAACCGGTTTCAACATCACATAAAACAAATAATTTAATGCCGAATCTGTGACGTTTGGAAGGGATGTATTGTTTTATCATAAGACGACCTTTGAAAACAACTATGCTCTCATCGATACACAAGTTTTTGTGAGGCAGCATGACACTTGTAAAAACTTTGCGAGTATGATCAAGCAATAATCTTATTTTACGCAATTTGTCAACACTATTTGTTATATTGTTATTAGAAAAATGTAACATATTTAAAATCAGTTCATACCGGTCCCTTGACATAGTCTTGCCAAAAATTGGGCTATTTAAAAGTGGGTCTGTGGACCAATGTTCCCGTATGGTTAAATGCTTATTTCGTGTCATCAACATTGTGACACCAAAGAATACATATAATTCTGGTACATTTGTATCCACCCAGCGTTGAATTCGTGATTTAGCGGAATATTCCTTACTCAATTTTTTTAAATTATAAAATTGGTTAGTCTGTTGTACCACATTTTCAATTATATTTTTATTTAAAAAATATTCGAAAATATCGAGTTCGGATGATTCTGGTGTACGTTGGCACGAGGGCAAGATGCCAGATGAAAATTCATCAAACTCGTGGATTATTGGCGCAAATGGACCTCGGCTCCATGAAGAAAATACATTTTCTAATAGTTCGTTTGGTTCCACATTGCCGCTGGTTGTTGCTCCAATATCTGGAATAATTGTATCATCCATTCTCTGCTCTTCTTCTAATGGATCAACATCGTCTTCTTCATCGGTTAATTCAAAATCTGAATCAAGTTCTACTACCGTGATATCTTCAATTTCCTCTCCAGTCAAGTTCCTTTTAGCCATATTGATAATATAAGCGGTGTTGAATTTTTAAAGTTATTTTAAAAATTTTATGAATTTTTCAATGGCGTATAACACACGTAACATAAAAAATAACGACGATTTGAAAAGTTGTAAAAGTAAGTGAATGTTAAAATCTCTTAAAAAACAGTTTGTGTAATGGTATCCAAATCAAAGCTATAAATAAAGTGCGACAAT
Organism: Odontocerum albicorne; assembly: GCA_949825065.1. Classification (NCBI taxonomy): domain Eukaryota; kingdom Metazoa; phylum Arthropoda; class Insecta; order Trichoptera; family Odontoceridae; genus Odontocerum; species Odontocerum albicorne. Next base: position 9,908,924 of record OX463864.1, on the reverse strand, counting down.
ATAAGAAGCAATAATCGAAGAAAACAATAATCCATAAACAATGAAAAAGCAATTTTTGTAAATACGCAATACGCGTATTTACAAAAAAAATATCGACGCATAATACTTCATATTGATCGGGAGCAATCGTCATTAGAAACATGACCTTCGGATCGCCCGAACACGTGGCGCGATTATTCAAAATGCTTTAAATATCGACGGCCTGCAAGGGGTCTGTTTAAATCCTTCTTATGGACCAAATACTTGAAGTTTTGATGATTTTAAAAGAGATGTCACTAGAGGACACGTTTTGTCTTATATTCAGGTTAAAAATTTTAAAGAAGATTTAATTTTGACCGAGATATCCACACGCAAAGTTAGTGGCCACTTAAATGGCCGCTCGCCAGGACGGCACGTATTATGTATGGGCCATTTAAGTGGTCCGTAGCCGTGAAAGAGTTAAAGTGATTGACAATGAATATTCTTATTTTTACGATTTTAAATCGCTGTTTTATACATGTGTATTGAATGTACTGCACGGGAACGCGCGGATTTTTTTTAGCATAGGAAGGGAAATGTTAAAAGCATACAATATAACCTGGTAGCATTATTGCAATGGGTAGTGCGCTTATTGCAACTTGGGTTCCAATAGAGATTAAAGCCGCCACTTTTTTTGTCTTTTTAACCAGGCGAGCTTTAGCCATGTGGCAATTTCTTCCAACCAATCAGTAAGATGTTTTAATGAGCCCTAAGTGAAAACCAGACTGGTATACCATATTTTCAAAAATCTAGCTCCAGCGGGGATCGAACCCGTAACATCCGGATCGACAGACATGAAGTGAGCGAACTGAGATTCTATTTCTTGCGTTCCCATATACCGAAGTAGACTGAGCGTGAGACGTGAATAGCGTCGCTTCCTCGCCCATAGCGGTTTCTTAGAATGAAGATACGAGTACCTACGTCACACACTGGCATACTTTTGATTGTACATATTGGTGAATTTATTCCCGATTTTCACAAAATATCTCTGATGTGGCCGATAAGAGTTAATTATTATTAATTTTATTTTTTTCATTGAATGCGTAAATGTATTACGGAGGAACAACTAAAATCTGAACCCAGTATTTATTATATTTATAGAGATATTAAAGTTTTTAGAAGTAATGTGTACTAGTTACACATCACAGGGAAAGAAGGGCTAAGGTACATGGTCGCGCGGTAACGCATTGGACTTCCGTGCGGAAGGTAGCCGGTTCGTGCCCCGAGCTGTACCACTCCCCTCAAATGATACAGGCATTTTTTCTGCCAAGTATTCGGGGTATCCATTATTTCAATCATATCTGTTATTTAAAAAAAGAGAAAAAACATGCCGGTGTGCTTTAATCGTCTCACTTCAGGTGTGCCATCGGATCCAGTACAATGGTGGGGCCGGTGAGTTTGCTGGTATGCAACTGCTCACCCATTTAAAAAGGAGAAAATTAAGAGAATAAATTAACGATAACTCCACGTCACAGCATCGCTTTCCAACTGAATTGACGTTTAAATGGATGAAGGGATGCTCGACTACGAGACTGTACTAAAGAAAATGTAGCATGGTCCCTGTGACGTTTCACCAATTCGCCCCAATACAACCTTGTAACGACGTTCAGTAATTTTAATTATTTTATTAACTTTAATATAAGCCTCGATTCGAATAAATAGCAAGTTATTTATTTAAATAAATAACATAAAACTAACAATAATGACAAATTAATACATCTTGTTACAAATTAGTAAAAATATGTCAGTTTGTTAAAATCAAATAATATAAGGCGACGTTCGTCAAAAGTCACTACGTTAATCTGTATTGGCTAGGGATGGGGTATACGATAATTGGATTTTCGATTTTTTATACATAAAATTAAATGTTCGTAATTAGTATTAATTCATAGTGGATCATGGCCTATTCAAAGATACGAGTATATATACAAATCATACAATACACTAAAAAGTCAGAATAATGAAAATTAGGAATTAAAACGTCAGTTTAGAGAATAACAATTTTTCGATTAAAAAAAAAACGATTCGATTTGTTAAAAAAAACGATTTTACCCCATCCCTTTGAGACACGACATTTCAAACGTCACAGGGACCAAGCTACATTTTTTGTAGTATAAGCAACGACAACGAGTGTATACTATACAACGAAAGTGTTATACTCGTACAATACAATGGAATTCGCTTCTCGACTTTCCCCTTATGTATGAAAAATAATAAAAGTTTACACTTTCACGGTTATCATCGATGACTTTAAGACGACCCTTGTGTCATTGCTTTCAAATGATTTCCGTTCATCGACACATTAGATTTTGGCATGGTAATATAATTTATGATTGCATGTATTGAGAGATGTGCAGTCACAAGTGTCGATTATATGCTAATTTCAATGGCCCACTGACACCATCAAGCAATTTATTGATTGATGACACCCAGGGCTGCCCTTATACATTTAAGTGCCCTGGGCTAACAAAATCGGGCTCCCTTTTTCATAATATATCTCTATATGAGTAACATCTCTATATGAGTAAAAACTCTATATGAGTAACATCTTTATATGAGTGAGTTCGGTATCTATCCACGGCTTTATCCTACTCAATTTCTTCTGGGCATGCTCGGGTATAACTCCTTGAGCGTAAGAAGAAATCTCCGTCTCTTGGTATACGTGGTCAAATTCGTTCGAGGAGTTGTGAGCTGTCCAGCATGACTACAAAGATTAGCGTTAAATGTTCCTAACAATTACACTAGACTGCGCCGGCAAGAACTGTTCTCAATAACATAACATACGCAAGAACGGGTCTTTCAGCCGCTATGCCTGTTGGAAGGGACTTAACTCTTTTGAACGAGACTGCTTCGGATATTGACATATTTCATATCACATTACCAAAAGCAAAAGAAAATGTTCTCCTAAGATTGAGCGCGCTAGAATGTACTCATCAACGTATTTAAGTGACTTTGAATATATGATATATGTATGTTTGTGTGTATGTGTTATATATATGCATATACATAATTTTGTATTTTATATAAAAAAAATTATGTTAACATTTTTTTGTATTTTTCAATGTAATTGGGCTAAGCGTGAATTGAGAAAATAAATAAATAAAATAAATGAAAAAATAGTTAATTTCCTCTTTTGTCACTTAAACTGTTATATTCTTAACAGTCATGTTTCTTATTAACCTTGTTAAAATAAATGCGATGTATGGGTGGATAGTGAAATATTGGAACAGGTTAAGTTTAATTATGTTACTTGGAAGTATTTTCTCAGATGATGGAAGAGTTAAAAAGGATATCGAACATCGTGTAGCGATAGGAAACAAAGCCAGCGAGACACTCAAACAAGTATGAATATATATTTTTAACCAGGCAGTATCAAAACATGCTAAGATCTAAGTGCTAAGTCCACAAAAGTATTTTGGTACCAACTTTGGTTTATGGGAGTGAAACGTGGACCTGGAAAAAGATTTAAATGAGCCGAATACATACATTAGAAATGCGTGCACTTAGAAGAACACATGGGGTGACTGTGTATGACAAATGGAATGGAATGAAGCGATTAGGGATGAGTGTGAACTTAAAGCTGATGTATTAAGTAAGAGGAAGAACACTCTGAGATGGTTTGGGCCCGTGGAACGAACGAATGTAGAAATACTAAAAAAAAAATATATACCGTGAAAATATGAAGGGATGGCGTAGTAGAGGAAAACCAAAGAAAGTATCGTTGGATCAAGTTTACGATATTTTGAAAGAAGGAAATTTGAAAGTAAGATGAATCATAGGAACTGTATGAGAAGGTGTATGGATATAGAAGAGGCCAAAGATGTAGATCGTGATAGAAATGTCTGGTACTCTCTATTTTCTGTCTACCCCGATAGGCAGACAGCGTGATGATATGTATGTTCTCGTATGTAAATTTTATTCAGTTTTAACCCAATTACGTCAGATAACAATAGTGTAAGAATGAGTGGAAAAATGTATGTAGACTTATATATTTACTTATATACTGATTATATACTGATTATATAGTAATGCTTGCTGACAGTAAATGACAGTAAGTTATATACTGATTATATTGTAATGCTTGCTGACAGACTTATATACTGATTATATAGTAATGCTTGCTGACAGTAAAAACGTATGTAGATTTGTATATGCTGATTATATAGTAATGCTTGCTGACATTGAAAACGTATGTAGACTTGTATATGCTGATTATATAGTAATGCTTGCTGACATTGAAAACGTATGTAGACTTGTATATGCTGATTATATAGTAATGCTTGCTGTCAGTGAAAACGTATGTAGGCTTATTTATGCTGATTATCTAGTAATGCTTGCTGACAGTGAAAACGTATGTAGACTTGTATATGCTGATTATATAGTAATGCTTGCTGACAGTGAAAATGTATGTAGGCTTATTTATGCTGATTATGTAGTAATGCTTGCTAACAGTGAAAACGTATGTAGACTTGTATATGCTGATTATATAGTAATGCTTGCTGACAGTGAAAACGTATGTAGGCTTATTTATGCTGATTATGTAGTAATGCTTGCTGACAGTGAAAACGTATGTAGACTTGTATATGCTGATTATATAGTAATGCTTGCTGACAGTGAAAATGTATGTAGGCTTATTTATGCTGATTATGTAGTAATGCTTGCTGACAGGGAAAACGTGTGTAAACTTGTATATGCTGATTATATAGTATTGCTTGCTGACAGTGAAAATGTATGCAGGCTTATTTATGCTGATTATGTAGTAATGCTTGCTGACAGTGAAAACGTGTGTAGACTTGTATATGCTGATTATATAGTAATGCTTGCTGACAGTGAAAATGTATGTAGGCTTATTTATGCTCATTATGTAGTAATGCTTGCTAACGTGAAAACGTATGTAGACTTGTATATGCTGATTATATAGTAATGCTTGCTGACAGTGAAAACGTATGTAGGGCTTATTTATGCTGATTATGTAGTAATGCTTGCTGACAGTGAAAACGTGTGTAGAATTATATATGCTGATTTTATAGTAATGCTTGCTGACAGTGAAAACGTATGTAGACTTGTATATGCTGATTATATAGTAATGCTTGCTGACATTGAAAACGTATGTAGACTTGTATATGCTGATTATATAGTAATGCTTGCTGACAGTGAAAACGTATGTAGGCTTATTTATGCTGATTATGTAGTAATGCTTGCTGACAGTGAAAACGTGTGTAGAATTATATATGCTGATTTTATAGTAATGCTTGCTGACAGTGAAAACGTATGTAGACTTGTATATGCTGATTATATAGTAATGCTTGCTGACAGTGAAAACGTATGTAGGCTTATTTATGCTGATTATGTAGTAATGCTTGCTGATAGGGAAAACGTGTGTAAACTTGTATATGCTGATTATATAGTAATGCTTGCTGACAGTGAAAACGTATGCAGGCTTATTTATGCTGATTATGTAGTAATGCTTGCTGACAGTGAAAACGTGTGTAGAATTATATATTGTAGTAATGTTCCCCAAATAGTAAATCCCCAAAAAAAGTCTACTACCGCGTTTTCCTACTTCCTACTAGCACTTCAAAATAAACTTTCTTTGTTCAAAATGTTGTCTGGTTTCAGCTATTATTTTTCAATGGTTGAATCTAAAACAAAACAAAAATCAACAAGCTACCAGTTATTAAAGTGTAGATACATTTTTTGCGCCAGCCTGTATAATAAAATGAAACAGGAACATGCTTCTCTGTGAAGTGGCTCCAATTTTTTTTCAATAGAATGATTTGTGCCACGAAATTCGAGTCACTTTGCAATTATGGTCAATATAATAAAAACATGTTTTTTAAATGTCGATTCTAGACAAAGTTTCAACTGATTAAGCTTCAAAAATTTAACAATCGATCATAACATATAGTCATAAACTAAGGGGCTTAGTTTATAACTACAAAGTTTATCAAAAAGTTCAATGCTCGATTTATCCAACCAGATATGAAAGAAGACATCCGTGGCTTAGTTAGTAAGACGCTTATCTCCCAGCCCGAAATCTAGTTTTTTAAATAGGGTTCCTGTCTGCTTTTCACTTAAGACCTCTTCAACATCTTTCTAATTGGTTGTTAGATATTACCACTTGGCAATAAACCCACCAGGTTGTACTGTATACAACGAAACTGTAATACAATACATAGTAAAAGTGAGATATCATTAATCAAAGGAAAGAAATGGATGAGAGAGAGGAAAGAAAAATCTGGAATGAAACACCTTATATTATGATACAAAGACGTTATATAAATTATATCAACACTTCGTATTAATTGTTGAAACTCTTTTAAAGTGGCATACACGTATGTTAAATAAAGATTATTTTATATTGTTTATAGTTAAGACATTAAAGTTATGGAGGTTTAAAGACATAGTAGTTTATTTTATCAAACACTTTACTGAGCTCGTCCCATGCCTCCTTCAGCCCTCAGTCCCCAACCCGAATGTCATAAACCGTTGAAGCGTGTATATCGGTGCCAGTTAAAACATAATTTAGTCTTGTTTGTGCTTCCCTGAAGATGAGGTGAAAGCCTTAAAACCGGTAGGGTTATACCGTTACAAAAAAGTGGAATAAACAGTGTTTGATAAAATAAATTACAAAGATAATTTTGTTTTTAAACAAATGTTATATAGGGTCTTTCAAATTGAGCTGTTTTTTTAATTCTATTTTTTTAATTCTTGAATAAAGCACAAAATTTGCTTTGATTTCAAAAAACTTTTTATTGGTCATTGAAGTATAATGTATGACATTTAAACACAAAAAACAATATCCGCCAAATGTCCACCTCTTGCAGCTCCACAGATGTCCACTCTTCTATCAAAAATTTCGATGACATTTTGGCATAATTGCGGTTCTAACTCACAAATAACGCGAATAATTTCGTCCTTCAGCTCAGCAATTGATTGGGGGTCATTCTTATATACCTAGCTTTTCACGTAACCCCTGAGAAAATAGTCCAACGGTGTTAGATCAAATGATCTTGGTGTTCAATTAACATCACCGTTTCCGGAGATTACAATACATTAAATAATTCAACAATTTTAACGCGTTATTGTAGTGTATACGACTCCATTTTTATAAATGCCATACATTACACTTCTCAAATGTCACAAGACCCATGCAAGTTCGTGACGCCATCTGTGTTTTATCCAAGAATTAAAAAATCCGCTTAATTTGAAAGACCCTATATAAGTTCCTATTTTTTTTTTCAACTGGAATGAACTAAACAATTGACAATACTACAACTTTTAAAAGAAAAGAAACGTGTTTATTCATCGAAACTTCGATAGTCCGCTTAATTTCAATTCAGTAGATTCGTTCCGATAGTTTTTGCGAATCTATTCAGCAAAAAATCTATATTCTGCACATCACGTAACATCCAAACGCTTGTCCTAGGTCAGTACAAGGTCAAAACATCTCCCGCCTAAAACGCGTTCTATATTCGAAATCAAACGGTCGCTTATTCCATATTCAAATTTTTAAATTAATGGTCGAGACATGCGATTAGAGCGGACTAATTGACCATAGAGGAAAATAAAATGTTTATATCTTTAGATTATGGTTCCTGGAAGACGCCATTTTGATTTGACATCTTTAAATTATGTATGGGAACGAATAATGTCGGTCTTTGTTAGTAGATTATTTTAAATTGCTTCTTCATAAGTAATATTTACAACATTTTAAATTTAAATTTGACTTTTTTTTCGTTCTTCAATATAAAACAAATACTTTTATCTCCTCATCTAAACCTTTGTCTCCTCATTTGTAAAGCATGGTTTACACTCTTTTCTCTTTTCATTATCACTCCCCTTTCCCGGTCATTGATTAATTTTTATTTAATTTATTTAAACTTGACACAACATTTTATACCTGTATAATTTATGAAAAAGCCAAAGGTAATTTAAAGTAGACACAAATTATAAGGATCTCAATTCCTTGCCTTTCATTTGTCGTGTCCCCAGTAAACTAGACTTTTACTTGTATCTTACTGAGGATATTGATGACATTTAAAAGCTTGCAGTTGTGTTGTTCGTTGAATTAATTCATTTATTTACTTATTTATAAAAGTTATGAAAAGTGATAAAAGGAACCGAATAAATGCTGTAAAAATGCGTCCACTGAGAAGATTATATGGGGGGGGGGACAATGTATGACAGAATACGGAATGAATATGAATTTAAAGCTAACGTGTTGAGTAAGGCGAAGGGAAGAACTTTGAGATGGTTTGGAAAAACTAACAAAAGAAAAATATACTGCAAATTCGAGTAGAAATCGTCGCTAGGGAAAACCAAATAAAATGTGGTTGGATCAAGTGAATGATATTTTGAAAGAAAGAAAAGTAGAAAATTAGAGAATCGTATAAATTGTATGAGAAGGTGTATGGATATAGAAGAGGCGAAACATCAGTGTCGACATAAAAAAAGTATTTATCCTCTCTGCCTATCCCGATAGATAAATGGCGTGATAATATGTATGTAATTGACATAACAAATCATTTATATTTTTTTGCACTTCGTGTGTCTGGTCCTTGTAAGAATTAGGGTAACCTGTAATTTGTAAAGGACTTGAAAAAGTAAATAAATGGAATTTAATATAATAAATGGTGTTTAATATATCGTGTTTAATGAATTAAAAACTAGTCAAATAAAAACATACAGGATATTTAATGAAGACACTCTCAATTCACATGGATCTGATCTTATTGATTTGGATCTGATCTTATTGATTTGGATCTGATCTTATTGATTTGGATCTGATCTTATTGATTTGGATCTGATCTTATTAATTTGGATCTGATCTTATTGATTTGGATCTGATCTTATTGATTTGGATCTGATCTTATTGATTTGGATCTGATCTTATTGATTTGGATCTGATCTTATTGATTTGGCTCTGATCTTATTGATTTGGATATAATCTTATTGATTTGGATCTGATCTTATTGATTTGATCTTATTCATTTGTCGCATACACAGTAAAAACAAACAGGTAATTCAATGTAATGAATCAATGAAGAAACTAACAAACCAAACACACTATGACAATACTCGTATAACTGAAATACATGGTTTTATTTATTTATTTATTTAACACTTTTATTGCAATACAATCTGGCGGGTTTATTGCCAGGTGGCAATCTCTTCCAACCAACCAGACAAAAGTAAATGGAGCAAGTTACGTGGTCGCATAAATCATTCAAATGACTATCCATCCCCACGAAATCCATAAACATATACGCGAGAACATGCCCACGAACCCCACAAAGACGGACAATCACCCGAACATTATTTTTCATATAAAGTGAGATATCATCAATCAAAAGGAAAGGAAGGGATGGTGGAGAGGAAAGGAAAAGAAAAATCAGGAATGAAACACGGTTTTAGAAGGCGAAGGAAGATATGACCGAATCGAGGGAATGATATTTTGAAGGAAGGAAATGTTGACGAAAAAGAAACCGCTGTTGCTTTATGAGAATGTGTATGGATGTTGGGAAATATGTGTCTTTTTTGCGTTCTGTTTTTTCTATCTGCCCCGAAAGGGTAACAGTTTGATGTTATGTATTTATATATAACATATTACACGATTATTATACACGATGAATATATAACTTCGGAAATTGTTTCATATTATATATACTCGTACATACGTCTTACATACATAACTTATGAAACTGTAAAAAATATGAAAATTATATGCACATATACAGTACCTGGCAGTAAGTAATACACGTCGGGCTTAAGAAACAGACTGTCGGCCATAATCACCTAACTTCGACTTTGTAGAGCGTCGTCTCTGTCATTCATACACGTGTTCCGTCGCGATTTGTCAGTCGTTTTCAACTGGACTGTGAGCGCATCGTGCGATGGAGACGACGCTTTACAAAGCCGAAGTTAGCCGATTATGGCCGACAGTTTCTTTCTTAAGCCCGATGTGTATTACTTACTGCCGGGTACTGTACTCGTATGTATACACCCCTAAGGTCGAAAAGTGTCTAGCATGAACAAATTAGAGCGTGTATGGACAAATAGGGTGTGGGCTGAATAATTATCTGATGTCTTCGCGGCCGGGCTTGCTCTATATTGGTGGGATGTATCTCGATCGGGAGGGGGGGGGGTGTTATGAGATGTGCCCAGACCTTTTGATATATTCTGTCATAAATGTTTTTTTTCTGCTATTAATCTTGAGATATACACATTTATACGATTTTGAAATGTATGTACAAGTTAATTTGCTATCAATAAATCTTCATTAATTCCGTAAACATCATCTAAACGTCCTTTAATTTCTGCCATGTTTTGCCTTCTTTTGAAAGAAACTTCATAACCGTGCGATATTTTTTTTACATTTCAGAATATAACGAAACAACACGTCTTTTGTCGGTTATAATTGGCATACAACTGAGACTAGAGGTATCGATTGACCATGTAATGGCCGTGGCTGGCGTGATATAAATAATAAATAAATAAATATAGGTTTATTGATAGCAACATAGTATGTACATAATATATTTAAATATACTTCAAGAACACAAATTGCAGAGAATACATTAAATACAGAAGCTATCAAAAGGTCTGGGCTCATCTAATAACATCCCCCCGGCCAAGATACACCCCACCAATATAGAGCGAGCCCAGTCACGGGGAAACCAGATACTTTTCAGCCCACACCCTTGCACATGTAGAATAATATATCACTCCATTCACTCGCTAACTTGTTCAGGCCGGAAACTTTTAAACTTTAGTGAATCGTACAATATATACCAAGATATACGTCTACACATAACTTATGAAATTGTCAAAAATAGAAATTTTGTATGAATGTATAACATGTTACATCTAATATACATGTATAACTAATTTATTATGAATGTATTACATGTTACATCTAATATACATGTATAACTAATTTAGTATGAATGTATAACATGTTATATCTAATATACATGTATAACTAATAATACTGTCTAAAATAAAACATTGTGTGGAAAATATTATGACTAACGGGCTTAGTTTTTTAGACGTTTCAATAACATCCGACGACGACGCAATTATTTCACAATATTTACAAGTTTAAGATTGCGCAAGATTATATTTGTCTATGATTATGCAAGTGACTAACTCCATATCAAACGATTCAATGCTAGGATTTCGTATTTGATACGATGTAACTGAAAAACAATGATTTTTTTTATATCAGACTTGGCTGGAATAAATTCCCGTACGACAATTATCTCGCTAGGTTGTCTTCTCTATAACGAAATAATAATGAGCCAATTGGAGCAGGAAGAGAAGACGGTACTGGAATGATGACCATGTGGATTGGATGGACAGTGGCTTGATCCCATATACAACGTCACACGAGATCCCCGCAGGACATAGCATCACCTAAAAGGGGGAGAGACAGGTGGTAGCCTGCCTCCCAAGAACGATTTTCATAACAAAACGGATATAAAATCGACATCAAAAAGAATATAGTCTTATCGTATATTAAGAGCTTGTATGGATTGATTTATCACGACTTTATTTACTCGTTAACATAAAATATTTATTAACCCTTTCTTCCCTGTGATGTGTAACTGGTACACATTGCTTCTTAACACTTTAATATCTCTATAAATATAATAAATACTGGGTTCAGATTTAAGGTACTCCTCCGTAATACATTTACGTATTGAATGAAAAAATAATATTAATAATAATTAGAACTTATCGGCTACATCAGAGATATTTTGTGAAAATCGGGAATACATTCACCAATACAATCAAACGTGTGCCAGTGTGTGACGTAGGTATATTCATTCTAAATAAACGATATGGGTGAGGAAGCGACGCTATTCACGTCTCACTCTACTTCGGTATATGGGAACGCAAGAAATAGAATCTCAGTCCGCTCACTTCTATCGCTTCAGTAGCTCACGGGCTTTCGTTCGAGGTGGTCGTTTCGCCCGTTTTGTGAACGTCGGCCGATGTTTTTTTTTTTATGTTTTCAGCAATTAAATTTGAATTATTATCACTTTTGACTTCAAATTTTATTAATTTAAGCGATTGGCTATGAATATTCTTATTTTTCCGATTTTAAATCGCTCATTTTTACATGCACATCACCGGAACTGGCGGATTTTTTTAGCACATGAAGGGAAATGTTAAGGATGAATATGAACTACATGTTAATAGTCCACAATAGTATTTTAGCATCAACTTTGATGTATGGGTATAACTGATCCTAAATCTAGCAAAAAAAACTATTGTGTTAAAAAAATACGTAATTTTATTCAAAAGATGTCTCTAGAAGAACACAACCTACGACAACATCCTCTGTCATTAAAGCAGCCAATAACAGACATACACAATTAGCCAAAAAGACACCAAACTCATTGTTGATTATGTCATACTCGTGACACCGCTGAATCGCACTGCACTGAAGTACTAGAAACGTCCATTGCTTGTTTCTGATTCGGCAACCTGGTTTCGATTCGCGAAAATTCGCATTTTTTAGCAAAGAAAAACTCGTTTGGCTAATATTCTTATGTAATCGTTCATGATAATGGTGTATTTTGGGAGAACGTTTGGAAAATATTTGTATTTGTTCATCGAGTTGAAAACATGTTTACGACGCTTTACTACGCAGACAATTTAGGATGTTGACGTGGTTTTCAATGAATTGCTAATTCGCAAAAATTAAACACTGTATCTAAGATAAACAATACAATTATTATTTTTATTCGTTATATAACACAAGAACTATGAAAACTGGAAGAAAGGTGATTTTTCTTTACAAAATACATAATAACATCCAAATGTTTTTTTTTGTTAGAGAATTTAAAAGCCCCACCCACACTTTGTGGCTTTTTATTTTGATTTGAGTTTTTTTTTTAATTTTTTAACCTTTCCCTTCCTGTACTAAAAAAAATCGGCGCGTTCTGGTGCTGTGTATTCAATACACATCAATACACATGTAAAAATGAGCGATTTAAAATCGGAAAAATAAGAATATTCATAGCCAATCGTTAAAATTAATTAAATTTGAAGTCAAAAGTGATAATAATTGAAATTTAATTGCTGAAAACATGAAAAAAAAAAACATCGGCCGACGTTCACAAAACGGGCGAAGCGACCACCACGAACGAAAGCCCGCGAGCTACTCAGCGAGAGAAGCGAGCGAACTGAGACTATATTTCTTGCGTTCCCATATACCAAAGTAGAGTAAGAGTGAGACGTGAATAGCGTCGCTTCCTCACCCATAGCGGTTTTTTTATATAATGAATATACTTACGTCACACGCTGGCACACGTTTGACTGTATTGATGAATTTATTCCCGATTTTCACAAAATATCTCTGACGTGGCCCATAAGTGCTAATTATTATTAATATTATTTTTTTCATTCAATGCGTAAATGTATTACGGAAGAATACCTAAAATCTGAACCCATTATTTATTATATTTATAGAGATATTGAAGTGTTTAGAAGCAATGTGTACTAGTTACACATCACAGGGAAGGATGGGTTAATAATGTCGTCGTCGTTGCTGAACCTCGGAAAGGTTTGAGAGCATAGAATCTACCAAAAATAACCCGGGGTAACGGACTTGATTCCTATTGGTACCCAATTTTTTGGTAATCAATGACCAATCCGGTGGGATTTTTGCCAGGTGGTATTCTCTTCCAACCAACCAGATAAAAGTATAATAGTAAATAAAAGAAGTTACATGGTGGCAAAAAATGTTCAAATGATTGTTCATCTTGATGAATTTTATGAACATATAACATACGTACATAATAAAAGTAAAAATGAGATATCATCAATCAAAGGAAAAGGAAGGGATGGGATGGTGGAGAGGAAAGAAAAATCAAGAATATAATACGTTATATTACTGACTAATCATTAAGAGTTTTTTCAGCTGTTTCTTCAAGTATGCTAATGGTGGAGTGAGTCTAACATTAGTTTGTAACTGGTTCCAGAGTCTCACTGCGTGGAAAGTAAAGGCTGGAAGGTATTCTCGTATGTCAATAAATCAGCCAGATTATTTGTGTATTTAACACTCTTATTGTAAATACAATCTGGCAGGCTTATTTCCAGGCGGCAATCTCTTCCAACTAATTAGACAAAAATAAATGAAGCAAGCTACATGGTCTTAAAAAAACATTCAAATGACTATCCATCCCCACGAAATCCATACGTGAGCATATGTCCACAAGCCCCACAAAGACGGACAATCACACGAACATTCCTTTTCATATAAAGTGAGATATCATCAAACAAAGGAAAAGAATGGGATGGTAGAGAGGAAAGGAAAGACGCTGAAAATTTTCTGCGAGATAAGAGGGGGGGGCGGGACATTAGTGAAGCACAGTGAAGGATATTATACAATAGAGACAGTTTGCGAATTTGGCGTCTATTTCCAGCATTCAACCTGTTTGAACTTTACACAACGAAAGTGAAATATGAGACAACCCAGAATTCATTCAAAAGATGACAACTGGTTGGCAAATGGTGTTCATTTTGAAACGTCATCATTCTAAACTGCAGCGTCATAAAATGCACTACGTGTTCATAGAGTATCTTGACCTGAATTTCAGAAACGCTGTCCTAATGAATTGCATCCTCGTAGGTTCAGGGTACGATGGTCGGGTCGGTGATCTGCCAACATTGTTTCATATGTTGTGACATTTAGAGGTTGAATGATTTCGGATGTTGTTGAACTTGGGGCGAAGAGATTTATTTTTGAATCAAATGTAATGCGTTGTCGATGAGGCACTCAGAGATCTGTTTTTTGTTCTCTTGAGAATATACATACATAAAGTATGTTACTTCAATTTAACCTCAAAAGTAGGTATAAGCTTATCCTCGATATATATATATATAATTAGGCAATCAATTCGAGTTTTTTTACTGAGAACTACGCAGAGGGGCGCAGTCTGGCATCACCACGGCCCAAAAAAGTCAAGATCGCCACAGCCTAAATTATTAACCCATCCGGGATTATCAGAGAATTTATAAAATTGACTTGAAACAGAGAAATATGGTATTTCGGTGAGTGACGAGTATTATGCGTCATTAATGTACTAATTAAGGATACCATAAGAAAACAAAACTGTCACGAGGCGTGAGATTATTGCAAGATAATACGCCAGTGCACGCCTTTCCAAGAATTTAATCACCTTCCTTATAGTCCTCACTTAGTCCCTAATGATTTTTTTTGTTTATGAAAACTGAAATCTTTTTTGAATGGAAAAAAAATTAAGTCACGAAAATTTCATCTCCTCAGTGTTGCGTCGTTTTGAAAATTCAAAATATTTTTTTCAGTGGTTCTATAAAATTGATTCATTATTCTAAAAAAAATATTGAACCACAAGATGACTTTTTGTTTCATTTAATCAACTTTTTATGTAATATTATTGAACCGAAAGCTTTTGGACTTTACTATATAACATAATACATACATTTCAGACAATTTCCACTATAAATCTATTTTGTTAATATTTCTTCATTCATTCGTTCCATATGCCCAAACCATCTCAATAATATCTTACTTAACACATCAGCCTTAAGTTCACATTCATCTCTTATCACTTCATTCCGTATTATTACATACAATGAATATAAATTTTTAAAAATTGACGTTAAGCAGTGAGATTTTAGACAGTTTATCTTCCTCAGATCTGAATTAATTAGAAGGTTTAAAATATATTCATTCTTGTAAGTGTGTTAGTTACACTAAATGCAACATTATGTCGTATTAATTTAGATAGATGGCACCCCAAACGTTCCAAGTCGATAATACAGTATTCTACACTTTGTTTGTTAACAGAAATATACCGCAACGGTATTTTCAGATATGTGTATGTGTGTCCATTATAATGGGCACCAGGTCTGAAGAGGTTATATGTATTCAAACCGCATTCAATCTTGATACATTTCTGATTATTGTCATTTTACTTGTTTATAAAATGAATATTTTTTTCTTTACGATAAGTTCATAGAAAGAAAGGCCAAGAAGAAGTAATATTGCTAGAAATACGATTGAATGAACCGATCGATACGCCACTTCAACAATACGCCTTTGTTGTCTCCAGTTGGGATTGCAACGACTTGAAACATCACTGCGTCGCATCACATCCTTAGAACATTCTTGAATACCGCGAATGCTGAAATTGAACGTTTCTAAAAATATTAGGTTCGGTTCTATATAGATTGAGTTAGGCCAACTATGTGGGATGCATCGCTCACGAGATGCTGGATCCGGGAAATTCAAGCGAATCATAATTTAACAGAAATGTTAATGGTAAATCCTATTTTTTAAAGATTAGAATTAAATTTAAAATCAAGTATTTTCAGTCATTCTTCATGCAAAAAATCGTGTATCGCCCTCCGCAAACCGCATTGTGTCAGCCGCCAGCGGCAATTATTCCAATGCAGTCAAGCGAGAATTAACTCAAATAGTAGGTGCATGGCCGCGCTGTAACTGAACTTCCGTGCAGAAGGTTGTCGGTTCGAACCCCGCGCTATGCTACGCCACTCGAATGACACAGACATT
The DNA here is from genome assembly GCA_949825065.1 of Odontocerum albicorne. Lineage (NCBI taxonomy): Eukaryota > Metazoa > Arthropoda > Insecta > Trichoptera > Odontoceridae > Odontocerum > Odontocerum albicorne. Next base: position 9,892,336 of record OX463864.1, on the reverse strand, counting down.
TCTTTTCGCCTAGTATTCGGGGATGTAAGGATACCTACGATTTTATGCGTGGAAGAATTAGACAGAGGTAAACGTGGCTGGATCAAATGGACCAGGTTTTGAAAGAAGATAAGATGCATGAATGTGGAGGAGGCGAAAGTTGTATGCTTGTATAGAAAAATTTGGAGATCAATTATCTCTGCCTACTCTAAGATTGACACGGCGTTGTGATATTTATGTACAATTTATATAGCGCCGTTAAAAGAGCAAGCACTCTTTAAAATGCTCTAACTCGAGATTCAAACCCACTATTATTGATAGATTTATAAATATTACAAAAAAATTATTTGAGTATAGGGAAAGGAAGGTGACGGTTGAGGTCATAAGAAAGGCATATTTGGTGAGAAATCCGTAGAAAACTTACCGAGGGAAGATGAAATACGAAGAATTAGTAACACATTCGACTTTAGGTGTAGTATTGGGTATGTGCACACATATAAAATAATAAATGTTGATAAGACCTCCTTAAAAGGGTCATGCGTCAGTACGCCTTGAATGACTTGAGAAGCCCGATATCTGATAGTCACACATTCGGCTTTAGGTGTGGTGTAGTGTATATGTGTAGTGCTTCATATACACATATAAGCATACATTTTGATACGACTTCCTAAAAATTATTGTCTTCAAGTGTTTTATATAGTTGCACACGACATACTCGTATATAGCTCAAAACCTACCGGCAAACCAGCAACGTTAAAATCTCGATTATTTACCCGCCCAATTCGAACGATTCAGAACAATCAATTTATTCATTGAAGACGAAATTGATCTCAAAATCCCACTCCTTTTTTAAGAAACATCACTCAGATCATTCAAAAGATACTTGTGCAATGGAGACATCCCATTGAGGGACTTGAATACAAAGAAACAAAGTGTATCGGACGTATGCGTCACCCGGAACACATACTCGTATCTTCTCTGTAACAATATTGTATGTGTATTTCTTTGATATTTGATTACTTATTTGGTATGTAAATTCTTGATATTATTGGTATTTGTATGTAAAATATATGTTTATTGTGGTCCGCGCGGTGTCGCGACCGCGACGGAAATGAGACTTATGGACGGTCGTCGCAAGACTATATCGCTGGCCGGACGGCCTCTGCTTGCGCAAAACTCCCGAAAATTGTGGTATTATGTAAGTATCAGTATACTGAAAAAGGATATTTTTAATTGCATTCTTTAAGTCTCAAATTGTGTGTCGAATACGAAATCTAAGGAGGGTTTTGAGTCTTAGATTTTTGCCAATTATGTGATCAAATTCTGTGATTCAAGAGATAAAGATATTATGAAGCTTCTTATTGCATGAAAAAGTCTTTAATCGGAAATCGAAAAGCAAATCAAAGAAGGATTTTATTAATATTTTGTGATTCAAGACTCAAAGATATTCTGAAGCAGCATGCTTCTAATTGCTTGAAAAAGTCTTGAATTGGATGTCGAAAATCAAACCAAGGTGGGATTTTAGTTCTAGGTTTTCGCGAATAAAACTTTTTAATAGATCACAGAAGAAGTTGTAAATTATCATCTTAGCAGATTTAGTTACATTTCGATTCGAATAGTTTTTTAATGTTTAACCCATTCACTTTCTGGTCATGCACGTATCCCCAAAAATCCCACCAGTCCACATTATAGTATAGATAGTACGTTGTGTCGTAGTGGGAAATTGGGTAGGTCGGGCGGGACGGTCAGGCCACTGAACTGTTTGGCCCGGGTAACATTGAGAGTTCATAGACGTAACGAGGAGCAACGCGCTCGACTCGCAATGCTGATATACCATACCATATAATACGTTTATAGGTTGATATTCTGCATAGGCAGTAATCGGTGGGACAACAAAGTAATGTTTGCGCTAGTCTCAGGCGTTATCATTTAGTCGGTTTATTTATTTTCCGTTTGATACAGGTTTATCTGATCTTCTACATGTGTTTTTATGGTGCTGAAACTTGAACCTTGGGAAAATCGTAAAGACGACAGATCGATGCCTTTGAAATGTGATCTACTAAGAGAACTACAAAGAAACCTTTGTAGATCTTCCGATATGTGATAGTCACACCAGCTCAATTTGAAATCCGGCTGAATATCTTCTCCCAAGTCTAAGCATAGCACCAAATTCCTTGTAACAACAGCAGATGGTAAATATAAGATACATTTCACTCTTCAAGAATTTAATTCATTTGGTAGTGCCAAGTTTTCTTAAGTCTTATCAAACTTCTCGTGACTTATATACTACTTGTATAGATTTATTTTAAAGCTCGGCATTTTCACGTCGGATGCGATATGAAATGCGATATTGAAATTAATTCACGACCATACATATATTATATACCGTCACGGCGTTATCCTCTCGGGGTAGGCAAAGAGAATAGAGGAGCTGAACGACACATAAAACATGTCTATATGAGGGTACACACAAGAAGAAATAAAAGTTTAGGAAGATCTAGAAAAGTGTGGTACGACCAAATCAGTTGTGAATGCGAAGCGAAATATGTATATCACGATAGATAGAAATGACGTTCTGTTGTCTCTGCCTGCCCTATAGGAACATGTCATGACGGTGATGATTTAATTAGCACAGGCATTTATTAATAATTATGTTTCCGCATAGCTAAATGGGCAGACATATACCAAAATGCATTATCCCAAGCTGACATTGTGCTGTGCGGGACCGTGCACCTTTAGAATTATGTTGCATTTACATTTACATATGTGCACACATAACTTATTTTTAAGTTCATGAACACAGTACACAGGGTCGGAATCGAAAAATCATTTTTTGAACTATTATTTTTTTCATAATATGGTACCCTACAATATATTCGAATTATTTTATCAGACATATTGAAGAGCGTGGCACATAGTTCTCTTCGGCCCCAGAAAGCGAACCCAACGGGTTTAGAGACTCTGGAGTAGGCACAGATCTCGCGGTTCGTCATTGAACGGCAACATTATTGCTCGTCGCGTACGAATACTGTTACCAGAAGAACTCTTTCTCCCAGATTGACATCCTTTTTTTTGGGTATCATCAGGAATCGAACCCGGAACCTCCAGGTGGAAGTTAAGAATGTTACCACAAGGCTACGGAGGTCGTCAACTTTTTGTTCAATAATGTTCACAGAATAACAAAGATACCACCTCGCTTTGAAATTCTTCGACCTCCATTGTCTAGTTAATAAGACGCCTCTTTAATGTAATTCTGGTTAGTTGGAAGATATTTTCACATAGAAATAACCCTGTCATATTGCATTTTCTTATTCATTCGCACGGTAGAGTGGGTTTCATGAGAGTTTGCACTTTTTAACACATTGACAAACTTACCATAGTGCGTAATATACAAAATGTATCAATGTATTAGTAAATATCTTAGCCGTGATTGGTTGATGTGATCCGTTAATATTCAACTGACATTCAACTTTGCCGTGATTGGTTCATGTGATCCGTTTCTTTGATGAAAAATACGATGACCATAATGTCTGAAGTTACGAAATTAGGAAAAGGAAGAGCATTGTGTGGATAGGCTAAAGAAATGGTTTTGAATGTTTATAATTACATCAAGAAATTACGGGACGAGTGAGGAGGTAAATATGCTTGATTTTTATTTATTATACAGTGAATTATTGATCTCAATCAATTTTTAATAAATATCAATGCGAGCTATGATAGCGATATTTTTTTTAATTAAATTATAAATGTAGGTATCTGTATAGTTGCATTGTTTGTTAATTTTAAGAACCAGTAGATAATTAAGATTGATCTGAATAATTTTCTTAGATGGTATGAAACAATGGTAGGTAACCAGATAATATGCATTGCATATCTATGTAAATAATTTTTTGAATCAGTTTTAGGGGTCATTTATTTATTTTTACAATACATACATAATTAGTTATAAGTCATTTTTAATTGGTCTTCGTATTTATTGGTGTTAATTGTATTTTATTTGCCTATTGAATAAATAACTTGATTTTACACTGACCATTGATTTCATTAGTGTCATTAGGTACATACCTCAATCTGATATTATATTATTAATATGGTAAGTATTTTATTGGAATATAAAGTATGAGATAGACAATATTTAAAAATATATTACAAAATAAATTAAAATATGGTCACCCTAAACCAGCAGTGCAAACTCTTGTGAAACCCACTCTATCCCTCAATGCATTCGCATGGTACCCTTCAATACATTCGCATGGTACCCTTCAATGCATTCGTATAGTACCCCTCAATGCATTCGCATGGTAACCTTCAATGCATTCGCATGGTACCCTTCAAAGCATTCGCATGGTACCCTTCAATACATTCGCATGGTACCTTTCAATGCATCAGAATTGATAATGCGCACATATTCAAGAACGTGGTTGGTAGATGATAGTAAGAATAATTATAAGAGAATTTATATAGTGTTGTTTAGAGAATAAATTCTCTTCATGGTGCTTTAACTCGGAATTCGAAGCCACTACTGTTGACACAAAAATATTAAATTGGGATTCAAAGCCTCTACTGTTGACAGATAAATAATTAACTCGGGATTCGAAGCCACTACTATTGACAGATAAAAATATTAACTCGGGATTCGAAGTCACTACTGTTGACAAATAAAAATATTAACTCGGGATTGGAAGCCACTGCTGTTGATAGATAAAAATATTAACTTGGGATTCGAAGCCACTCCTGTTGATAGATAAAAATATTGACTCGGGATTCGAAGCCACTCCTGTTGATAGATAAAAATATTGACTCGGGATTCGAAGCCACTCCTGTTGATAGATAAAAATATTAACTCGGGATTCGAAGCCACCGCTGTTGATAGATAAAAATATTAACTCGGGATTCGAAGCCACTCCTGTTGATAGATAAAAATATTAACTCGGGATTCGAAGCCACCGCTGTTGATAGATAAAAATATTAACTCGGGATTCGAAGCCACTCCTGTTGATAGATAAAAATATTAACTCGGGATTCGAAGCCACCGCTGTTGATAGATAAAAATATTAACTCGGGATTCGAAGCCACCGCTGTTGATAGATAAAAATATTAACTCGGGATTCGAAGCCACCGCTGTTGATAGATAAAAATATTAACTCGGGATTCGAAGCCACTCCTGTTGATAGATAAAAATATTAACTCGGGATTCGAAGCCACCGCTGTTGATAGATAAAAATATTAACTCGGGATTCGAAGCCACTGCTGTTGATAGATAAAAATATTAACTCGGGATTCGAAGTCACTACTGTTGACAGATTAAAAATATTACAAAATAAATAAACATATATAAGTTGAATGTAAGACTAGGAAGATGGTGGCTGCGGCCATTAGATTTGGTACTTTTCCCCACTGTATATGTTTAGAAAAACATATTTAATAAGAAAACCGCAGCAAACTCATCAAGGGAAGACGAACTACAAAGAAACCTTTGTAGATCTTCCGATACGTGATAGTCACACCAGCTCAATTTGAAATCTGGCACAATATCTTCTCCCTAGTCTAGGCAAAGCAGTAAATTCCTTATAACACCAGTAGATGGTAAATATAAGATACACTTCACTCTTCAAGAATTTAATTAATTTGGTAGTGCCACATTTTCTTAGGTCTTATCAAACTTCTCGTAACTTATATACTACTTGTATAGATTTATTTAAAAGTTCGGCATCTTCACGTCGGATGCGATATGAAATGCGATATTGAAATTAATTCACGACCATACATATGTATATACCGTCACGGCGTTATCCTCTCGGTGTAAGCAAAGAGAATAGAGCGCTAGACTTTACAATCTCGAAATATATATTTCGTCTCTTGTACATTCATATACATTCTCATACAACTCCTACGAATTCTCCGACTTTTCACATATCGTTTTTTCAAAATATAATTCACTTAATCCAACTACACCTAGCTTGATATTTCTCTACCACGCCTTCTCCTCACATTTGCACTGTATATTTGTTATGTAAGTCATTCTTAATTCATTCGTTCTACATGGCCAAACCATCTCAGTGGTGCTCCTCTTCATCTTACTTAAAACAACAGCCTAAAGTTCACATTCGTCTTTAATCACTTCATTCCGTATTTTATCATAATTTCCCCCCCATGGCATGTATTCGACTCCTTTCAGTATTTTTCTACGTCCATGTTTCACTTCCATATATCAATGTTGGTACTAGAAGACTCTTGTGGACTATCATCTTGGCAGATGATGATGCTGTCCGATTCGAATCTGTGTCTTATTGGTGCATGCCATTCGTATCAATTCTCTTGACTCTTCCATCATCTGAGGAAACAAAACCTTAAAACAGAATTCCTTAAGTTGAATTCATAACCAAATAAAAAAAACTGCTAACTCAGTTTTTGCTATCTAATTATCAAATAGTATAAAAAATCAAGGTGCCCTTACTGAAGGTTTAATGTTTTATTTTTAAAAGGAGATATATGCTTATATTATATATTACAAAAATCATATAACCTTATTATATTACACATATTAAAAATGATTAATTAATACAAAAAAGAGAAATATCTAAAATGAATCCGATAAACTTAGTAATTAATTCTAAATTGTTATTTTAAAGTCGTATTTAGTCGGAAAAAAACTGTAAAATGTTAGCATTAAAACATCAAAATTAAAACCGATAATGCAACGATAAGAACGTAAATATACTCTTCTTCTCTTCTCCCTGGCTCCATCCCAACTCACTATCTGCGAAGACTGTTCGGGTCAGCTCTCCTCGTCTTCAGGTTGTGCGCTCTTCTGTCCCGGACTACGTCCCCCAGGCCGTGCCTCTGCATTAGGTTATCTTTTTGCACCACCCATGAATTATTTGGTCTTCCTCTGGTTGTTATCCGATGAAGATCCATGGAGATTGCCTGGTTCACAATGTGATCGGATGCTCTGCGTCCAACGTGCCCACACCATCTCAATCGCCTCTCCTCCATCTTACTGTTGATATCTGTAACACCTAGGCTTCCACGAATGCGTGAACTTTTTATTTTGTCTCTTAGGGACACACCAGCTGACCAGCATGTGCATTTCAGCAGTTTCTAGTTGCCTGGAGTAAGAGTTATACATCGTCCAGCATTCGGAGCCATAGAGGAGTGCGGGTCTGACAATCGTTTGCCATACTTTTCCTTTTAACTTGACTGGAATTTTCGGATCACATAGAACTCCCGTCATTGATCTAAACGTCAATATACTCCTATGATAATAAATTAAATTTATGTGAAAAATGAAATTTCTAGACGATTTAAAACCTAGGTTACCTAGGTTTACGTGACTCTAACCTAGGTTTTACGTGACTCATATACTAGGTGACTTCATCCTTGGCCACACCAAAATGCTACGCACAAATTCATTTGACAGTTGGGAGCGGTTGAGTCAACACACGATGCCACTCTCAAAACTAACCAATTTCATTACAACTTACCATCTTTATTTACTTCCTGTGCAACTTCATTCCAAAGGATTTTATCACAGGTACATTTTTGTTTAATTGACTCGATGGGTTCTACAACGGCTCCCTTTTATACACAGCTGTTATTAAAACTTCCGCCATCTTGTAAAATCACGGTGACACGATAAAATTAACCAACACGTCTGTTCTAGTCGTCATGCAATGTGGCGCGAAGATTGCAGTGTGGCCACTGCGATAGTATGTGGTGAGTTGGTTCGCTAGAATATGTCGCCTAACTCGCAGCATAGCTTTAAGCATCAAGTGAGGCCGAGTGGTGTGGCCGAGGTCTAACTGATTAAACTTGAAAAATGTGACAAAATTTATATTATTTGTAATTTGTTTTATTAAACACTGTTTATTCCACTTTTTGTAACGGTATAACCCTACCGGTTTCAAGACTTTCACCTCATCATCAGGGAAGCACAAACAAGCAACCCTTGAGGCCTTGAAACCGGTAGTGTTATACCGTTACATGAAGTGGAATAAACAGTGTTTGATAAAACAAATTGCAATGTCTTTAAACCTCCACAATGTTAATGCCTTTACCATAAATAATATATTACTTTTTATTCCATTCCAATCGTATTTACAACACCAAATCTACGTCGTATCAGCTAGAAAGGTGCACATGTGATGGCATTGGATCTCTCTTTTAGCATGCCCTCTAATATGTTAACAGGACACAGTGAACAAGTCATCAGGTGCGATATTGATTGAATGTCACCACACGTGCAGATCTTCAAATATGTTAACAGGGCACAGTGAGCAAGCCATCAGGTGCGACATTGATTGAATGTCACCACACGTGCATGATTCTCTATATCTTATTTTTGAGGATATTTTCTTTTGATCTAGCCACGTGGGTGCGTAAGACATCAGAGATCTCTATAAAGCCTATGGTAGGTGGTATCTCCCTGGCAGAAACTTTGATGACTGCATCCTTGTCCACAGACTTTCAGTTCTAACTCTTCAAGAAATAACACGCCCACTTTCCGAAGACCCTTCGAGGAGGTTGACTGAGGGAGGTCATATAACTCCAACAAGGCCTCAGGCTTGGCTGTGTTGGTATTGGGTTATACATAAGGTATTTGGTGTCACTAAATTATTTGTGTTTCTCACTTTTGAATGCGGTATTGCAGCGGGTGTCGAATAGGAGATATCGCAGCAAGTATGTAAACTTTTTCCATTTGAGTTGATCTGAAATAGTATTATTGATATCAAATACAGAGATAGACGTATAATCCAGGCGCTATACAAGAATGAGGCCGCTATAATCAGATGTGACGAAAACACAAAGGAAGCCAATATAAGACAAGGGGTAAGGCAGGGATGCTCTCTGTCACCTGTTCTTTTTAACGCCTATATACAGAGCGCGATTGACGACTTGAGAGAGAGAATGAGTCACAGAGAAGGTGTAAAGATACACGGGCAAAAGGTGGACATGATAAGGTTCGCTGACGATATTGCTATGGTTGCTGAAAGTGAAGAGGAACTACAAGAGGCCTTAACAACTATGGAAAGCATTCTTCAAAATAACTACAGTATGAAGATAAATAAAGACAAAACAAAGCTGCTGACTGTAGGCCGAGCGCAGCACCAGATGAGAATAGTGATGTCGGGTAAACCACTAAAGAACACCGAGGAGTTTGTCTACCTCGGGAGCAAAATAACATGGGACGGTCGGTCCAAGAGCGAGGTCGACAGCCGTATACATCAGGCTAGACTTGCATTTAATAAAAGGTCGAAAATAATAGAATCAAATAATATAGACCTAAAACTGAGAATACTCCTCATCAAGACCTATGTATGGAGTATCTTGATGTACGGCTGCGAGACATGGTGCCTATCCGAAAGAGATAGATGAAGACTAGAGGCTTTTGAGATGTGGTCCTATAGAAGACTATTAGGAATTTCCTGGAGAGACCGCATCACAAATGAAGAGGTTCTCCAACGAATCGAAGGAGGAAGGCACCTGCTCAGGATCCTGTCCGAAAGGCGTGCAAGATGGATCGGTCATATAATACGACAAGAGGGCCTCTTGCATGCCATAATGGAGGGTATGACCGAGGGGACAAACTCTAGGGGACGCCCACGCCGAGAGTACCTGGAGGACCTGTTGGTGGACGTGCGCTGCTCAACATATACAGATTTAAAAAGAGCCGCACAGGACAGGGGGGAATGGAGGAGAAGAGTTCAAATTGCTGCAAACCAGTCTTAGGACTGCAACCACGGAAGAAGTATTATATAAAACAGCAATAATGGACTTTATATGACCAATACAAATATATAACTCTATCGAATTGAATAGATTAGTCATTGAAAAAAATATCAAAAATATAAAAGAAAAGAAATAATAATTACCTGATCAAAAATATAAAAGAAAAGAAATAATAATTACCTGATCAAAAATATAAAAGAAAAGAAATAATAATTACCTGATCAAAAATATAAAAGAAAAGAAATAATAATTACCTGATCAAAAATATAAAAGAAAAGAAATAATAATACTGTTAGAGGTCATTAAACTTTATTTATTTATGACGTTCAAATCAAAGTACGATGCCTTTTCAATACTTGCAGACTTTTGAGTTGATCTACAAAGACAGAATTAAAGTCATCTCGTACCACTGTATTCATCACATTATCAAGTTATCATAAATTTTTGTTTTGAGAAAGTTAGTAAAAAATCGAAGTAGGAACAAATTTCGAACGAAGATTGAAACGAAAATAACGACGTAACGATTTTCTACAAGACTCAGGCAGCCGCCTAGTTCGTTGGATAGTAAACGTATGACACTTAATTAGAATTAATTTATTTTTATTTTATTTATTATTACACATGACAAGAAATATACATAATTTGCGAAAAAAACAACAGGTAATTTAATTTAGACATACATTATTTTAATGGATCTGGGTTTGTCGCCTTTCATTTGTCGTATCCCCAGTAAACTAGGCTTTTGCCTGTATCTCACTGAGGATGGAAGTGATAAGCTTTTGGAGTTCTCCATATGAGTGAATAACTGTTGCGAATGTGGGGCACGTGATGAGGAGTTGTTAGACATGATGTCGATGTGGTTCTTGTGATACAGTTGGAATTTTACATGTGATAGCTTAGGATTTATATGTGTATACAGAGTGATAATGTTTCTACTGAGTGTTTTAGTATTTAGGATACATATATCACCTTATTTATTTCGAAAAGCCAGCTATCATTTAAGCTAATTGTTGCTGTGTTGAATTAGCTTAAATGATGGCCGGCTTTTCAAAAACGTTGCAAGCTTTATTCTCAAGACAATGTCAAAAAACATTACCGAATATGATAAACATACTCGTATTATAATCCGGGATCGTAGGTCTGCTAGTGAATGTGAGTTAATTATGCCAGTATAAAACATGTTGTGAAAACTTGTTGGACATAATATTGATGTCGTTATTGAGATTATAATATACATCATGTTTGAGAAAAATATATAAAATTTGTGATTAAGGAATTACACCATTTCGTCACAGGCCGTGACTTGTGAAATAGTTTTCTATATTTACAAAAAAAAAAAAAAACAATATAAATATTAAAACAATGAGCCAATCGTAAGCAATAAAAAACAGTCATTCAAAATATCTTACAAGTGACAAGTGGTAAGATAAACTTTAAAATATGTTTATATTGTATTATTTGTGAATTTTATGTAAAAAGATTATTAAAACAATGAACAAATCGCAAGTAATAACAAAACATTCAACCTTACAAGTGGCAAGATAAACTTAACAATATGTTTGTATTCTTTGTGATTTTCATGTCAAAATAATATTAAAATAATGAACCAATCATAAGTAACTACAAAACATTCAATTTTATAGGTGACAAATGCCAAGATAAACTGAACAATATGTTTATATTCTTTGTAACTTTTATGTCAAAACTTTCTTAAAATAACGAACCAATCGTAAATTACAAACAAAACATACAACCTTACAGGTGACAAGTGGCAAGATAATTTTAACAATATGTTTATATTTTTTGTGGCTTTTACGTCAAAATCTTCTTAAAATAATGAACCAATCATAAGTTACTACAAAACATTCAACCATACAAGTGACAAGTGGCAAGATAAACTTAACAATATGTTTGTATTCTTTGTGATTTTCATGTCAAAATAATATTAAAATAATGAACCAATCATAAGTAACTACAAAACATTCAACTTTATAGGTGACAAATGCCAAGATAAACTGAACAGTATGTTTATATTCTTTTTGACTTTTACGTCAAAAGATTCGTAAAATAATGAACCAACCACAAGTAACTACAAAACATTCAACCTTACAAGTGGCAAGATAAACTTAACAATATGTTTATATTCTTTGTGGCTTTTAATTCTTAAAATAATTAATTCAATAATTCTTAAAATAATTAACCAATCGTAAATAACAAACAAAACATTCAACCTTACAAATGACAAGTGTCAAGATAAATTTAACAATATATTTATATTCTTTTTGGCTTTTACATCAAAAGATTCGTAAAATAATGAACCAATCATAAGTAACTACAAAATATTCAACCTTACAAGTGACAAGTGGCAAGATAAACTTAACAATATGTCCATATTTTTTGTGGATTTTATGTCAAAATATTATTAAAATAATGAACCAATCATAAGTAACAGCAAAACATTCAACCTTACAAATAACAAGATAACCAACAATATGTTCATATTTTTTGTGGATTTTATGTCAAAAGATTATTTCTTAATTCTGCTTATAACATACATAACATATGTGAAAGGCACTGTTTTTTCCTTATCATATCATTGTTTACTTTATAATAAATACAAATACCTAATCGTTTTTGTAAGGTGTGCATTTATTTTACTTTTGAAACTCTGTTTCAATGTCCATTTAATTGATTAACATATATAGCCAAAGGAATAAATACACACGTATATCATATACACCATCTCGCTTTTTCCCTGATGGGGAAGGCAGAGTGAACGGAGCGCCAGATTTTCATATCTCTACAAACATATTTCACTTCTTCCCCATCAATACACATTCTCATACAACTCCTGCGTTTTCTCTCATTTATTACTTTTCTTCTTTTTTTAATATAATTCACAAGATCTATCATTATATTCCTTAGTCTTTCTCTACCACGAGTTTCATTTCCTTTTGCCCTGTATATTTATTTTGTAATTCTTTCTGCATTCATTCATTTTACGTGTCCAAACCATCACAGAGTACTCTTTGTCATCTTACTCAACAGTCTTAAGTTCCCATTGATTCCCATTATTCCCATATCATTTTATTCCGTATTCTGTCATACATTGTCATCCCGTGTATTCATCTAAGTGCACGCATTTCTTCTTCAATTTGAATCCTTTCAGTCTTTTTTTCATGTCTATATTTCACTCCCATATATCAAAGTTGATAATAAAATTCTATTACGGACTATCTGTCATCGCAGACTTTGATATTAATAACACTAGTTAACAAGGTTTTTGTCACAAGGGTGAAAATGGTAATTTTAGGTCAATTTTTATGTGTTGATAACGAATATGAACTTGAAAATTTTCCATCACGTACCTTTTAAGAGAAAAACTTAAAATTAGTTTTTGACTGAAACTGAAATTTTTGAAAGATGAAAAGTTCGAAAAAAATTAAGTGCTGAAGAACTAGAAGCTTGGAAAGCCTTTGGAAGAGTTATTAGTGGTTTCCTAGGTAATAATAAAGCTGACAATTAAGAACAGATTGTACGGGAACTCTTGCATAGTTGCCAGAAGCTAGGATGTCGAATGTCACTGAAAATACACTTCCTGCATTCCCATCTGGAGTTTTTCCCAGAGAACTTAGGAGCTCTAAGTGATGAACAAGGGGAAAGATTCCATCAGGATATTCACAGAATGGAACAACGATATCAAGTAAGGTTCTAATATGATGATGGACTACTGTTGGTTTTTGTTTTAGAGAAGGTGACACAAAGTACAAGAGGAAAAAATAGCTGTAAGTATTTCATATTTTAACAAAAAAATGTTGCTAGAAATCTGTATATGTATATGGCTGTTTACTGTTATTTAGGGGCTCCTAAGTTATCTAATTTGAGTTTTTATTCAATTTAAAACGCAATATCTAAAAAAATTGTTGGTTCGATCGAAGTTATAAAAAGGCTATTTTTTAACAAAAAATTGTGTATATATGTTAACATAGGTCAATTTTTCTCATAGTAATTGTTTTTTTATTCTGCTTTTTTATTTTCCTATGTAACATTGTACTTTGTGTCTAAATTCAGTATTTCAGAAATTTATTTACTTTCATTGTTGTAATTACGACTTTTAAAGTGCGCAAAAACGTATTATTTCTTTTATTAAAACACCCCCCAATCCCCTTCTGTCACACGAAAATGTTACGTGTTACAAACTTTTCGCTGCAATTTTCGTAATCAGCAGAGTCGATTTAGTAAGAATCAATTAATTTAATATCTTTGACAGACCAAAAATAAAAATTTGTTAACTAGTGTAATTAGTGAATTATTGTTTCGCGTGTATATTTTTAAGTCCCCATTGACTTTGTCTCATAATAAATACCCACAAAACCTTATGAACTAGTTCACGAACTAGTTGGTAAGCCGATTGCCCTCCAACTCAGATGTACCAGTTCGTTTCCCGTTGGGAATCAGATTTTTTTTGAAGTACTCCTTTTTATATCTGATTTTCACTTAAGACCTCTTTAACATGGCATTAAATCCACCAGATAGTTATGTATACGATAAAAGATTATTATAAAAAAATACCACAATAAATGGCGAATATTGAATATACTCTCCAATCCACCCATTGCAGAGGCAATCAGGAATAAGAATATGTTGTATATGGACACAAAGCAAGTATACAATGCTATGCACTGTCCAGGTCACCTTGAGAGGCAGTGGGTCATTGTGCATCGCTCCAACTCGTCAATATTAAGGCTCGAACGAGACTGTCTCGAACTTGAGATAGGCATCGACAGATTAGATTCGATTATATAACTGTAGTAAAAGGTCATCGTTATAAAACCTCTGTTTTGTATTTATATTATTTGTTTATTAATCGATTCAATACGATGTCCATATGTAAATTATTTAAATGTATAATAATAGACCTTTTGCCGTTGCTAGTTCTGTAACGTGGATTTTTTTGCATCCTAGTATTTCAGATATGGGCGACGTGTGCAGCTTTAGGAATCACACACCCTTTTTGGGAGGTCTTGTAAAAATTTATGACGTTATATGACCGTTACTCAATACACTACACTACACCTAAAGCGGAATGTTTAACTATCATACATCGAAAAATCAACAAAATTCTCTTTGTGTTTCGTCTTCCCTTGGTAAAGTTTTCTGAGGTTTTCTTACCAAATATGTTGTTTTGCACAACTGCAGTCGCGAGACAGTGATATGTTGCCCTTGATGCCCGCGATGCCCTTGCGGTCGGGTTCGCCCTACATTGGTGGGGTGTATCATGGCCGGGGGAATGTTTGTGGGATGAGCCCGGACCTTTTAATGTCTTTTCTCTTGAATGTTTTTTTTTTGTCATCTATTTATTTTCTGTGTTTTTTTATATTCTTGTTCCACGTGTTCAAGGGTGTGGGCTGAAAAACATCTGGTGTCCCCGTGGCTGGGTTCGCCCTATATTGGTGGGGTGTATCGTGGCCGAGGGGATGTTATTAGATGAGCCCAGACTTTTTTGATAGCTTCTGTATTTAATGTATTATCTGCAATTTATGTGTTTTAGAAGTGTTATTTAAATATATTTTGTACATACTATGTTGCTGTCAATAACCCTATATTTATTTATTATTCTGAACATTATTTATTTATATATCTAAAGACCATTGCCAGTTAATTTCTGTCATAACATATATGTATTTGTAATGTGTTTTATCAAACACTGTTTATTCCACTTTATATAACGGTATAACCCTGCCGGTTTCAAGGCTTTCATCTCATCATCAGGGGAGCACAATCAAGACTTGACTACAAACAAGACTTCAAAAGTCTTGTTTGTGATCAACTTATGATGAGGTGAAAACCGTGAAACCGGTAGGGTTATACCGTTATATAAAGTGGAATAAACAGTGTTTGATAAAACAAATTACAAGGTCTTTAAACCTCCACAATGTTAATGTCTTAACTATAAATTAAATATATTTATTTTGGGATATTACAAATCTGTGGGTTTGAATCCAATTAAGAGCGCCGTTGTGGAGAGTATGTTCTGTAAACAGTTTTATAAGTCCTTTTATAATAATAATTAAAATCAATAAAACAAAGGTTATGGGTTCTGCGCGAACTCAGTCTGGTTCTTGGTTTATTTACAAATCAAGTTCTAGAAATCCGTGGTCTAACGGTTAGCATTCACGCTTAGCAAGCGGTCGCTCAAGGTAGATTATTGTCTTCCACAAAATTAATGAAAATAATATTTTATTAAATATCACAAAATTTCCCGGGATAAGAATAATTTCCCGGGAAATCTAAAATAGAATCCCAAATTTCAGGGATCCCGGGAGAGAAATCCTAAATGAAATCTAGTAGTTTGTGATTTACTGTAAAATATATTGAAACATTCGGGGAGAAAATTACAAAGGGATTGTCCTAACTGTTGGCTACATGTAACATATGCGTCACGGCTTAAGAGGGCTTGACTCAGACAGCTTTTCCTAGAATTTTAATCAGTGACGAAACTGACCGGTTCGGGGAAGAAATTTATATCGGAATAAGGGTTGGACGCTTTTCTCAAGGTTAGTTCAAGGCCTAAAGGGGAAAAGAAACGATAGCACTGAAATTAGATTTTTTCATCAAATATTTTTTTTATAAATAAAAATGTCTCAATTCAATTAGTTCTCTGATGTTTCAAACCGAAATCGAATGAAATTAAATTGATACATAAAACTTAAGCTGAAATCATCCCTAATTATTTCATTCTGAATTCAGTCATATATGGTATTGTCACCCCACGTGTTATTTTCAGTGCACGCATTTCTTTTGCTCCTTTCGATGTTTTTCCTCGTCAACGTTTCACTTTCTAACTATATATGTTTTTTTTAAATATATATTAAATCTCTTTTAACCTTTGCCTTCCTGTACTAAAAAAATCCGCGCGTTCCGGTGATGTGTATTCAATATACATCAATACATATATGTAAAAATGAGCGATTTTAAATCGAAAAAATAAGAATATTCATAGCCAATCGCTTAAATTAATTAAATTTGAAGTCAAAAGTGATAATAATTCAAATTTAATTGCTGAAAACATGAAAAAAACAATCCGCCGACGTTCACAAAACGGGCGAAGCGACCATCTAACGAAAGCCCGCGAGCTACTGAAGCGAGAGAAGCGAGCAAACTGTGAATCCATTTTTGCGTTCCCATATACCGAAGTAGAATGAGAGTAAGACGTGAATAGCGTCGCTTCCTCACCCATAGCGGTTTTTTAGAATAAATATACCTACGTCACACACTGGCTCACGTTTGATTGTATTGGTGAATTTATTCCCGATTTTCACAAAATATCTCTGATGTGGCCGATAAGTGCTAATTATTATTATATATTTTTTCATTCAATGCATAAATGTATAACGGAGGAATATCTAAAATCTGAACCCAGTATTTATTATAATTATAGAGATATTAAAGTTTTTAGAAGCAGTGTGTACTAGTTACACATCAGGGAAGGAAGGGTTAAGAAAAAATTAACTAACATATATGGTATATATTTTTTTAAATAATTAAAATCTTTAAATTTATTTTCAGATTCTTGCTCAGTGATCGATCTTTTGTGTCTGTATTAGTTTTTCAAGTTGATTTAAAATATATATATTTGTATAGTTATCTTGACACATTGAGTGCTGTCTGAACATTTTTGACTTTTAGTTGCGCTTGTGGTATGCACATGTTGATTTTTGTTTATACGCATATGTATTCCCCTCTCACATTGATATCAAGAGTACCGCCCGGTTTGGTGCAGCAAGGGCTGTCTGCCTGTGGACAGTCCCGTTATGTATTGGTGACTCATAAAGATGAATCTTTGAATTGTGATAGTGTAACGTGTGTCCTTACTTGCATATTAATGTAATCTTTGATTTTTTTGTAACGATAGTTTAGTTTCATTTATTTTTATTAAGCCGTGTATCGATTACGCGCGATAAACCATCGAACATTGGTTCGCACAGCAGTCGCGTTTAAAGGATACTGAGTTGCCGCGCGAGCCAAATCGAACATTCGATTTGGCTCACACGGCAACCCAGTATCCACTAAGCGCGGCTGCCGCGCGAGCCAATGTTCGATGGTTTACCGCGCGTAATCGATACACGGCTTTATATTCTATCTCTTGTTATGTATGAAGAACTAACTTCTGTTTTTTTCATGGTTGTTATTGTTATAATGTACACTGTACCGTTTATTAATAAAAAAAAAATTCAATTCAGTGGACAATTTTATATAGTGTCGTTTAGAGAACAACTCTTCTCAAGGGCGCCCTAACTCGGACTCAAAGCCACTATTATTAAACAATGCACGTTTGGTAGCTATAGCAACGCCCGAGTTAATTATGTATTATTTTTTTATACAGTACAAGATTATAGGCATGGAGCAATCTCTTATAACCAACCACAAAGATTTTTACTATGTTCCTGCAAAAATCGAATCCGCAACCTCCGGGTATAAAGATAGGCGTCTTACCTACCTACTAGGCCACGGATATTGTCAAATTAATAAACACAATAAATAAAAGTGATAAAGCTTTATAATAGGAGAATATGAATGGCGAGGTGTACGAATATAAATAAATATGGGTTTGTTGATAGCAACATAGTATGTACATACGTGCATATAAATACATTTCAAAATCGCACATATATCTCAAGATAAACAGCAGGAAATACATTTTAAAGAGAAACTATCAAAAGGTCTGGGCTCATCTCATAACATTCCCCCCAGTAGAGATACACCCCACCAATTTACGGCGAGACCAGCCGCGTGGACATCAGATGTTTTTCAGCCCACAACCTTATGGCAAAAACAAAATATGTTTGCCAGGATAGAATAACGTGGAGATCTGTTCTCTCTGCCTACCCCAAAAAACCATGTTGTGAGGATTATGATGATACATAATATGCGAGTGCATATTTGTTTTGAATATTATTTAATTATTATTGAGAAACACTGAAAAATAACACTTGAGTATGACTAGGGTGGCGCCACAAGTATATTGCATGTTGCGTCATTGTAAAAACCTCAGTAGGTTCGAAGGAGCTTTCAGAAACTCTCAAACTTTTTTAATGTGACTAAAATGGGATCACGGATCGTCACAATTATTTTTGAAAAAAATATTTAATGTGTTTATTCATAGATGGCTAACTGCTCACAAAATATCAAAGTTGACAACGCGCATTGAATTCCATCTCGATTTTTTTTTTGGGTATTTATTTATTTAGTAAATTTTCTTTAGCTTAGGATTGACAACTTACTTAATAATGTTTTTTTTAGATTAACTATACGTAAATCTATTAGTTTTATATAAAATACATAGACAACGAAAAGTACACATACTTTTTTAACATGTAAAAAAATTTCATACATTTGTATTATGTGTTACACTTTCGTTGTATATATTAAAAACTGGTGCAGTCTATCATATACGTACGAGTACCACCAAACTATTTACATGTCGAAGTAGGGAGAGAGGACAGACGTCAGACTTTTACATACCGACAATTTTTTTTAAGAATAGATCTGAAAAAGTTATAGGTATCCATATACCCTCGAACACTAGGCAGAAAAAGTGCCTGTGTCGTTCGAGGGGAGTAGCATAGCGTGGGGTTCGAACCGAGGACCTTCCGCATGCAAGTCCAGTGCGTTACCACGCGGTCATGCATCTCATTATATCCACATTTCGTCGCATTACATCCCTAAACATTCAAGTCCTACGATTTTTCTGACTTTTTACATTTTCTTCTGAAGGAATAGATTTGACAATGTGTGTTCAAAACACTATTCATTTGATTTAACAACTTTATTTTTAAAAAGGATTCCTGTCTTATTTTTACTTACCGTATATGTACCGTATTTCTTTTTGGTTGGAAAAGATTGTCTGAAAGGAAATAAATCTTCATAACCTCTTCTTACGCTTAATGATAAAAAAAAATTGAATTCCCTTTTTTTTCAAAATATTCACTCGATTCAACCATACTTTCCTCAGCTTTTCTCTAATATGCCTTCCACTCACATTTGTACTATATATTTGTTTTGTTAAACTTTCTTCAATCATTCATTCTACATGTCCAGACAATCTCAAATGAGTCTTGATAGACTCACGTGGTGATCCACGTGCTAATTTCTTTCATTCAATTAAAAACGTGTTGAACTTGAAAATGAAAACTAAACAATTTTTTGATATGAAAACCAATCTAAGATACTTTTAAAAAAAAATCCGGGTTCCAACGGGAATCGAACCCGCAACCCCCGGGTTGGGAGACAAGCGTTATACCAACCAGATCTCGTCGGTCGCCGGATACTATGTGTGTAGTATTCATATATAGTTTCTTGAATCTTCGAAAAGAATCCGCAAACCACGATTGATATACGAGTACATATAAACCGAGGGGGATTGCAGCTTGAGAATTTGGAAATTCTCGAGATTAAAAAATTTGTAAAATCAAGTCTAAATATCATCAACAACCAAACCAATTTTAATAATAGCCCTCTGCTTAATATGTTTCCTATTTAAAATCCACCCCCTTGGATATCCAGACCTTGGCCTGCCCGAAAGATTCATTTTCATTTTTTCCCCACCCCATTTACCATTGAATCACATATCTTCCCACTTTTCTTATCCTACCTCATTCCTCGTATATTATTTACACTTGTACAGGAAAGGTATTTTTAGCAATTAAATTTATCTTCACCTGACGATGAAGACGGTGGTCTTCGAAACCGGTAGTAAGCCCAAAAATAAACCAGTGGTGAACACAAAAATGTAAAATAAGTGTTTTGTTTACTTATGTTTCCTTTCATATTTAGTCTTTAAATAAATTTTCTTAAAACTCTTTCATAGGAAACTACGACAAAGTTGAATGCAATTCATCGTTAAATACAAATTTCTTTCAAGTATTATGATGTTCTGGGCAATTTACGAGTAAAAATAATCTTATATACAGTGAGGTACGGTTCTCCCACGAGATCCGTTTCTAATGCTAAATAACTTCTAAGAAACCAATGACTAATTGCGCAACAGCATCTACTATGAAACTTGTTAAGTCTTCCTTCGAAGTCCGTGACTCAGCATTCGGGAGTGGTGGCAGAAACCGAATCCGACCAACTGCCGCTGGTGGCGGCCCTGTTGAATAAACTAAATGGAGCAATGGGTGACGTGGCGCAATACCAAAGCAGAGCCTGTTTATTTTCAAGCTTCGTTGAGTATTATAGAAAAAAACTTGTTTTTTTCCTGCTTTTCTGGACCGATGAGAGTTTTTCTACAGCTGATTAAATACTTACTTCACTCCCATATATATCAACTTTATAATAAAACGATAGTATGTTTAGATTATCTACAACATAGTTTCCTAAACTTTTTCACCCCGTAGACCACTTGCCAATTTTGTTGTTTTCCGTAGACCCCCTGCCTGCCTAATATTGAATTTTCCTAAACTTATTAACTTCAAATGTATTTTTGGCAGCTGACACAGTGCTGTTCACCTTGATAAGGTTTTTTGTAGAGTGGGCAATTGTAAAAAAAGAAAAACACGTACAATTTTTATTCATACCTTTATTGAAAAGACACAAAATGCAAGTAAATATTTGGCTTTGGAACGAAAGAACTCAATACCTAGTAAAATTCTTACATAAAATTAATACACAAATAATACATTAATGAGAGGGATGAACCAGATGCTCTGATAATGAGAGGATGAGAGGAACAGAATACTGATGCGAACAGATAATGAGAAGAACAGAATACTGTTAGTGAGAGGGGTGAATCAGATGCTCTGATAATGAGAGGATGAGAGGAACAGAATACTGATGCGAACAGATAATGAGAAGAACAGAATACTGTTAGTGAGAGGGGTGAACCAGGTGCTCTGATAATGAGAGGATGAGAGGAACAGAATACTGATGCGAACAGATAATGAGAAGAACAGAATACTGTTAGTGAGAGGGGTGAACCAGATGCTCTGATAATGAGAGGATGAGAGGAACAGAATACTGATGCGAACAGATAATGAGAAGAACAGAATACTGTTAGTGAGAGGGGTGAACCAGATGCTCTGATAATGAGAGGATGAGAGGAACAGAATACTGATGCGAACAGATAATGAGAAGAACAGAATACTGTTAGTGAGAGGGGTGAACCAGATGCTCTGATAATGAGAGGATGAGAGGAACAGAATACTGATGCGAACAGATAATGAGAAGAACAGAATACTGTTAGTGAGAGGGGTGAACCAGGTGCTCTGATAATGAGAGGATGAGAGGAACAGAATACTGATGCGAACAGATAATGAGAAGAACAGAATACTGTTAGTGAGAGGGGTGAACCAGATGCTCTGATAATGAGAGGATGAGAGGAACAGAATACTGATGCGAACAGATAATGAGAAGAACAGAATACTGTTAGTGAGAGGGGTGAACCAGATGCTCTGATAATGAGAGGATGAGAGGAACAGAATACTGATGCGAACAGATAATGAGAAGAACAGAATACTGTTAGTGAGAGGGGTGAACCAGATGCTCTGATAATGAGAGGATGAGAGGAACAGAATACTGATGCGAACAGATAATGAGAAGAACAGAATACTGTTAGTGAGAGGGGTGAACCAGATGCTCTGATAATGAGAGGATGAGAGGAACAGAATACTGATGCGAACAGATAATGAGAAGAACAGAATACTGTTAGTGAGAGGGGTGAACCAGATGCTCTGATAATGAGAGGATGAGAGGAACAGAATACTGATGCGAACAGATAATGAGAAGAACAGAATACTGTTAGTGAGAGGGGTGAACCAGATGCTCTGATAATGAGAGGATGAGAGGAACAGAATACTGATGCGAACAGATAATGAGAAGAACAGAATACTGTTAGTTAGAGGGGTGAACCAGATGCTCTGATAATGAGAGGATGAGAGGAACAGAATACTGATGCGAACAGATAATGAGAAGAACAGAATACTGTTAGTGAGAGGGGTGAACCAGGTGCTCTGATAATGAGAGGATGAGAGGAACAGAATACTGATGCGAACAGATAATGAGAAGAACAGAATACTGTTAGTGAGAGGGGTGAATCAGATGCTCTGATAATGAGAGGATGAGAGGAACAGAATACTGATGCGAACAGATAATGAGAAGAACAGAATACTGTTAGTGAGAGGGGTGAACCAGGTGCTCTGATAATGAGAGGATGAGAGGAACAGAATACTGATGCGAACAGATAATGAGAAGAACAGAATACTGTTAGTGAGAGGGGTGAATCAGATGCTCTGATAATGAGAGGATGAGAGGAACAGAATACTGATGCGAACAGATAATGAGAAGAACAGAATACTGTTAGTGAAAGGGGTGAACCAGATGCTCTGATAGCAATGGTTCAATATTTGGCTTCAAATTAGTGAGGTTCAGTGATTTGCATTCGATTTCTTTATATAAGTATTTTCCATGTGTAATTTAAGTATTATGTACACATAATCTGTGTAATAAGACATTTTCGGAACACCTAAATATTGATGATGATCTGCCTAAATGGGATCCGCTCACGTGGACCCCCATTTACATCTCGTGCACCCCCATTTTCTTTTCGCGCTGACATAGATCCCCTTTAAGTCTAAATCGACCCTTGGGGGTCCATATAGACCACTTTGGGAATCTTTGATCTACAAAAACTCTGCCCCCGACAAAAAAAATCATAATCCTGCCCTATAGCTCATGACTGAGCATCGTGACTTCCATGATAGCCTGCAACTACTCCTCTACTCCATCCCTACACTCCGCGGCTCGAAGGGCAGTTGTTAAAGGTAGTCAAATTACGTATTTCACTTAGTGAGTCCAACGCATTGTGATTCTCCCTCATGTGCGTCGTCCTTCAGTAACCACAAACCTTTCCAGTCATTTCATTCATGTCTGGCGCTCTTTCCTCTGCCTAATCCGAAAGTAAAATGGCGCAACGGTATGTTTGTTTTTAAAATTACTCAATTATGCTTAATAGCCTTTTGATTACTTGAAAGTATGTATGGATCATGTGAATTATATTTTCAATGAAGAAAACGCAAAAAATCTGAAAATTCGTTGAAGTTGTGTGAGAAGATATATGAATGTAGAAAAGGCTCTCGAAGTCAAACCCGATTTTTTTTATTAAAATCGCACAAATTCAACAAGAAAATGAATCCATGGAGAATGCAAGTAAATTTAGACTGCAATATAAACATTTACAGTAACGTTTACTAGAATTCACCGTAATTTTTGCATTTCGTTTCCATTTGGGGTCTGTGTCTAGATTGGAAAATCTGACGCTCTATTATTTCTGCTTATCCCGACAGACAAATGACTTGATGGTGTGTGTATGCATGTTGAATATTTTTAACGACCATGTAACTTATTTTGTATGGTTGGCTGGAAGAGATTGACACCTGACAATAAGTCCACCAAATTGTCATACAATGAAGTCTTACATAAATAAATAAGCTGTTTAAAAATAATATACATTAATGTTCCCTATCCCATCAAGATAATATAAAAATCAGAGAACTTTATTTGATGAGAATATTTTGTTGATGCATACTTATTTCCAGGAAGAGCTTGAACAGTTATATAAGTGCACATCCATACCAGGAATCGTTAGATTCCCATGACTGTCAGATACTCTGGACACTGGATCATAATTTTATCTGATTGGTTCCCTGGAACCACTAATTGGAGTAGTTCTTGTTAATCTGGAATGATACACATGACATGGCAGATTTATGACTAGTGAAACGTGTTATGATTTATCCTAACTACGTTTGTTTTCATTTATTTTAGTACGAACATCATGTTGACTTGATCCTCAGGGAATCTGCCTTTTTTACTATTGTATTGTATTACATTTTCGTTGTATACAGTACAACCTGGCGGGCTTCTTGCCATGTGGCAATCTCATCCGATCATCCAGAAAGATGTTAAAGATGCCTGAAGTGAAAACTAGACCGGAATTATTTTAAAATAATTTAGTTTTTAACTGGATTTGAACCTGCAACCTCCAGGCTGGGAGACAGGCGTCTTACCAACAAAACAAAACCTAAAACAAAACAATATTTTATTTAAGTTGTCTGAAAACGATTATGTTGGCAGATTGATTTGAAAATATGTGAAAAAAGTAACATGCGAACTGTATATGTTTGAAATAATCTGAAAATGCGTGAACAAAGTGGTCTAAAAACACGTATGTAGTCAAATTGAAATTATGTCAAAAGTAAGGCCTGAAAACAACATTATTTTGACTGAGTTGTTTAAAAATACGAGTATATAAACATAGTGGTCTTAAAACATATAAACAGAGAAGCACGCATCTTCATATGGATATAAAAGTTTGAAAATGTGTGAACAAAGTTGTCTAAAAACATGTATACAGACAAACTGAAATCATGTGAAAAGTGAGGCCTAAAAACAACATTATTTTGACTGAGTTGTTTAAAAATATATAAATATTGCGGTCTTAAAACATGTAAACGAAGAAGCACGCGTATATACAATATATATATATATATGGATATAAAAGTTTGAAAATGTGTGAACAAAGTGGTCTAAAAACATGTATACAGACAAATTTAAATCATGTCAAAAGTGAGGCCTGAAAACATAATATTATTTTGACTGAGTGGTCTGAAAATATGTGTGTGAACAGTGCTGTTTTAAAACATGTGTACAGAGACGCAGACATTATGTATATGGATAAAGTAGTCTGAAAATGTGTGAACAAAGTGGTCTAAAAACCGGTATGCAGACAAATGGAACTACCTTAAGAATAGGGTTGAAAACATACAAATATTTTAGCCAAATGGTCTAAAACATATATGTGTGTGAATAGAGTGGTTTAAAATTATGTGGACAGAGTATCAGGCCACATGTATAGTCTGAAAATGTTCGAATAAAGTGGTCTAAAAACACGTATGTTCACAAATTGAAATCATGTTAAAGTGAGGTCATAAAACATGGCAATATTTAGATTGAATGGTTTGAAACATGTATGTGAACAGAGCGGTATTTAAACATATGCAGCAGATAGAGTAGTAGGTAACACGTATATGGATAGAATAGTCTGAAAATGTTTGAACAAAGGGGTCTGAAAACACGTATGCTGACAAATTAAAATCATTTTAAAAGTGATGTTTGAGTATTGAGTAGTCTGTGTATGTGAACAGAGCGGTAATAAAGCATGAAGATAGTCTAGTAGGTAACACGTATATGAATAGAATACTCTGAAAATGTTTGAACAAGGTGGCCTGAAAACACGTATGCTGTCAAATTGAACTCATCTTTAAAGTGGGGTTTGAAAACATACAAATATTTTAACCAAATGGTCTTAAAACATGTAAAGGGTCTTTCAAATTGAGCGGTTTTTTTATTCTTGCCTGGGTATTGTGACATTTGAGAGGTGTAATGTATGACATTTATAAAAATGGAGTCGTATACAATACAACAACGCATTCAAATTGTTGAATTATTTTATATATTGTAATCTCCGGAAACGGTGATGTTAATTGGCCACCAAGATCACGTGATTGGACTATTTTCTCTTTGGTTACGTGAAAAGCCAGGTCTACCAGAATGATCCCCGATCAATTCCTGAGCTGAAAGACGAAATTATTAACGTTATTGGTGAGTAAGAATCGCAATTATGCCAAAATGTCATCGAAAATTTTGACAAAAGAGTAGAGATCTGTGGAGCTGCAAGAGGTGGACATTTGGCGGATATTGTTTTTTTGTATTTAAATGTTTTACATTATACTTTAATGACCAATAAAAAGGTTTTTGAAATCAAAGCAAATTGTGTGTTTTATTCAAGAATTAAAAAAAATTGAATTAAAAACAACCGCTCAATTTGAAAAACCCATTATACTCGTATGAACAAATTGACCTTAAATTATATAGACCGAGTAGCAGGCAACGTGTATTTGTATTAATAATAGCCTGAAATAGTGTGAAGTAGTCCCGCTTAAATTCTTGGGAGACTTTAAAGGGGTCGTGGATGTCATAAAACTCCTGCGTGACTTCAGTCTTGGGTATGTTGGTCCATACATAAGATATATCATTCTTAAAGAAACTAATTCCATCTCCAGTCCGAAGAATCTTCTTCCTCTTTAAACGGTCCTGAAAGAGGCTTCCAACTACCCAACGTCTATCTTTGTATCTTTGAATTATCTTTTACACACCTTTTTGAAACCGGAACTCATTAATGCTTTATTGAAATTGACTCGTTATATTATTATGATTCAAAAGGTTTGATGAAGCATCTAAAAGGTTTGATAAATGAGTCAGTATAATATAAATGTCAAATGTTGAATCACTGCCATTCGATACATAATGGGAAAAATGTATGTACGAGGTTCATCCAGAAAGTAAGGTTACAACATTTATGTAGGATCGAAAAATGCTTGTATGTAATTGAAATTCACAGGATAATTCACAAATATATTACAAT
Organism: Odontocerum albicorne; assembly: GCA_949825065.1. Lineage (NCBI taxonomy): Eukaryota > Metazoa > Arthropoda > Insecta > Trichoptera > Odontoceridae > Odontocerum > Odontocerum albicorne. The sequence goes on along the minus strand of OX463864.1, from coordinate 9,865,146 downwards.
ATTTTTCAACGTAATCGAGATCGAGACATTTATAGTATGTAGTCGGGGAACCAGTTTTTGTATGCCAGTGTCATATACCTCCGCCGCCAACTCTTTCAGCCACTTCTTCACAGCTTCCTCGACCTCCTGATCGTTGGAAAATTGTCGAGGTGTAGTGACACACCCACGTCTCATTCCCCCGTCACGATAGAGTCCAGAAAAGCTTCTCCCTCCTGTGCAAAACGATCCCAAAATTCACGCGCGTTGGTTACGCGATTTTGATGGTGCTCCGGTGTGAGCATTCTGGGCACCCATCTCGCACACAACTTCTTGTAATCAAGTTTTTCCGACACAATATTACCAAGGAGACTTCGAAAAATGTCAGGAAATTCTTCGTGAAGGTTGTCAAGCGTCACACGGCGGTCATTTCGCACTTAATCTTCATTTTTTTGCACAAATTCGTCAGAAATCACTGCCTTGCCACGTCGTCAGTATCAGTGCAGCCTTCTCTAAACAACCTAACCCACTTCGTGACATGTTGTCGACTCATCACATCACTACCATAAACTTCCACGAGCTTCCGATGGATAGTCGCGGCTGTATTGTTCTGCAAAGTCAAAAAACGGATGACCGCGCGGGTCTCGCACTGACGAGAGGTGGTGGGAGCCCGCAACGACCTCTCCATCGGAAGAATTTACTATGACTGAACAAAATGACCGACAAACACGCGGGACCAAACAAACTGGCCATTAGGATCCTCCCTACACGCCAGGTGCGCCAACTTTGAAACAAAAAATTCCCCCCGGCTTCAGGAGCCCTTGTAACCTAAGGTTCTGAATGACCCTCGTATTAAGAAACATGATCATGTATCCATGCCATTTTACTGTTGGGGTAAGCAGAAAGCACAGAGTGCCAGACTTTCCTCTTTCTCGCCTTCTACATCTATAAACTTACTCATACAACTCCCACGATTTCTCTGACTGCAACTGTTACATTTCCTTCTATAAAAATATTTATTTTTTTATTTAACACTTTTATTGCACATATAATCTCACAAAACAATCTCTGTTTGAGCGTAGCGCTAATCCATGATTGGAAAGACGCTGAAAATTTTCGATGAGATAAGAGGGGGTGGCGGGACAGTTGAGAATATTTTACAATAGAGACAGTATGTTAATTTGGCGTCTATTTCTAACATTCAACCAGTTCAATGCCTTCTGGTATGAAGCTATATGATCGTACTTTCGTAGGTTGAAAATAAATCTTAGACAAATATCATACATATGATCCAACCATACATAAACGAACTGCAATTTATATGTGTTATTCAGTGATTCTGAAACCTAAATACTCACTAAATTACAATGTTGTCTCCCGGCCATGCTATTCAATATGTGCAAAACACCAGTTCGGATGGGGTAGGTACATGAGAATAAATAAAACTGCACATATTATTAAATTACCTATCCAAAAAGTAATTATGTATTTCGGATAGATGTCTTTATGACATAATTATTGTTGCTAACTTCATTCCAAACACGCTGAATGTGTATTATCATGAAACGTTTTTTTACAACCACAAACGAAAAAATACGACACAAACCAAAATAATGTATATACAATGCATGGTGACGACGCGGTAAGCGATCGTGTGTGTCAAATGTGATTTAAAAAAAATCCGTAATGATAATACAACACTCGGAGGTCGATTACTACTTATGACGACCAAATCAAGACTTATTGATGATAACCCGCGACCTACGACACGAGATACTGTAAATATCGAAAACCTCCTTCCACGAGTATTTTATGCAATTTTGCGTTTGAATGTGACCTAAAAATACTAATTACTTTCCGGGCATCTTTTATGTTTCCAATTAAATATGTATATGCCTGAAAGAGTAAAAAATTATTTATCTGAAAAGGAAAAATTGATGGTCATATGTGTCAACCAAATTCTTCGAAATAAATTAAATCATCAACTATTTATTGCATAATGTAATCGTCCCTTATTTTAATTTTCGTAGTATTGCGCAATACTAGTACAAAAAAAACAAACATTACTCATTGGAAAAGTTTTCGGCAAAAACAATAAAAAATTCCCTATAAAAATGCCAAACATGAATCATGAAACGAACAACGCAAATGAATTCTCGGAAATCGTAAATTTCATAATTCATAAAATTGACAATAACCCCCCACATCAACATCCATTCACCTCCGCTTCCAGCGGACGACTAATTCAAAATTTACGTGTTTTGTGTAACATGGGTATAAAACATTTTTCAAATAAGGACCTGGTTGCTTACAATACTTATAATTCTGTCCGGTGATGTTGCAGGTTGGTACATGAGTGTGGAATGGTTCGTTTCAGTAGAAGCGTGTCCAGTTATGCAGGGATGTCGCAACGAAGAAACGGTGAACAGATCGCCTTTGCGCAGACTGCTGTGCGCAAAGCAAATTGGTCGAGTGTGGTCAGGTCTAGACATATTAGCGAGCGTACTCCAAACCGGATATTACATACTAAGGTTGTATTTTTTTTGAATGATTCAATTAACATTTTTCTTCAAATAAACCAGAAAATAACTATCGTTACTAAAGACTTCTTAATTCATTTAATGCAATTATTTAATCAGTCTAAGGGAAAGTATGGATTGTTTTTTTTTCTCATTAAATACTTGTTATTATCAAATCTTAAGAAACAAATGACAAATGTTTATGATATCAATATAATCTAAAAGAGTTTATTGACGTAATGTTTAATATAAGTTTCCTTAGAAAATATCCAACAAACTTTATAACATAAATTCCATATAATGGATTATAGAATGAAAAATCACTTAGTTTATATTCTACATATTAATTATTTTATACAAACTTATTTTTTAAACTTATTTAAGTTAGGTGGAAATGGATACAAAAATTTTCCACGTATTCTTTTAAAAAAAAAACAAAATTAATGGTTAATCAATTTGAAATTCATTTTTAGCCAAATTTATTATACATAAATATCTTTTTCTATTCATTAAATAAAAGCACAGTTTCATCTCATACTTTCAATTTAATATTTTTAAATACGATTCGTTATGTTAAAAATATAACAATAGTGATTAAACTGACAGAAGATAAAAACGACAATCAATACATTTAACGATTTAATCATATTTTTGAATGAACGCTTCTGATAAGGGTTTAATTGTTCTATTTCAATTTATTTACCATTGATTGATTTATTTCATGAAGCTTTTTTTCATTTGTTATCATTGATTTTATAAGGCACAAATATTTCTTCTCTCTAATTTGTCATACTTCATTAGCAATTTAATGTAATTACACAAAAAAACGTTCTTAAAAAATCCATCACAAACTATTGGAACAAAGAGAACTCTCAATCAAATCACAGATCGATACTCGCGACTTGATCTGCAGCTTTCAATGCTTGACGTAAGTTTCTATGTAATATGTTCTCCGTGAAAAACGTTTCCCCGCACGTTTTCATTACAGAGACCCGCCAGACTGCCGATAATCGCCCAGTCTCGTTCTGAAATCCGAACGTGTCGGTCGTGCTTTTAGCGACCGTGTTGTCAAACAAAAAAGAAATATTCACACATACAAACCGCTTCTGCGAGATATTCTATTGAACACTATTTTAGTTCACCGACAGACTTGGTCGAGAGTGGATGTCTTTTATGTGCTCCAAAAACTTTGATACAAAATACTGAAAAACGTGATTCTATTTCAAATGTACTATTGTGAAATTAACTGAATTTTATTTGTGAAAAATATACATTGTGAATTTAGTGATTGTTTTGATCAAACAAGCAAGTTGGATATTGAAAATTTGTTTTCGTTTTACTCTTGCCAGATTTATTGTGAATTTTGAATTTATACATTCGCATTTTTTGTGGAGAAATCGAAAAGTGATTTTTTTGGATTTGAAAAAGTGCCTGTTGCTCATTTTTGTTGGAATTGTGCATCGAAAATAAGTGAATTTTGAATTGAACAAAAACAAAAACAACGTAAAATTGTGTACGTGTATTGGAACACGCCGGTGCTTAGAACGTTTTGTATTTGCTTCAAGCAAATATAAACAAACTTTGTTTTTTAACAAGTCCCTAATAAAACTCAAATAGTTATCTAAACAGTGTCTTTTTTAGAAAAATATCAAACTTCATATTGTGTTTATAAATTTAAAAACTGTGCTTTTAAAAAAAAAAATCAAGCAAACATTTAATAGAAGATAAAAGACAAGCGAAAGTGTTCCAAATTTGGAAATTCGTAACTTGTGAGAACGATATTTTTTCACAACAAACTGTGTAATTTTCGATCTAGTGCGAAAGTTTCAAAACTGAAAAAAATAAAAAAAGACAGTGCGCCGTAGAGTTTGAAAAGTGTTCTTGCTTCAAACAAAACTGTATTTTATGAAGATAAACTGTGGTCTTTTGTTTTTAAAGTGTTGAATTTTCAAACTTAACTGTATTACTTGAAAGACAAACTGTGGTTTTGACAAAGTGTTGTGACAATTGCATTTCTTGGATTATTGTTGCATATTTTTAAATAATTTGTGACACATCACTGCCATTGGATTTTTGGCGCCATCAAGTCGGGATTCGTAAGGAAACCGAAGAAGAAATACTCATCAGTGATTCAGCGGTATGCCCGCTGAAGTCTTCAGTTACAGCGTGAATGTTGAGAGGCTTTGAAAGAGGAGATTCATCTGTATTAGGAGTAGAGGTGAGTTAGTCTTCTTTTTATATCAATTTCATCATTTCCGGATTTTTTAGATCGTCCTCACGGCTTTAAATAATTCTCAACAAGATAAAATAATTTTACTAACTTGTCTCGTTAAGTGACATGATTCATAATTTACTCTTTTTTTGTTGCATATATATATTTTCATTATTCATAAAATATATCTCGCTATTTAAAAAAACATTCATTAATGAAAAATAATGTCATTTATCTACAAATTTATTTTCGTTTGAAATATAAATATTTTTACATGGAGAGAGAAGTATAAATATTTTTACATGTTTGTAGAAAAATTTCTACTCAGATAATTATTTTTTAAGGCTTTTTAAATTTTTAGTTATCTTTGTTTCGATGAAAGTTTTTTTTTTTTTTAATTATTATTAGTAAAGTTATTTAAATTTATTATAAATAACATTTTTTTATTTAAATAATAAATACCCATATTTCTTTTTTACTGTATTTTACAATGAATGAAAAAATCTTTGTGAGATTCTCTTTTAAGTATTTTTTTTATGAAAACTTATAACATTTTATTTTTTGTAACAGCTGAGTATTCGCAACAGTTTGGTATTGTTGCAAAAACTTATTTAACTCTTTAAACAAGTATTTTTTAACAAGTATTTTTTTATAAGTCATAATATATCAAAATGACGTACAAACAATTAAAAAAAACACAAAAATGATTCCCATACATATATATTTTTTCATAAAAAAACTAAACTTAAATTTTTTTTCCAAATAGATTAAAAATCTTATGCATTGACAATCTATAGTTTTTTTATCATATTGCATTATAAAACATGTGGGTAGATAGATGTAAAGTCAAAAAATGTTTTTGTTGTAATTAAATTACATTCCAAAATTATTAATTTTATCAGCTTTTTTTATTATATTTTTTTTTTAATCTTTTACAAATGAAAAAAATCTAATAATTTGATTATTTTATTATATAATAGTATTCCTATTGAATAAAATCCTTAGTTCCTTTGAATTTATTTTTTCCCAATAAATTTTTTTTAATCTTTTTTTTAAAATGCTTTGATAATTTACATGCTTAAAATTTCAATAAATAACAAAAATGACAATTTATATAGCGCTGTTTAAAAACGTGCTAAAAAAACTTAATGAATTCAAATTTCAAACATTCGAGCGCCATCTATGAAATGAAAACGATCCTCATAAAATTATAAAACCTCATTTTCTCGCATATTTTTTAGAGCTGATAGTTTATAAAATAGATTTTTTAGCGAGAAAAATTTTCGACTCCTTGTTCACAATTTCTTTCATTTTATTTTTATTTGGTGTACTCAAAACCGTAAAGTTCCAATATGCCTTCAGAGGCTTGAAATAATGGTTTTTAATCATAAACTATATTGTTTTCGTTAAAAAAAAACGATAAAAAGGTATCATTATTTTTTACGAATTTCTTAATTTTTTTTTTTTTTTACAAAAATTGGACATGTCCTATTTTTCACCTGTTACTTTCAAATTCATTAATAATCTTTGGAAATTTTAAGATTATAATGTTGAGGCTTATTATATTTGTATTATTCACTAATTCCAATATATTATTTGGATTTATATAATATTACGAATTTATTATGCCATATTCAACCTGTATAAACATTAAGTCACATAATATTTGTTAATGTCATATAACCCCTTATTCTGGGAAAATATGTGTCATAATTATGTGTTATTGTAGTTTCGAATTGACGACAGCAAGTTGTATTATTATTGCGTCTGCTTTGTATGTGATATTGACTTTCGGTTGCGCAATATTTGACCAAGATACAATTAAATACATTTGAGTTTGTTTATGCGCTATCTAAATGCAAAATTGACATGATTTAATTATTTTTACTTAAGACTTAAGATTTTTATTTAGGGAAAAAAATATTTATTGTTTTTATAACAAGTTAAACTAAGCAAATTGTATGAATTATTGTGAACTACATTATACATAATTAAACAATAACAAATATAATCTTATAGCGCTATTTCGTAATGAAATATCCGCTCAAAAAATCAATAACGATTTAGTTGGCCTAGTTTACACGACTCGTCTCTTTTAACACGGGGTTGCGGGTTCCACTCCTTTTGGAACCCCACTTTTTTAACAGTTTCCCAGTCTGACTTACACTTAATGACTCTTTTTCGTTGGCTGGGAAAGAATACCACATGATAATAGACCCTCCCAAGTTTTTTCTGTTATACAACGAAAGTGTTACACCATATTATTTTATTAACGCTTTGTCATTGTCTGCAAAGTCCTATGCGATGATAAAATACATATCATCACGCCATCTCCCTAACGGGGTAGACAGAAAAGACAGAACGCCAAATTTTCCTATCTCGATACATCCTTTGCATCTTCATCATCCATACACCTTTTCATACAACTGTTACGATTTCTCTGGCTTTTTACATTTCCTTCTTTCAAAATAGAATTCACTTGATCTATCCATTCTTTTTTTATCTTCCTCTCTCACACCTTCCAATATATATTTATTGTGCGCACATGTAAAAGGCTAATCAAATAATACAGTAGGTAGGTAAGCGTTTATGCATGTATTTTGCGAACTGGCATAATTATCGAGAACATTTTAGCAACAGTTTTTCCTCCTAATTCAAATATTATGTCCGTGATAGACTGATGATTGGGTACGTCACCGGACATTGCTCCGGCATGCTGTAAAACAGTGTCTGTCCCTGGCCACAGTGTCAGCAAGAATAAATTAATCCACAATACTTGAGGCAAATGTGAACATAAAATTATTCTTAGTTTTTACGCAATGATTCTGGATGTTGGTATTGGTTATTCGGATTTTATTAAATATTCATTGAACAGAGCACGCGAAAATTGTTTGGGCTCATGAAACGAATGAATGAAGAAAGATTAACGAAACGTATATACGGTACAAATGTGAGTGGAAGGCGTGGTAAAGAAATACCAAAGAAAGTTTGATTGGATCAAGTGTGTGATATTTTGATTGAAGGAAATGTAGTCAGATAAATTATAGGACTTGTATGAGAAGATTTATGCATGTAGACGAAGCAAAATATGTGTCTCGTGATAAGAAAGTCTGGCGCACTCTCATCTTTACGTACCCCGACAGGGAGACGACGTGATGGTATGTATGTATATTCATTGTATTAAGTTAATCCTGGGAGAGAATAAATATTAGTTCTAGGAGCTTGGCAATTTCTTCGAATCAACCAAAAAATTGGAATGTTTTTGTTTGGTACTTAACTTTATTTTTATACAGTGAAATCTTGAGGATTTATTGCCATGGGGCAATCTCTACCAGCCAACCAAAAATCGTGTTAAATAAAATAAGCCTTAAGTAAAAACTAGACTAGAACCCTTTAAATGAGAAATGGGATCCAATCGAAGTTACAACCTCCGAGCTGAAAGTCAGGTGACTTACCAACTAAGCCACTGAAAAACGGTGATTATTTGTAGTACTACCACTATTTGTAGTACTACGACGATAATCTTTTCCATTGTTTCCGAAGGGTTCTCCATTCAGTCTTACATCGGTTCACCTTCAAACCGATTGACTACTCTGATCTAGCGGCGTCAAAAGATGGTTTTGCTGCATTCTTAACTTTTTGTGAAAGCACTGCTCCAGGCCTTAAGCCACTTTATAAATATATTTACCGCCTTGCAAGTCATTTTTTTATTGTGATTTCGAACCTTAAGTCCCTTGTCACTACCCTTCTTTTCACACTCACCTGAGTGTGAAAAGAAGGGTTACCACTGAAGCAGGAGTCCCTTTGGATAGTTTATTTTTCGTCACCAAGTCATGTCTCGCTCATAAAAAAATAAAGAAGATTTATATGGTATCTTCAAGTGTAGATTGTGCTAGATTGTGGCGACTTATTCTATTCTCCATAACAGTGAGAGTGGAGGTGGGATCAAACTGAACTATAGATCTTATTTTGCCCCCTATACCAGTGTGGGTGGTGGTTGGATTGAACTGAACTGTTCCTCTATGTCAGCAATTCAAGGAAGACTTATAATGGGTTGTATCAGTCACCTAACAATCAATTGAATGTTCCATTGTTTTGTGAATACGTCTAATGATTATCATATGAAAGAGAATAAATATTAATTCTAGGATCTTCCGACTCGTGTTGGGGAATAATTATTGCGTCATTGGCACATTTCCAAAAACATCATTTCGCCAATTCATTGCCCCCGACGACCCAGCCAAAAGGAAAATTCGATGATCGTTTTTTTTTTTCGACGTATGCTTTCCTGAAATTTGGTGGTTCGTTGTCCAAGTGTCCATCTATCACCTGACAAACATTCTAGATGTATCTGGAATCTAAAAAAAAAATTCTTACCTCACCTCAATTGCGCTTCACTAATACGAGGGTTGCTACTTAAGTTTTGAGACAGACAAGTAAAAACAAATATTTATCATCGAAATTTGCTGTATTGTTTTTGCTGTATTGAAATATTCTCCATGAAGATCAAATACATTTTTGCATGCGTTTGAACCAATTTTCGAAGCCCTTTTTTCCACTCCGAATGAGGTAACTTCAAAACATGCGAGTTTTTTAAAGTTTATTGCAAAATCGAAGCGAGCTGATCGGCACACTGTTGTTGAGTTAGTCCACGTCGAAAATCATAAAAAATCATCGCACGAAAATGTTCACGATTTATTTAATTCCATTTTTGGCCGAGATGAATTTTTCAAGTCACTGTAAACAACACAAATAGCACTCGTATGACAAAACTTTCTGATCACGTATACCGTTAAAAACGTCAAACTTTACGATACTGATGTCAGCTTTGACGTATCTATACTGGTGTTGCCATATCTCAAAACTTAAGTAACAACCCTCGTACATCGTTTCTTAATATGTTGGGCGTGACACCCAAGGGAGTCGCGGTGAAATATCAGGGGATCGCAAAAGGAAAATAACACATTTATTTAAAGAACATGCAGTCCAAATACAATAGTTACACATTCCTAGATATTATGAGGTGTTTCGGACTTCTTTAACCTATTAAAGGATTCTTGACCATTTATTAGTTGGCTGGAAGATTGCCACAAGAAGATAATCCTGCCTTGGTTTTAAAGTATACAACGAAAGTGTTCTACAGTACAATTTTTTTGTAGAAGTTTAATTGTTTCTATAAATCAGACTTTGTTATAAAAAAATGTTGGCGTTTCTTAATTAAATATGAAAATATGATTTATCATAAATTTCACGAATCAATTTTTAAGGAATCTTTGCTGTTGGATGAAGATTTTTTAATGAAATTTTCCTCTCTAGGAAGTGACATGTTTCGGGAAAAGAATTAGCTCATTTCCATTCGTAGAACAAAGGAACACCTTAAGACGTGTTCTCACCTTAAGTAATTATCGGAACTTATGGCAAAATACCAAATTGATACCCAGAACTGTGACCATCAATATTTATATTTGAAATAAAACCGCAATCGGTATAATTTTAGGGCGAGTCATCACGGTCTTATTTGAACCCAAATGGGGTGACGCCTAATCGGGGGCGTACAAGATGAGCTTAGATCTTTTTATAGCATCTGATTTAATTATTTTCCTGTGAACCACAGCCAAAATGGGTTAAATCATATTTTATTTTTTAAATAAATAAATTTGAAAAAGGCTTTTCAGTTTATTTAAGCGATCAAACATCATCTGAAGCCCACCAAGTACTTACAAGAACCAAACAAATTTATGGTTTACAACAATTTATTAGTGCCAACATTTGTGTATGGGAGGAAAACGTGAAAATGGATGATTAATGAAAAATAGTCGAATAAATAGTTGAAATGTATGCACTGAGAAGAATATGTGGTGTGTCAATGTATGGCAAAATATGCAATATTAACATTATAAATACATTTATGAATGGCAATGGGCAAGTCACGTAGCCAGAATATCAGACTCCCGATGGACATCCGAAATAATCCAATGGTACCCATGAGGCATAAAGAGGCCCAGAAGAAGACCGAAGGTACGCTGGATGGATGAAATCAGGAAGCGTGGCAGCATCACATGGTGGCATCAACGAGCCAAAAACCGAACTATTTGGAGTCAACTTGGGGAGACCTTCATCCAGCAGTGGATCGACCCTGGTTGACAATGATGATGATAATGATGAAATAAATTTATTCTTAAAACTGATGTGTTAAATTAGATAAAGAAAATACGTTAAAGTGGTAGTGAATGGATGGGTGAATAAATACTAAATAAATTTAATATAGTATACAAGCATGAACGAGAGTCGTGGTAGAGGAAAAGATAAACAAAAGTTGTGTGAGAAATATACCGATGTGGAGGAGGCGTCTGTCTTGAAAATTTGGCGCTGTATCCTTTCTGACTGCCTCAACAGCGAAATGGCGTGATGGTACGTATATATGCGTAAAAGGGTCTCAAATTAATCATTTCTTTTTAGTATGTATTTATTCCTGTCAATTCAAATTTAATTTCCTTGTTTTATATAAAAGCAATTTATTCTTTTGTTATCTTTTGATTGTTATTGTTTTGTGTTTGTCTGTCATTGTGTTCATCACTTCAGTCGATTATTTCTTTGTTTTTTTTGTAATTGTCCACACTTGTTCATTTTGTATTTCTGACAAAGTGCCTTTGTATATCTTGAAACCTTGATGTTTGCAGCAAAATATCGTAACACATGCGGAAAGTGATAAAGAAAATTAACGAGCAAGAAAACATTGAACTGTAATCCTTTTTACTTCCCTTTTGCGAATACATTATTACCTACAAAACTTAAATAATATATCGAAATAGAGTTTGTTTATAATCCTACACACATATAATAACAGTTTAAAATTTAAAAAAACATAGATAAAAAAGACGTCGCTTCTTCTTCTTGAATAATGGCCGTAAGCTCCTATATATGAAGGAGTATACGCCAGTGTTATGTGATGAAAAAAAAAGCGTCTTATTTATATTAATAAATAACAGAATGAACTCGAACATTTGAAATAAAAAAAAACATAGAGATATATGGTCGCGCGGTAACGCACTCGACTTCCTTGCAGAAGGTCGTCGGTTCGAACCCCGCGCTGTCCTACTCTCCTCTAACGACACAGGCACTTTTTCCGCCACATGGTACCTATGACTTCGGTCATATCTATTATTTAAAAAAAGAAAAAAAAAAAATTTAATGTATGCCTTTTATCAGATAACCATCGATAATTAATTGAAATTTTTTTTTCGGGTATTGAACCTGAACCCAGGAGTAGAAGTGTAAAAATCATGGTCGCTAGACAAAATTGTCTTCTGCCCCATTCATCAAATCTTCGGGCTTAGATCTACTTGAGTATGCACGTAACTTGCAGTTCGTCATCGCACACGTTGTCAATATTACCTCCTAATCGGCACGTGTGTGTATTGGTACCAGGAAAACTATTTTACTAAACTGTAGCATGTTTTGAATATCCTATTTCTAGGAGTAATAATCGTGTTATTGACAAATCGACGTGTATCTTTTTTTTTGTTTTTTTTTCATACAGGACAAATCCATAAACAATATCAAATAGTACCATAATAATTGCAACGTAATCGTTATGAAGCAATAGACAATAATAAAACGATCCTTGGCGTAAAGCAATGTCATTTCCGCTTAATATGACTTCCGCATAATATGCGAGAAATAACGAGATTATTTATACATATTATTATTTATAATTAATACATATTTATAGATTAATATTATATACATTGTGTGAACGAATAAACGACAAGGTTAAATTTGCATTGGAATCGTTATTCAAAATACGCTGCAGTGATAATCAATAATTATTGTTGAGATAGAGAAATTTAGACGTGATGAGACTATGATGTCGAAATAATTGTGTAGTACTCGTATTTTGTTTAAGTTCGGAACAATTTTTATTCGTCAATGGTTTAAATTCGTAATATAACAAAAATATACTGACGGGATTTTAAAACATACTATTTCAGTGTGATTTTAGTTAGTGTATATAAAATGCTTAAATAATGATTCGCACTAAATAATCTACAATTAATAAGGTGTGTCTTGCCACATTTTTGTAAAAGCTATGTGTGAATTAAAGTCAAGGTTTAAGAAATGAACATTTTTTTAATATTATTATTTATAGTTAAGGCATTAACATTGTGGAGGTTTAAAGACATTGTAATTTGTTTTATCAAACACTGTTTATTCTACTTTTTGTAACGGTATAACCCTACCGGTTTCAAGGCTTTCACCTCATCATCAGAGAGCACAAACAAGACTTGTTTGTACTCCCCTAATGATGAGGGGAAATCCTTGAAACTGGTAGGATTATACCGTTACAAAAAGTGGAATATACAGTGTTTGATAAAACAAATTACTATTTTTTTTATAATTATTCCTAGCTCTACACCAGACTCTTGTTAATTGGGTATCAACGGGAAATAAACCCGAAACTCTCGGATGGAAGTCACGCGTATTATCAACTACGCCACGAATGTCGTATGTAACATATCCAAACATTTCGTACTACACATCTTATTAAAATTTACACTAAATATTTAATTATTTATTTTTTAAATCGAAAAAATAAATAAATACGGTCAATTGCGAATGATTTTTGATAATTTTCATTCTAGGTAACAACTTTTAATCTAGAATCGCAATATTCTAATTTCGTCGAATTTGGTCCTCGACGAATTCTGTTGACGCGAATTAATGATATTTTTTCCTCCCATTTAACAAAATATTTTCCTGGAAAGTAATTGCGTTTGACTGTCCATCCTCTCGTATTGTATTATGCTCATGCACAGTTATGACGCATGTAAACAACTAAGAATTATGTAAATCAGGAAATGTAACTCCTATTTCAAGGCCCTCTTGCATCATAAATGTGACCTGAACTAAGCATTTATATAAAGATTTATCTAAAACATTCATGATTTATAGGTATTCTCGGAGTATTCAGGGTTTTTATCGCATGCATAACAAGTGAATGGTTAAATATTTATAAAAAAATTATATTCTATGTAAATACACACTTATAATATATTATTCGATAAATACGTTTTTTTTAAATGCGCACTTATATTTATCATAGACAAAAATAGTGTATATAATCTATGGATACTTTATAAATATCAAATCGTATTACGATTTTTTTTTAATATTTCGAACTTCGATATGCATAAAGGTGCATCCAGACGATGAGACTCATTGCATCAATAATGATTGATGATTTAATTCCACGATCAGATTAATTGAATGAAAGATTATTTATTTATCAATAAAAGTAAACTTTAAATATTTCTGTAACACTGATTATTTTTAATGAATCTGCGGTTCTTATATTGTCTAGGCAAAAATGATCAATTTAAATCAGTAATTGAATCATAACTTCTTATTTAGAATGTATATCTGAGACAAGCTTATCGTTTAATGGATATTAATATCACAGAAATATTAACGGGAAATAATAAGTTTTTAAAAGTTTTTATTCTTTTAGAATCTGTAAAAATTATAGACATTATTATGGCATTAATCTGTGTTGAGTAGTTTAATCGTAAAATATTCAACTAAAAAACATGCATTTTTAAAATGGGTCATATTATACAAGGTTTACTGTAAATTTATAATTTTATTAACAAAAAAAATAAGAAAAATGGATTAAAAGGAATAAAATACTATCCAAATGAAAACATATTTAATTGTGTATAAAGTTCATTATAAAATGTATAAAAACATCACACTAATATTTTCTCATCAAAAACTATAAAAGATTTACGTATGTAAAATATCTAATTTTATTTTTCCTGAAACTACGTATCTACTCGTATTTGTCTACACCCGCGCTTCAGATATCAACGACCTCTGATGTTCATCATATTCATGGTACCTATCTACAAACAGCTTGTATTGGCAATCATTTCTACTCCACGAGTTTGAGAATTTGTTACAAATCATAAAAAAACAGACAAGGGTACGTTCGACCTCTGTCGTCTAGCTGATAAAACATTGATATTTTAAGCCGGGGTTACAGGTTCCATTTTCGTTGGTACTTAAATTTTCTAAAAAAATGGATCCAGTCTGGTTGTCACTGAAGGCTTCTTACGTATATTTCTAGTTGTTTGGAAAAGATTGCCACAAATCAATAAACTCACCAGACGATAACGGCTATTGTAGATTAAACCATTTCATATTCGATATACTCTTAGCTTGAGTGAGAAAGACGACCTTTTTTCTATACAGCTTACGAAAAATCCCTTGAAAGAAGTCGTCTCTAAAGAAATAAAATTGAGACCACGTTTTTACAGCATTTATAAATTTGCTATTTATAATATATCTAAATATAAAGACTGTATTGTAAATGCCATAAAACGTTAGGTAACACGACAAACTGCGAAGTTCAAGTTTGAAAACACAATAAAAATACAGCCACTTCATTATTATTTTATTTTTTTGGTTACGTAAGCTTTGCAAATATGAAAATGAAAACTGCGCCATTTGATAATACGGCGTATAAAACGAGTGTATACTAACCACTAGCGATATGTTCTTTTTCACCCCAAGTAAAGGTCGTCGTTCTAAATTTAAATTTAAAAACATAGATTTCTTGCTCGGTAGATGGGATTTGGCTAACTAGGTGGGTCTTTGACCTGTGTGGCCATATACACGTATTTTTCTTGCTAAAACATTTTTTTCTCTCGATCAGTGGTAATGCTGTGTTTACTTTATTAGAAACATTAAATATTAACACTTGTTATTTTAAGAACATGATTTTGTATCGGTCTTTTTTTCTTACACGAATATTTCTGAAAAACTTTATTGAATTGCAATATACTCGTATTATATTTTAGAACGAATTTTCGTGGTACATAAAAAAACGAGTATATAACATTAATCTTTTTGTTCAAATTGAAAACCAAAAATAATGTTTACTATTAGGAAATATGTTGGTTAAATGGTAAAATGTTTGTCTTTTAACCTGAGGATTGCTTTTTGATTCCCGATTATTTTTTTTCAAAAAGGGTTACAATCTGAGTTTCACTGTTTTAAGACCTTTTTAAAAATCTTTTTGATAGGTTGTAAGAGATGGCCACATGGCAATTAACTCACTAGGTTGTAGTGTAGTGAAAGAAAATGTTGTGTAATACAATGGAAAAAAAATGTAAATACATTTTTAAGTTAAAATATTATTTACATACATCGTTCTGGACAACGTTTTAAGACATTTTATATAACATGTTTGCTTATTTCATATGTTTACTTATTTCAATATTAACGCTGGCAATGTTTTAAAAGGTGCCACACGTTTTCATTGTGTATTTTTGAGGTTATGAAAAATTTACCGCATTTTCAGATCCGTCGGTTATATTGTACTTACGCGCGCTTTTTTCTCTTTTCCGGGTTCTAAACTCGAATCGACAAAACGATTTTGCTTTGAATATGTTGCCAGGTTAATGCTCTGCTGATTGATTTATTGTTGGCAATGATGTAATAATAGTTTGGTTTGTGTCATTTTATTATTTTTAAAATCAGCCGCGGTCGTAGAACCGCGGGTCAACGATAGACCAACTGGGCGGGCGTAAATATAAGCAATGAAAATCCAAAGATCATTCTACCTGTTTCAAGATATTCCAGGAAACGCGTAATACGTTACTACGCAGTTGCTTCATAGTTTTACACGTAAATAACGTTTTTATGATGTTCCAAATAAACTAAAAACATGTTTTTGTGGGTTGGACCTTTTGAACATAATATTGAAACCCAATTGGAGAAAGTTAGGCGTATATACTCAGTAAATTTTATATTCATATCTATTTGCCGCGTTTTCTATATATTTCGCATTTCAAATGATTATTTTAAGTTATTATTATTTTTATATAGATATCAACAAATTGCCAATGGATGTTTCGTATACTTCTTCATATATAAAAGCTCACGATCATTATTCAAGAAGTAGAATATTGTCTATGGTTATCTTTTTTCAAAATTTACGAATCCATTCTTTGTAATTTTTTTAATATTTTCGTATTGATTTATTATATGGAATCAGAATTAGCGCTTCTCACTTGACATTGGCGTATACTTCTTCGTGTATAGAAAGGAGTTCATGGCCATTATTGAAGAAGATAGAGTCTAAATTTTCCTTAATGTTTTTTTTATTGTAGTCTTTGAACTAACGTGTTCTAATTATAATATTTTTCAAATAAAAAAAAACGTTTTTCAACATATCATGTGTCCGCATTGAAAATTGTGATTTTCCCTAGAAAATTATATACGAAAAAAATGCATTATAATCGTCAGGGAAATCAACAGGAAAAATTATGAAAGAATCATACATTAACAGCATCAGGACCATCCGTAGATATAGCGCGCCCGAAACAAACAAAAAAGCAAAGTTAAATAGATAAATTTTTTTTCAAATTCCAAATATAATTAATTTGATAATACTAATAAAAGGACAATTTATTTAGCGTCGTTTAGATATGAGACTATTTTCAAGGAAACTTAATTAAAGCTATAATTGCTTTCAGGGTTGGTAAAAAGACATATTTGCTGTTATTTTTTCCATCACTTTAATTTAATAAAAAACGTCCAGCTTCACTTGTGATCTGTAGTAATTTATTCCAGCCAACTCGACTTGAAACATATATAAAATCTTATTGATGCATTATTATCACCATACGCATTATTATCAAAAATATACCAACTTTGTTGAATGGGATTTAAAAAAGATTTGAATAAATGCTGTAAAAATGTCTGACGCTCTCCCTCTCTGCTTACTCTGACAGAAAAATGGCTTGATAGTATGTTTGTATGTAAAATATATCAGTCTGGTTTTTTATCATCGTTCTGTCATGAGAAAGCAAGTTTGATCTCATTACCTCCCTAAAACTTAAACCTTAATCGACAAAAGCCTTCAAAGATTTTTTAGACATCTCATCTCACTAACAATAGATAAAGTAAACGTCCGCTCAGATAAATAAAAATAATTTGTTGTCTAATTCTCCTTACTAAGCGGTATTAGTAGTCTAATTTGTGTCACTCTCAAGCAGCAATGTTCTATGTATACTCACTAGGAACGGCCCAGAAATCTACATCTATATGCTAAGCTATTTCTTAATGGCCCTTATTATGCAAAAAGGACCCAACCCACAGTTTACCTGATTTTTATGAGCTTGTATGGAATGAAAAACTACAAGTTATAATTAATTTATGTATTACAAGTATTTAAAATGTTCATTTTTTAAATCAACCCAATGTTCGATATTTTAAATCAACCCAATAAAAAAGTATTTTGTGGGTTAAACCCTTTTTTTGTATGTAATATAATCAATATGCAAAAAATACCTTTATCAAATTTCACATTTTTTGAGATATTTGAAGACATACTTTCGCTTTAGTTAATATACTCGTATATATTTTTTAAACATAATTTAACAATGCATTCATTCGTGTGACAATCCTTCAACATATCCGAACTTGTGTTTCAGTCATATTTAAGAGCGTGGCCGGGAGACATGATTGTATCCGACTCCGTTAATCGAGCCTTCGGATTTAGAATCACTGGAGTAGGTAAGGATTTTCTGGTTCGTCATGGGACGTGAAGTATCAACAATACTCGAAAATGTGAATATTATTAGCAGACGAACTATTTTTCCACGCAAACACCCTTTTTTGGTACTATTGGGAATCGAACCCAAAACCCCCAAAGTGGAATTCAAACATCTTACCAATTAGGGCACCGAAGCTGTCAAATTAATTTAAAAAATAATTGTTCATAAATATGATTTTTCAATATTTCCATTCAACCAAATATGTGGTTTTAGTGTATTGGATCTCTTTTACATATGTGTATGAAAATAATGTTTGATATTTCGTTATCAACAATTACAATTGTTATCCAACACTCACAGAATACAAATCTTATTGTTTAAAGCCCTTACGTAACACGCGTGATCAATAAACAATATGGCACATTCACGCCATTGTTCCCTGCCACTGTTTGTGTACTGTAACCTTTATATAGGTCAGCCCCGAACGATTTATTTTATTCTGCGCAAAATATTGTTATAATAATTAATATTCTTCACAGAACCAAACGTCTTCCCTAACATATATTATATTATATAATTCACCTAATGTTGTAAAATCGAAAATGAAACGAATCATACTTTGACCGTGAAGTGAAAATTAAACTAAACATATTATATATACTGAAGCTACTTCGTAACGTGAGTATTCCAATTTCGAAACGCACGATATCGAAGTAAAACAAGTCGGCAATTAGAAGCTAGGTACTTACAATATTAAATAAGGTCGTTTATTTTTAAAACTACACATTTATTTTGTATTTTTTTTCAATATCGACTCTCATTCGCGTTTCAAGTATGCGCGCTGACTAATAAGATAATTATTAAATTATATATGACGCAATTTGATTATGTTTAAAAGTGATAAATCAGTGTTCGGTGGTAAGTAATACACACCGGGCTTAAGAAAGAGACTGTCGGCCATAATCGGCTAACTTCGGATTTGTAGAGCGTCGTCTTTGTCATTCATACGTTTTGAGTTTAAGCCCGATGTGTATTACTTATCGCCGGGTACTATACGTGAGCATATCCCCACGAAACCCTCAAAGACAGACAATCACCCAAACATTATTTTTCATATAAAGTGAGATGTCATCAATCAAAAGGAAAGGAAGGGATGGTGGAGAGCAAAGGAAAAGAAAAACCAGGAATGAAACACGTTATATTACTGACTAGAAATGAAGAGTTTTTTCAGTCGCTTCTTAAAGCATGCCAAGGACGGAGTGAGTCTTATATTGGTTTGTAACTGATTCCAGAGTCTCACTGCATGGACAGTAAAGGACGACGTAAACAAAGAGGAGCGGTGAACTGGAAAGGCCAATAGATAATATTTCTGGTTGGCTGGAAAAGATTGCCACATAGCAACAATGTACAACAAAACTGTGATACAATACAATAATTGACACGGATACTACTATCTGATATTTCTAAGATAAATATTAGTTTTGAATTATACCGTTTAAAAGCATAAAACCATGTAAACACACTAATGAAAAACAGTTAAAAACATTTTTGATAATTTTTAACTGTTTACACTTGGTGTTACAGTATTTTTTAACTGTTTACACTTGGTATTACAGTATTTTTTAACTGTTTACACTTGGTATTACAGTATTTTTCAGTTAGCTGTAAGTTTAACCTCCACGCAAATTATTTAAGGTTGTTTGCCTATTGTGTGGTACCTCGATAGGCAGGTACATAGGGCTTGCTACTTCCTACGCCTGGCCTGGCCTTTACGCTGTATGCTAAAGATTGCAGGTTTAGTGAACTTTCGAGGTCGGTGTAGGGCTTTTTTGTGAGTTGAAAAATCGAAGTAAACAACATGTCGACCTCCAAACTTATATTTAAAATAATTTTAGCATTATTCAATACACTCAAAATAGAATACACGAATGAGAATTAACGAAAAATGTAATTAAGACGCTATTTTTAAAATTACAAGATAATATACAATATATTTTATAATTTATTTAAAATTATAACGATATGATACACACAAAAATCCCGCTAACTCTAGAGTTACCAGCAGGTGAAAACAATTCGATTTCGAAGTACATAACATACATATATATGTTTAATAAAATAAGTTTTTTTCAGTTATCTGACCTATTGCGAAATTTAAAAAGTCAACTTTTCTGGTTTAATAGCTAAATCAAATTGGTAATACGCTTATTTTCCACACTGGAGTTTCAAGTTCGATTCCTGATGATACACAAAAAAAAGTTTCTAGTCACAAATATATTTCTGATTGGTTGTGAAAATATTACTATATATCATTTCAATAACTCTGCTAGGTCGTACAATATCCTCTTATATAAATTTAGTAAAATAATTTTAAACATTTTATTTAGTGAAATTAATAAAATAATGTACTGTATTCTAGCACAAATTAATAAATTACAACCTGACATACTTATTGCCATATGGCAATCTCTTCCAACCAACTACAAAGCTTATGACTTTCGTGGCCTAGTTGATAAGACACCTGTCTCCCAACCTGAAGGTTGCGGGTTCAAATGTCGTTGGATTCGAATTATTTTTAAACAGGATTCCAGTCTAGTTTTTACTTAAGGTTTCTATAACAGCTTTCTGGTTGGTTGGAGTATATTGCCACATGGAATAAGCCCTCCAGATTGTACTGTAAACAACAAAAGTGTTATACAATACAAAGACAGATAATCGAACAACCCCCAATCCATTAATTGGTCGACACGAATCTTGACAACTAGATAGCGGAGGTTGTGTTAAGTTATTAACTATTTTAATAACTTAACACAACCTCCGTTATTTTTATATGTGATAAGTTAATTAATTGTTTGGTTATTTAATACCGCTTATGTCTTGTGATAGGTTATCATATTTATATATAAAACAATTTTGTTGCATTTTATTACGTCATATTTTTTTTCCATATCCTGTCTAAATAAGGAGTGCTAAAGGTTTTGTTATAAGGCGCGCTTCCACCATCAGGGTCGTTGGATCACAACGTGTTACCTTCTGTTTTTCTTCCTCGTATCAGTTGCCATTTGCATTTTTATGACGTACCAACCTTCAGACAATACATTTCAACTTCTATAGTTTTATGGTTCGTTTTCCTGCTAAAAATTATATAAGAGGTACATGTTTTTTCAATGTTAACTAATGTTGGAGGAAAAACATGAAAATTTAAATTAATTGTCAACATTTTTTGTTTCTTCTCCTTTAAATATTGTGAACTATTAAACAATAGATTACTTTGCTATTACATTTATCCCCCGAAATACATGTTTCTACCTCCTATTCCGAAGCTTTCTTCAGGCGCAATGATCCCGGTTCGTTACGAGAGTAGTGCTTAAATCAGACTCTTTGGAATACGATGTAGAAACAAAATAATTTATTGATGAATATTATAATACGGAATTCCGCAAAGTTAAAACTGAAACCTTTGATAAATTTTTAAATGTGTATTTAACGTTGTATCGATATTTTCAGTTTAACAGTTTCGTGTTTACTTTAGTAGTTCTAAACCCGAAAGTATGATAAATAGGGTCAATGATAATGTTGTCTCCCGGACATGCTGTTTAAATATTTCCAAATCACCAATTCGGATATATTGAAGGTTACCACTTTAATGAATTGATTAAATTAATTCCATTTGAACATAATTAACAATAAAGTGTATTTAGGTAACAATATTACACTTTCGTTGTACACAGTATAACCTGGCGGATTTATTTCCATGTGGCAATCTCTTCCAATCAACAAGAACGCTGTAAATGCCCAAGATTATAGAATCGTGTGAAATAAGTTATAGTTAATTAAAATAATCAAAAGGTATCTTTATTTAACATTTAATTGAAAAAAAAAACACAATTTGGATAAAATAATTAAAGTTTTTGCCAGTAACAAACACCCTTATATTTTGGGATAAAGTGACACATGTCCCCGATTTTAACTTTTTTTAGGACTGAAGTGGTGAAACAATACCCATTTCAAAATATGATGAAAATATAACAACAATTTTATCCATTCCCGAAAGTGTTTAATTATTGTAGGGGCGCCTTTTTTAAATCGGTGCTCCATGTGCCAAAACTAGTTCCGACTCTGCCGTCAAATATATTTTTGTTTACCCCATATTCGTTATTCAATCACGTATAGTCTTTGTCTTTATCAAGATAAATCTGAGGTCGATCAACGTCAATGTATTATATTATAACTGTTATGGACATCAGCGTGATGAAGGATTTCTCGAAAAAGCTACGCTACTGACATATTAATTACTCGTGTATCTTTTGCACTGACGTAAGTCAATTTAAATATACACATATCATTACGCCATCTTCCTGTCGGGGTAGGCAGAGAGGAGACAGTGTCTGTCTTTCCTTCGCTAAACACATCTTACGCCTCTTCTACATATACCATATACATCTTTTGATCTCATATGATCTTCCTATACTACGCTTTCTATTCATATTTGCACTGTATAGGTATTTGTTTTATTAATATTTCTTTATTCATTCGTTCCACATGCTCAAACCATCTCAGCGTGTTCTTCTTTATTAGCTTTATGTTCACATTCATCCTTTATCACTTAAATAAATAAATATAGGTTTATTAATAGCAACATAGTATGTACATAACACATTTAAATATACTTCAAGAACACATAAATTGCAGAGAATACATTAAAGACAGAAGCTATCAAAAGGTCTGGGCTCATCTAATAACATCCCCACGGCCAAGATACACCCCACCAATATAGGGCGAGCCCATCCACGGGGACACCAGATGTTTTTCAGCCCACACACTTCATTCCGTACTCTAGGAAATTGTGTATTTCTTTCTTTCAAAATATTATATACTTGATCTAACCAAATGATATCGGCATTTAATTTTAAAAAACCGATAACAATTAAATTAAATCTTAATCCACCACTTCCTCCCCCTTAGAGCAACCTGGTTGACTAATTGCCTTGTTCCAATCTCTTCCAACCACCCAGGATACCGTTAAAAGTGCCTAAAATGAACACCAAGCGCAATCCTTTTAAAAATCTGTATTCCAACCGGAATCAAACGCACAAAACTCAGGTTGGTCGACAGCCGTCTTCCCAACTAGGCTACTGAGGACGTCTTTCCACAGTCTTCTTGCACCATCTGTCAAGCAGTACAATCTCTATATGGCCTTGTTGGTAAGACGCCTGTCTTCTGACACGGGGGCTGTGGGTTCGATTAAAAAAATACCTCTTTAACATCTTTCTGGTTAGTTGGAAGATATTGACACTTTGCAATAGTTGTACTGTACACAACTTAAGTGTAATATTATGATCTCTATATTTGCTGAGATCATCTCGAGGCCCAATGATATCTTGGTTTCCCCTACTACGATAGTCACCGTTAGATCCGGACCTCGACCGTTACTGGTTCAGTGGAGTAATCTTCCACTTCTTGCTCTTCTACGGTGGCTTATCGAGGTCAACTGGTATGGCTGGCATCCGACTCCGTGGCCGAACCGCAATAATAATGCCGAGGAATCTAGGTGCCATTGATTGATAATGCATGTTGAAATAATTATTAACATTTGCTATAAAAAGATTACTTTTAAATAAATGCGTATGTCGTCGATTGTTCTTGACATTGGCATGGCCTAGTTGGTAAAACACCTAATGCTCCGACACGGAAATTGCAAGTTCGATCCCTGTTAAATAAATAAATACAGGTTTATTGATAGCAACATAGTATGTACATAATACATTTAGACACATTTCAAGAACACATTAAAAAGAGAATACATTAAAAAACAGAAACTATCAAAAGGTCTAAGCTCATCTAATAACATCTCCCCGGCCAAGATACACCCCACCAATATAGGGCGAGCCCAGCCACGGGGACACCAGATGTTTTTCAGCCCACACCCTTGAACACGTAGAACAAGAAGATAAAAAAAACACAGAAAATAAATAGATGTCAAAAAAAATACATTCAAGGAAGAAGATTTTAAAAGGTCCGGGCTCATCCCACAAATATTCCCCTGGCCGAGTTGTTCTTACCCTTTATTTTGCTAGGGTATTAACGTGATTTTCAGTTCAAACCTCTTTAACATCTTTCTAGTTGGTTCTAAGAGATTACTATATAACAATAAACCCACCAGATTGTGCTGTATACAACGAAAGGGTAGTACAATATAATAATCGTTCAGGTCTTGTAGGGAATATGTAGAATGTGGAGTCTTTTTAAATATCCAATTTGCAAACAGCGGCGGCTGGTCATTTGTTTAGATTAAATATATATAAGAATACTGACAAATAATACGAGGATTTTTGTTTAAGTGAAAATTTAAAGAAATATTCCTTTCAAATTGACCGGCCAAGTTTGCCAATTCATACTAGAGCGATCTAGAATATACACAGGACAGACAGAGACATACAGTAAACCGTGAGACTATTTCTCTATATTGCGAATTGTTTCTCCGGTTCAACGCGGACGTGGAAAAACACTAAAAAGACCCATATAAATACTGTAGAACTGCTTACACTTAGAAGAATATGTAGGGTGACAATTATAACAGAATATGGAATGAAGTATTAAGGGGTAAGTGGTATGTTAAGTAAGATTAAGAAAAGTAAGCTGACATGATTGAATAAACGATGCAAATGTGAGTGAAAGTATGTTTGAATCAATGTATAATATGATTTCTTGAAAGAAGGAAATGTAGTAAAAAGTTCGAGAAACTATACGAGCTGTATGAGAAGGTGTATGGATGTAGAAGAGGCGAAAGATGTGTATCACAAAAGGAAAGACTGGTGCTCTCTCCTTTCTGCCTACTCCGATAAAGAAACGACGTGATGATATGTATGTATGTACTATCAAATAAGAAACAGAAAAAAAATCAACAGTTATGAACAAATGGAGGCTTGTCGAAGGTTGTATAAAAATGTTGTGAATAATCGACATAACAACCTCAAGCCAAAACATAATAACTGTACTCCCATATTCCTTATTACAAAATGTGTAAAAAACGAGTTCTGCCCCCTCCTACGTGACCTGTTGACTCCGATCTTGAGTGTATCCGTGAAGCGACTTGTTGGGAGATGACATCGATTTACATCCAGTCTTAAATTGTGGTATGTGCCTACTTAAAAATTGGGTCTACTCGGTTTTTATTGAAACGGATTTCGATTTATTTTCATTGCTGGCAATACTTTTATCTATGGTCAAATTTAATGACGGGGTACCTATCTATCGAACAGAATTACATTTTCGCAGGAGCTTTGAAGCTTTTTTGGGTGGTTGATTTTTATTTTTGTAGAGGCACCCTCTGTGTCATCTCGCTAGGTGGCGCTATTGTTAAAACAGGAAGAAGTTAATTAGTGCGATGAGCAAAGATTTTTTTAAGTTGTCGTTGAGAGGTTGTTTATTCCACGGAGAGAGCTCGCCGCTATTGGACAGAAAGAAATCAACTATCCGTAATGGGATAAACGTATAAACCTGGCAATAACAATTATGTTTTTATGCCATAAATTGTTATTAAATTAATTAAGAATGTCAAATTTTAATATTTTTTAATGTTTCACTTATACGAGTCGACGTCTTTCTGGTTGGTTGGAAGAGATTTCCACGTGGCAATGAACCTGCGAAGTTGTATTATATAAAACAAAACTCTAATACAATATTTTTAATTTCATAAGTACTCCAATAAAAATTCTAACGCGCCCAAAAAATTATGTAAACCTCAACGTCCCCTTAAAATTATGTAAAACTCAACGCCCCTTTAAAATTAAAATCGCTCCACTTATAATATAAATAAACCTATACTTAACAGGGGTTTTTTATGCTAATAACAGCGCTTTAATACCGAACCATTATAAATGCAGTAATGTCAAACATCAACCGAATGCATTTATGAAATTGCATAATGATTGTAAAGCATATTTCCACACGTGGCGTCGTAATGGACACACAATTTCCGAGCATATTTTTCTATTTAATTTTTTTTTTTCGCCATTATTTAGCATTACACGTTTCGAATAAGTAAGTGTTGCCACGCCACGGCGTGCCACACTATTTTCCAGGGTGATTCCGCAATGCACACAGTTGCTAACAAATTTCTCAAACTATAGTTTCACATGCGGCCAATCTCCGCAATAAATATGGAAACAGGGGCAACATTTATATATAAAACGCCTTAATGCCGGTGTAAGTCAGCTGTCAGAACAGGCAATGATATGCTGATATAAACAATTATTTTATGTAAAATATGTAAACATCTTGTTATTAATGAATTTTTCAATCCACTTGTTACATTAATCCTCGTTACACGTGTGCCTACATCCTATCCCGAGGCTCTCTTTAGGTGGAATAATCCTTGTTTGTAATTAAAGCAGCGCTTAGGTCAGACTGGTGTTATGTAATTATGGACCACTCACATCGAAAGTGTGTGTAATATATAGCTGCTCTCATTACGGAATTATTCCGCCTGAAGAAAGCCTCGGGATAGGATGTCGAAACACGTACAGCGAGAATTAATGTTAATATTGGTAAACGAAGTAATGTTTTGCTAAATATTATTATATGGAGTGCCACAAAGTTCAAGCCAGAACCATCGATTTTTTTATTTATTTTAACGGTAAAATATTTTTTTTATAAAAAAAAATTAATACTCGACATTGACTTATAAGCTGTGTTTTATTCAAATATAATCAAAATTGAAAAACTGCTTTAATCAAGTTGAAAATATATATTTAAACTCGACTTGTTTCGAGTAATGTGTGACTCATCTTCAGGGGCATTCCAAACTATGACTTTAAACGTGTGGATAAAACCGTGTTTAAAACAAAAATGTGGATAAAAAAGTGTTTTATTTTTAATATAATTCAATAAACCTGAATCTCCACAGTCTTATCTGTATTATATTATTCAACAGATAATAGATAAACCTAGACAAGACCAGCCCAAAAAAGCAAACTCAATAAATTATTTAATTCAATCCAGCCTGGCAAAAAAACATCTTCTTTACTCATACTTTTGTATGATGTCCAATTAATATATAAGTCCATACAATTTTCATACTGATGGCCAATCTCTGACATATCGTAGTGTCCAATAAAAGTCACTTTATATACATTTTAATTTCAAGTATTGAAAAACTTACATATGCAAAATGCATCTTTCTGTATACTAGAAAAGGATTTAAAACTTGTTCGATTTGTGACACCTAAATTTCCTACGTTCTGGTCCGCGAGCAAGGTGTTTACCTTACATGTCCAGGCCCTGTTTACAGTATTGCACAGCAAGCAGTAGTTGGCCTTCGTTCTTCGGAAAATGGTTGATTGGATAATATGGTAGTACCTCACCGTGTCGGTGCGTTGGCTTGGAGCACGGAATGGGAAAGGAAATCCAGGTCTACGAACTTCCAGCGGTAGAATGCGCCAGATTCTTGAATTATGCACTTCTGAACTGTTGCATTAGATCATAGAACGCAAACATGGGAATCGCAAACCACAAAAGTACAATAGTTATTTAAAAAATATGTATCTTCGCTAAATTAAATAAATTATTATTTATACTACCCGTGAGGTTGAGGGTAAGGCAAATACGATATATTTTAGGTAGTCTGTAATGTAAGAGGGAGATATTCAAAAAGTTGTGATCTTGTAAGAGATAGATATTCGTCAAGTTTCGATAGTGTAAGAGGCAGATATTCGACAAAAATTAATAGTGTAAGAGGCAGATATTAGAAAAAATTTGATAGTGTAAGATGCATATATTAGTAATGTTTCGATTGTTTAAGAGGCGGATATACGAAAAAAAATAATAGTGTAAGAGACAGATATTCGAAAAAAGTGTAAAGTGTAAGAGGCAGATATTCAAAAATAATTAATAGTGTA
Source organism: Odontocerum albicorne (assembly GCA_949825065.1). NCBI lineage: Eukaryota > Metazoa > Arthropoda > Insecta > Trichoptera > Odontoceridae > Odontocerum > Odontocerum albicorne. The sequence continues at coordinate 9,836,978 of OX463864.1, read as the reverse complement.
AGGGGCAGATATTCGATTTTTTTTATAGTTTCTCCTTGCAATCGGAACTTTGGGTTTGATCTGAGAAGAATGTGTACTTTCTGAAGTGCAACAGCTTGCACACAATAAACCAATACATCAACAAATGTCTTCTCTCCGCAGGTTAGCTAACAATCATGCTCGCTCACAAGATATTGCCTATCATCATATGTGTATCATATACCATCATGCTATTTTCCTGTCGGGATAGGCAGGGTTCATACGATTTCTCTGAACTTGACTACGTTTCCTTTCTGAATATTAATCACTTGAACCAACCATACTTTCCTTGATATTCCTCTCACTTTCGCATATATATCTAGTTTGTTAGTATTTCTTCATTCATTCGTTTCACATGCGTAAATCATCTCAGCGTGATCTTCTTCATCTTACTTAACACATCAGCCTTAAGTTCACATTCACACTTCTTTCTGTATTCTGTCATACATTGTCCCTTAATTTATCATATAATATAAAAAAATAAACTATTAAAATTTTACATAACTTCCGAAACAACCCAATTATGTATTCAGCTTTTATGAGGTCTAACAATCAATAAATAATTACCAAACGTTTATCCTATGCGCCGATGCAATTTTTGTTGCACAAAATGCCGTTCTTGCAATCTGGCTGACCGTGTACCACAGAACTGTGCAGCAAGAACGCCGTTAGTACCGATGATTGTGATGCAAGAACTTCGGTTACGACATTTTGTTAGTTCTACCTACTTATTAACAAACTCCTTTTGTCGAGCTTCATATATTAAGCCGTGCCTCGGAATATATAATACTTAGGGTTAAGAAGCATTGTTTTTATTGTATCAATTATTATTATTATTATTTGAGCGGATACATTTTGTATTTTAGTACCCCATCGACTTAGTTTCCTATCGGCGTATAGCGATAGGAAATAAAGTTAATGAGACACTTCTTCTTCTTCCTAGTGTCATGTCAGGTCCTCCAACGTTGAATATCACTTGAGAGTAGGCATCTTCGTCCCCGGCAGCCCGAATAAGATCCCCAACGCCCCTTATTCCAGTCCAATCACGTATATTGCGGAGCCAGGAGATTTGGCTCCTGGCAACACCTCTTCGACCTTCTATTTTGCCTTGGATGATCAGGTGCAGTAATTTGTACTTTGCTCCTCTAAGTACATGATTCAAATAGGACACGTTTCAGATTTTGATATGAGATACTATAACATTAATACTCAAACCGGACAGTACGCTGAAATTATTAAATTAACAGTAAGTGAAAGGCGTGGTAGAAGATGACCAAGGAAAGCATGTTTAAATCAATATATATTTTGAAAGAAAGAAATGTTGAAAGTGCGAAGAATTATATAAGTTGTAAGAGAAGGAATATGGATGTAGAAGAAGCGAAAGATGTGTGTCGCGATAAGATAAGTCTGAATATCTCTCCTTTCTGGCTACCCCGATAGGGAGACGGCGTGATGGTATGTATGTGTGTAGGTATGTATGTGTGTAGTTTTCATAGAAAGACTATTCAAAAAAAAATACAACCATTTATTGTATTTTAGTGCATAGCAACTTTTTTTATGAAAAGAAAATATTTTACGAATTCATTTTATTTAGTTCTGCCAATACTGTTGAGATTAATATTTTTTACGTAAATTTTAATAAATGTTTCACCTAGATCTCACCACCATTCACACACTGTTATGGGGGGCAAAATAAGTCTCCATTTAGCGCGATCTAGACTAGAAAATCGAAATCTTCTTTCGCCTAAAGAGAGCCTCTGTATGGGAAGTAGAATCACGTATATCTAGCAATAAAACCTTTCATATGTTAAACACTTTCTTAATTTAAGAATGTGATTATTAAGAATTTAATGTTCGATAATCCGAACCTTAATCTTTATTCAGTTTTTTGTTTTATCATTTGTATATAATTGTTTTTTTCAATGTTATTGAAAAAGTTGGTAGCCCTGTTTAGCTGAAGATTTTCTTTCATAAGTAGACGTATTCCACCATCATATCATTGTCAGTCCATGATTTATGTTAAACACTAACGGTCTCTCATTACATTAATTATGTATAAACACGAAAATGGCGTACATAGATAAACAGTTACAATAACGTTGTTGTACCACAATACAACAGAACACATAATCACCAAGTATGTCAGTTAACAATAAATGGATCGCGTCAGATTCAAACCGAAAGTTCCACATTTCACACGTCTTTGAGTCGCCATTATACAATAAATCTGCTGTTATCTGTGCAATCATATCCGATTCAGTTCAGTTAAAGTGCTAATTGTTTGTTGAAATGTATATAAAACAATTATTTTATATTATATCGTTATAAATGACGATTATTAAAACATAAATTTAATTTTTACTGTCAATTAATTAAGAATTATTTGTTGATACTCGTACATTGTCTTTCAAACGATTTAATATTTGAATTAAGAACAAGACCATAAACAAAAAAAACATATAATTTCCATGTACCACGGAATATATTTTAGACAAACAGGATAGAAATCTTGTTAAATCTAGTTATGAATATTGATGCGCTGAAACCAATATATAATATGTATATATTTTCACATGATTCGAAAATCAAGCATAATCCATGAGTGTTTAATTTAATGTCAAATACTGGTGTATACTCCTTTATATATTCACGGCCATTATTTGAGAAGAAGAAAAAAAGCGTTCTCGAAAAAGGAGTTATCTTTCACCTAAAAAATATATTATGTAGTTACCCTAATAAAACAGACAAGAAATCTTTTTGGTAAGATGCCTGCCTTCAAACAAGGGAATATCAAAATCTGTAACTTTTTTTTAAAAGCTTGTTTTAAACATTCTGGTTGGTTGAAAGAGATTGTCACATAGGAATAAAAGTGTTGTAAATATTTTATTTTATTTATTCATATATATTGAAAGGTGTGGCCGGAACGTTCATCGAGTCTTCGAGATTAGAATTCTTAACTCTTAACGTAACTCGCGGTTCGTCGTCGCATATGTTGCCACTACTACCCCACACATGGAGACGAAATAACAGAAGCACACGTGTAACGCTAGTGAATATTGATTCTTACCAGACGAGCTCTTATCAAATTAGGAAGATTTTTTTTTATCATCGTGTTCCATCGGTTATTGAATGCGAGACCCTCGAGTAGAACTCAATTGTCACTAATTTGGCCACGAAAGACGCCCTTAAGTGAAGAACAGTAAAAATAATTTGTTTTTTTTTGTCATTTCACGAGAATAATTAATTGTCTTTGATCATAATGATTATACTCTTATCCATAGATAAATTTTGCAAACTAGATAAAACACAAAATGGCGTCTATTATTTAATGTTAATTTTCTGGCAACGTGGAATTGCAGCATTAAGCAATTTGTAATCACTTACTTACCTACATTAGCTATAATATTACTATTTCTCACAGTCGGTACATAAAAATATAGGCCTTATATCGCAATTATATGCAGCAGCGAAACTATGACAAAACCTTTGGGCGGTCTGTTACTGAAACTGACATAATAAACATAGACAAGCAATAATAAACTTTATATTCACTACGAATAGCAGACAAAATCGTTATAAACAAGCTTTAATAAATGGTATTGCACCAAACCTAACCTCAAACCGTCTTACCTTACGACCGAATTTCGAAACAGATTCCGTAGCAAGTTGTTGCTGGAAATGTGAAACAACGTAAGCTACATTAAAAAACGTACCTAAGCCAGAAAGACAATAATTGATTCTTGGTTTTTTTTTGACATTTTTGTGAATACTGTGTCGTAACTGTATGCAATGAGCTGAAAATGTCGCCAGTAAGTTGTAAAAACTGCCTAATTAAGTAGCGACTTAACATTTTTCGTTTACAGTTATACGTTTTTACGGTTACACCTGTTTTGAAATATTTTTTGTTTTAATATTACAGAGTTTTATTCAAATTTTGTGTTTTTATTCATTTTACTGTTCTCAGTTTTATTATACTTGGAAATAATTTAATCATTTTGTCCCTTGCAAGCACAAAATAGTGTATATTTTATAATGCTTTATTCATGACCTTATTTTTACGTGACAACATGTTCAGTTTTTAAACTCCAAAAATATGGAGAAAAAAAAGGTAGATGGTATTTTTTAATTTGTTCTGATAAATCACGATAGATGTGGTTGTTTATACCCCAAACAAAAAAATATATAGTTAATTTATATATGCCATCATGCTGTTTCTCTACAGAATCTCAAAGTTCACAATTCCTTTCCAATACATCAATGTTGGTCCTAATACCCTATTGTGAAACATCATTTTGGCAGATCTTAATTATCAAATCACAAAATGAGTATAGTCATCATTTATTTTGTTAGCATTTTGCCGCTCATCTGGTCAACATGTCTAAAAACCCCCCAAACTGTTTTTTTTATCATATTTCTTTTGCATTCAATGAAATATACAATAGTTATAATATTTATGATACATTTTAATTAATATTTATTAAAATATGATTTATTTGTTATAAAATTTTATTATCTTATCACATTTCACATCCAAGTTTTTTTTTTCATTTAAATGTCACTTGCTTTTATAGTCGTGCACTTATAAATATTTCATAATATGAAAATGTTGCCACATATTCAGTATAAACTTAAACTTAGAACATCTAATTCTCTGTGTTGTTCTTGCTCAGACATCGACAAGTCTTTCACATTCTGACTGCCTCAGTTATTACGTTATATTAAGGGATTGCATTATGAACATGACTCACATTTTCAAATCAAATATGGCGGATTACGAAAATTCCTTTTCATAGACATTTTCCGAGCGCGCTAGTTTTTTTTTTCTATGGTTTACGAAATATTATTGTCAATCGTAACAAAATGGGCTATTTAATGGTATAAACAATATTGCCAAATTTAAAAATGTTTTGTCGAATCCAAGACTCGTATTTGAAATGAAATTCGTAATTATGGACACGCAATTAATAATATAACATTAATATAATCTACAATCTTATAGTTTTTTCGAAACTATCTTTTCGGTGTCTATGACCTCAATTCACAGCTTAGTAGTAATATTAAATACCAATTACTAAATTACTTATTTAACTTAATAAATAAATAAACAAGCAAACATTCGATTATATGAATGTAGAATAGGTGGAAAGATTTGTGTCGCGATAGGTAATTCTTGGTGTATCTCTTCTCTGCCTACTCCGACAGGTAGATATTATAATGGTACGTACATAACATATATATGTTTACAAACAAATATACATTTTAAATTTTTGCAATCACATATTCGTTCATTTTTCACCTCTTCTACATTCAAACACCTTCTCATACAGCTCCTACGATTTCTCTGACTTTACATTACCTTCTTTCAAAATATCGTACACTAGATCCAACCATACTTGTCTAGTATTTATTTTACGGAAGTATATATTAGTTTACATAATTGTATAGCTTAACATATCCGTTTAACTATAAAATCAAGTTTAACATATTCTAAAATATTTTATTTATTATTTAAAAATTGTCTCACTGGACTGTTGTATTGTATTCAAAACAATAACATTATTCGTTAAAAAGTTTATATTTTATCATAACATATCAATACTTTTGAAATTATAATCTCAAGGTATTAAAAAACAACTAGGCTAACAATATACAGATCCATTTCTACCGCAGAAAAGCTACTCAAATTGCATGGATCAAATCAAACCCCACCATACCCTCAAAACAGATCTTAGTTGTTGTTTGATCTTGCAAAATAAAAATCGCGGTCATTGGCCATTGTTTCGGTGAACCAACACCCCACACCATCAGGACTGTTACGTTAAATTGCGGCAATTTTAAACTGAAGACTGTTACATAATTTCCAATCGGACCAACAATCCGTGACGAGCCAATGTACGGCTCCGTAGATGTAGGTAGACAGTTCTCCGAGTGAGAAACTGGGTTAAGATCGGAATATACCGCTTGATTACAGAACAGTGTTACAATAGTGATTGCCAACACTCAAACAAAGAGCAAAAAATATGATGTGCTCTTGAACAGAACGTCTTCTAAGATCCACAAACAGATTTTGGAATATTCATCGTTTTCGGGAAGTTTGTGGAAACATAGAAAAACGTGGAACAACCAAATTATGCAACTTCTAAAAGAAGGAAACGTGAAAATACAGTATCAAAAATTAAATTAAAAAAAAGAAAGGATTTGAACTTTCAGTTCATTAAACTTTAAAACAATGATAATCGACCTATATAATATTTAAAATACTAAAAGGAAATACATATACATGACGAGGTGTATGAACGTAAGAGAAGCGAAATATGTGTGGAAGGATAGAATGAAGAATACACCTGTTCTCTTTGCTTCTCCTATAGGGACAAAAAACTTTCAAGAACTGTTTTTTTCATCCCTTCTAAAACTAACTGAAATTCTAGAACCATTTACATCATGAGTTTTCACAAAACTGAAGTTATGTCTTATGTCTTACACCACTCGTTACTTCGTTGATGCTTCCTACTTCTTATCTGCTTCAATTCCACTCGTTTCATATACAGATGTGAGGAAGTACCCAATCTTAATGGCCGCAGCCGCCTCCTTCATATATAATCTTTCAATAAGAATCGGTTTAATTCTCTATTTAAAGCATCCTTAAATAAAGTCTGATATCTAAAGGATGCTGTACAAATTATCATTTTATTATCTTTTGGTCATGATTTTACTGAATATATTTGGGATCAATATTTGTTTTTAGGTAATCTATACACCCAAATTATCAATCATGTAAATTCTCTGTTCGTGAACTAAATTCCAGCCTCTTTCTATTAACATATTTTCCTTATTGATACTAGATTTTCTAATTAATGTGTGTGATAAATCTCTTATCTTTTCAATCAATATTAAAAAAAAAATGCACGATACTTCTTTTTAAGAATATTGTACAAGAACTTAAAAAATATGATACACATAATCGTGATGGCATCAGACCTAGAACAACGATGATGGAAGATGGTAGATGCAAGAAACGTTGCCTGCAGCAAGAAGTGCTGTTGAAATGGGTCATGACAATCTATGTTGATGGACTCCGTTTTGCATGGAGAATCGTTACGATTAATGGTATCATCAAACAAGACATTTTTGTCTCGCTATTGACAGAGACAAGGCAGAAAGAAGCTGATGATAGTAATTATTCTTGGTATGTTTCAAGTGTGGAAGTACTTGAACGTTATAATGACTTTCAATGAAACATTGTTCATTTTAAATTAACACATTCTTTCTACCTAACAAAAAAAATAAACATTACAAGACCATCGTGGTCTAGTTGGTAAGATATCTGCCTCCTAATCGTGGGGTTACAGGTTAGATTCTCGTTTGAACCTTATTATTTTTAAAAGGGTTTTCATTCTGATTTTCATATAAAAATCAGCTATAATTGAAGTCAACTCAACATGGTTACAACTCCGAAAATCATTTTGAATTAGTGTAAAACTGACATGAAAATCTTCGAAGATATATCCTTCTGTTATAATTTTTAATTCAAAGCATGTAATTGTAAAGTGATAATATAAAATGTATATAACAGAAGGGATTTTTAATTTAAAATTTTGTTGAGCGGCGAATTGGGGACAGGTATTTTTTTTACAGAATTGTGCAATTTATTGTACATATTTTTTTGCTGAGAGTTCACAAATGGCCGGAGCTCGAACTCGTTGCGTTGTTTATGTGTGTTTTTAATGTAATCTAACGGGTATAAGTCAGTTGTCTTAGAACAGGTAATAAACCTAACGATACAACTGATATAGACCGTTTATCCTGTGTAAAGTAAATATTTGATTAAAAAATAAAGCTTATTTTATTCAACAATAAATTACTTTGTTATTCCATTTATCCCCGTTACACGTGTTTCTACGTTCTATCCTGAGGCTCCCTTCGCTCTGTTCCTTGAAAAGCGCTTCGGGATACGAGGTAGAAATACGTGTAGCGGGAATTAATGTAATAATCAATCATTTGTTGTTAAAAAAAAAAGCTTTAGATTTTATTAAAATATTTACATAACTCTTCTTTACACAAGATGAACGGTTTAGATCAGCAGTCTCATTAGTCTTATTGCCTGTTCTGAGACAGCTGACTTACACCAGCGAGATTAACAATTAATTACTTTGTTATTCCACTAATCACAATCCCTGCTACACGTGTTTCTACTTCCTATCCTGAGGTTCTCTACCTCGAAAAGAGCCTCTTGATAAGAGGTAGAAACTCGTTTGACAGGAATTAATGTAATAAATGGCATAACAAAGTTATTTATTTTTTTAATATTCTTATTTGGAGTTACAAAGTTCAAGCCAAATTATTTTGGTATGCCGAGGATCTCTACCTCGAAAACAGTCTCTAGATAGGAGGCAGAAACTCGTATGATAGGAATTAATGTAATAAATGGAATAACAAAGTAATTTATTTGTCAAATATTCTTATTGGAGTTACAAAGTTCAAGCCAAATTATTTTGGTATTATGAATCTTTTTTATCTTGATAACCTTTTACCAGTTGCATTTATATTATTAAAATGTTCTCCTTGAGTTTCACACCAATGATGATATGTCACATTTTCCCTGATGGCATCTCAACACACCTAACATTTATATTATTAAAATGTTCTTCTCCTTGAGTTTCACACCACTGATGATATGTCACCTTTTCCCTGATGGCATCTCGACACACCTAACACAGTTTCACACCACTGATGATATGTCACATTTTCCCTGATGGCATCTCAACACGTCTAACACAATTTTTACTTCAACACCCATCCATTTCATAACTAGTTGTTTTGTAACACATTTATAGACGAGGCTTCAGTTACTGTAATCTTAGCAATATACCGTAATATATTTCAGAATTATTCATTAAAAATCATTCAGGGTTCGGCTATTAATTCACATTATGATAATCTGTCTTAAAATATAACTTTTATAATAAAATATATGATACAGAAAACCTTTGGATTCATAACTGTATTTTTAATTAACACGTTTAGTTCTGTTAGAAAATACTGTTGAAATGCGTTACCGTTTGTATGAATTATAAAAAGTAAAATTTTACTTAATTAAGCATAAAAAATCAAAATCAATGCATTAGTGTCAAATCGAAAGAGATATACATTATTTTTTCTTCTCAATATAGTTTTTCTACTTAGAGATCAGTCTCCATAGACAGCATCTTAACACCTTATTTTTAAAAAAACTTGATAATCGCGTAATCACATTTTCAACATTTCACAACATAATGAAACAACACGTCTGTTATCAACTCTAGTTGACAGACTGCTGAGGGTAGAGGTTAAGAATTTGTAAAAAACTGATTTTTGCAAATTTTAAACGATGCAATACGTTTAATTGTATAAAATTATTTCCTGAAGTATAGAAGAAATCTTAAATTGAATTAATTTAAAACTACACAGATCAGTCTGGACATTGTGTGGACTTTCATATGACTTAACAAGAGTATGGAGAAGTTTTTTGTGCCAGGATAAATTGGGTAAATTATATGGGGTTGCGTTGGGTTCGTGTCATACTGATTTTTCTGTTGTATTACATATAGCACTGCTTGCATGTCAATGTTGATTTTTTCAGTCTTTTATATCAAAAACTTCATTTGACCATAGAAATACAATTTAAAAATGTAATTAATTGGGATTTCGATTATTATTATCTAGAAAACGACTTTTAATATTATTTTTCCTTAATTTTGTAAATATTTTTCCCTTACAGCAAAAAAAAACTTACGCTAATAAATGTTAAATGTCAGACATAAATCAAGTGTTGTGCTCAATAAAACTTTTTAAATCATTTTTATGTATTTTTTTCAAGTAAATAAAAATGAATACGTCTTGTCTTCAATTGAAAAATCTTTAGTAATTCATAGAAAAACAAATTATTCTTATTAAACGTATTCCTACTCATTTGTCTTGCCTCCTGTTATTGTCTTGTCTCCTGTTATTTGTCTTGCCTCCTGTTATTTGTCTTGCCTCTTGTTATTTGTCTTGCCTCCTGTTATTTTCAAAAGAATGTGAGTTAATTTACTTGTTTTTATTTTCTGTTCGAAAAAGATGTTACAACTTTATATTAAATGTCATTCGACAGTGAGAGATTGGTTCTTTTCATTTATCATCATAATCATTGTAAACCAGGGTCGATCCACTGCTGGATAAAGGTCTCCCCAAGTTGACTCCACTACTAGTTCGTGTTTTTGCTCGTTGATGCCATGTGATGCTGCCATCCTTCCTGATTTCATCTATCCAGCGTACCTTCGGTCTTCTTCTGGACCTCTTTATGCCTCTTGGGTACCATTGGATTATTTCGGATGTTCATCGGGAGTCTGACATTCTGACTACGTGTCCTGCCCATTGCCACTTCATTTTCTTGCACGCCTTTATAACGTCTTCTACCTTTGTTATATTGCGAATCCAGGTGTTTCGTTTATAGTCTCTTTTCATATATTGTTATATGTATATGGTCTTAATTCATTTAAAAATGTCACGTATCAAAATTAAGACTGGCTAAATCACATTATAATATCCAGATAACAAACTTGTAAGGTGAGTTAAAACCAGAAAAGAAATAATTGAGAGACCTTAGAAACCATGATGGTAAAAAATAGCAAGTTTAAAAAAAATAGATAAAATAGATGTTGTTCATTTCATGACAGAAAACAGTTGTTGAAGATAGAAACAAAACGTTTCATTGAGCTTGCTATATTTTTATTCCTCTTCATCGTGTGGTCAATGCTGAGCGTCGTGGTACTTGTCTAGAACTCGGCGCACAATCTGTGTCCATCCCTCCCTGTCCTGGGCCATGTTGAATGCAGCGCTTCAAGAAGATACTCTTAACTCATTCATTTGAACCATCCATCTCATGAGGCAACCTATATCTTGCTTGTCTTCCCTTAACTGTCCTCGTGATCACCAGCTTCTCCAGACTTCCGTCATTTATTCTAGCAACATACCCTAAATATGTTATGATTCTTTTTCTGTATGTTGTCGAAAATCTTTCGGTAATCTCCGATTACAATAGAAACAATAGTGTACCTTGCGGTCCATTAGATACAGACCATCTGCTTCAACACTACATCTCGAAGGCATCAATCATGTTTGTTTTCTTTCTTCTCATTGTCCATGTTTCCACTCCATACATTGCTATAGAGCATACTAGAGAATGAACCAGACGGATTTTGGTTCTGTTTTTTTTTATCTGGTTAGAAAGAACCTATTTTTCGAAAAAAATTATGGTTTCGGCCTTCATGTGTTGTTCATCTTCAGTATATTTTCGATTAATTAATTAGAGATTTCTCAATATAGATTTTATGATCTCCTTAGTACTTACCACAGCCCTGTCTGGGCGAGATTACATTGACGCTAGTACTAACTGACTTGCTAACGTTTTTCATAATCGGCATGGCGCAAAAATGATGCAAAAACATTCCGTTTTTTTTGACTTCTTACTTCAACTTTATGCTGAAATTTAATATAAATTCATAACGTAATACTGGTAAAAGTTTATGGTTTATCTATGAAATTAATTCATCAATAACAGTATTCCATAGAAATTTTTATAAATGATTCATATACACGATTACCTCGATGACCTATTTGGTAAGACGCTTGTGTTCCAACGACGAGGTTGTAAATTTCCTTTAACACTCATTTAAAAGAAAGGTTTCAAACTGATTTTAATTTAAGTCTTGTTTAACTAACACTTTTCTGGCTGGTCGGAATTGCCATTTGGCAATAAAGCCGCCAAGTTGTACTGTATACAACGAAAATATTTAACAATATAGAGTTCCAAAAATAATAGTAAAATAACAATTTCTACAACGCTGTTTACAGAGTAGACTCTCCTTTAGGGCGCTCTAACTCGGAATTCGAACCCGTTTTTATTGACAGATAAAAATATAAATATATACATAAATTAAAAGTAATGATAGGAAGTTAGTAGCTGCGGCAATTAGAGTAGATAATTTCCACACATCGGCATATATTTAGAAAAAACATATGTGGTAAGAAAACCGATGAAAATTTATCAAGGGAAGACGAACTACAAAGGAACCTTTCGATATCTTCGGATATGTGATAGTAACCATTCAGTTAAAGAAGGGAAAGTAATTAATTTTTATAAGATCTCCCAAAAAGAGTTGTATTCAAGTGCTTCCTTAAGTTGCACACGTCACGCATATCTCTAACGCTTAAACCATTCCATGCCAAGAAAAATCAAAACCGAAAGCTTTGATTATATTTTTTAAAAGTAATCAAAACAATTTATTGATCAACCCAGTTATTGATGTAATACGATGACTCAGAGAAAAAGAAACCAATCCGTCGTCCAAATTGAGATTGTGAATAAACTATCATTATAATTATTACCACGATCTGAATATACGAGTATAGTATCATCAGCAACAAGACCTGGAATATCTGTTACCGTTTTGTTTAAATTATTTATCGTAAAAAATTAACAGCTAGATGATGTAACAGATTCGGCTCGTTCTTATCTTGCGCCGATGTCCGTTATTCGGCCAACGAGAACAATATAGTAATGAAATAATATGTATGTAGGTGAAGAGATTAGAAAAAAAAGATTGCCTATCATATCAGCGGTTCTCAATATATTTTATACGCGGAACCCTTTTCAATTTGATAAAAAATGAAACCTTTACAAATTTTAAGTTGAGATGGTTTGAACTCGTGTAACAGATGGTTAATGAAAGACTGACTTAATAAATTTATAATGAAAGAATAAGTGATAGAAGATGACAGAGAAAAGTATCGTTGGACAAAGTGAATGAAATTTAAAAAGTGATGGTAAAGTTAGAAATAGCGATGAATGTTGTTTAAAATATTTTATTAAAATCTCAATTTCGGATACATAGAAGAAATAAAAGTACCACATTAAACTAGCGATAATTTATCCCAAGTAATATATAATTCATAAAGACGAAGCCTTTGAAATCAACAATGTAAAATAATGTGCACTTAGGATAAATGATAATCAATAAATCAACAATAAAAAACACTTAGGATATAGTATATTTAGATAAAAAAAATATACCACATTCAACTATTGCTCAACAACCCCAAGTTATGTGTATAAAAGCCTTAAAGATCATTTAAAACCATGTACTCGTATATTTGAATTAAATGTATAAAAAACATGATCCATTTCCGAATATATTAAAATAAAAGATAAACCACATCATTAAATTATATTAACTACCCCAAGATACGTATAAAAAGCCTTTAAAACCATATGAAAGCAAAACCATGCATAGCGAAATTAAATGTACATGTATAATTACAGATCTATTAAGATAAAAATATGTACCACATTAAATTATTGATCAGCTACCCCAAGTTACTTGTTAAAAAGCCTTAAAAACGATGTACAAGCGTAACTTTTAAAACAATGCATAGTGGAATTTAATATATAATGAAAAATATTCATTACGGATATATTAATATTAAAAATATATCTTCAACCACCAAAGGATTCAGAACATGGCTATTAATGGATGTTCCAGATCGCTGAATGAACAGCACCACGCTAAAGGTAGTTGCAGGTTCGTTCTCTCAGTTCACCTAGAGACATACTAACCGCCAACCGGTTCTGCATACCGCTACACGCCTCCAATCCACCAATGTGAAGAACCGATTGAGCAAGGAAACCGGATTGCGAAGAATCCAACGCGGTACTGAACCAGAACTGAAGTGACGTTAGGTCGCTCTGCTTGTTAACACTGTATCGCTGAAGAGCTCTTGGATATAAGATGTAACAGTGTAAAGTTGAAGACTTCTAAGATCTCCTTTAGCAGTTGTAATGTTGGATGAACGTGGAATGTTATATTTGATACTGTTATAAGCATCTATGACTTTGTATCTTTAAGAATTCAAGAAAATGACATCATGATGTATCATTTTTTTATTCATTTTTTTATTCATTTTTTTTTAATATTCCCTAGTGATTCCCAACATGTCAGGAGAGTTGACCCCTATTTTAACCATTTTTTTATTAGTTTTAAAGCCATAGATTGTAAAATATTTTGCTATATAAAATTGATAAGCAATATATTGAATACAGTTTGACAATGCTTTTGTAAAGCAAAACAGAGCTGTCACGTTAATTTAAGTTACTTTTTAGAGTTTTTTCACATTTATGGTAAGTATCAAATCATCCTATGGATTTTTACTTGGTTTTTTTGCTATTCACGATCAATAGTGATCTTCAGCATTATATAACCAGAGTTCCTTCAGCATTATATAGCCATCAAGAAAATTTAACTTCACAACATGTAAAACAACCAAGAAATTAAAATAAATTTCTAAATATTTTTTTCTATTTTTTTTCAGGTAAGGATCACATCTGACCGTTGGCATCCTTCCATTCTACCCCCCTCACTTTCAACACCTGTTTCGAAGAAAATAAATAGGTATAAAAATATCCTTTAATCAACTTTTTCTTTTCTTACGTTTTGAGGAAATGACGGAAGAAAAAAAAATTTTTTTGATTGGGAGACTTAAGTATTTTACCAACTAGGCCACGGAGGTCGTCAAACTTGATAACCGCACGATATACAGTTATTAACATATTTTTTTAACCTGCCGAGGTATTTGCCATGTGGCAATCTCTTCCAACCAACCAGAAAGATATTTTTATAGGCTCTAAGTGTTAACCAGATTGGAATCCTATTTAAAAAAATCTGGGTTCCAGCGGGGATCGAACCCGCAACCTCCGGATCGGCAGACAAGTGTCTTACCACCAGGCCACGGAGGTCGTCATTTCATAATATAACGAAACAACACGTCTTATATTGACTTAAGTTGACATACGAGTACTATTGAGTATAAAAGTATCATTTTTTTACTGTAACGTCGCCTAACCATTTGATGGGCGTAGTATCTGTAGGTACATGCTCTAACTTTACAGATCGTAAACTTTTATATCTTAGTGGCATACAAAAAATGTTTTTGCAACTACCTTTACATAACGATAATATCATAATAAATTCTCTCTCTATCTAATGTCTATTTGTCTGCCGCGATATTTGAGGAATTCCTTATCCAAACATATTATTAAAAATACCCGAAATGGAATTCGCCAAAAGACATAACACACAAGTTGTGTATTTTTTTATCTTAAACATGGGTATGCGAACTGTGGCTCGCACACCTCTTGTGATTTGCGTAATACTTCTTGATATAATCGGCAGACGTGATCTAACCGTTAGTATTCACGCTAAGTAAACGAACGCTACGGGTTTGATTCCTGGCGGATTCACTTCCGCACTGGTTTTACTCTAAGATCGTTTTAAATCAGAATTTATGTTTTTCTGTAGCTTATAATATATTATTAGTGCACAAATTTTTCTAGCGTTCAACCTGACCGGTTTATTGATATGTAATATCTGGTGAATTTATTACTAAATTGGAAATGTTTTTTAACGAAGTATAATTCAGTTTCGTTGTTATAATTTTAATATAATAGTATAATTTATCTGCCTCCCCCGACAGGGAAATGGTGTGATGGTATGTAACATATACTCGTATATAGAGGAATTGGTTTCCGTATATTTAGTCATTAAGTAATTAATTATCTACAATATATTAGAATATGATATATAGGGTCTTTCAAATGGAGCGGTTTTTTCAATTCATTTTTTTTAATTCTTGAATAAACACACAATTTGCTTTGATTTCGAAAAACTTTTTATTGGTCATTGAAGTATAATGTATGACATTTAAACACAAAAACTAATATCCGTCAAATGTCCTCATCTTGTAGCTCCACAGATGTCCACTCTTTTGTCAAAATTTTCGATGATATTTTGGCATAATTGCGGTTTTAACTCACCAATAACGCGAATAATTCGTCCTTCAGCTCAGGTATTGATCGGGGGTCATTTTTATAAACCTGGTTTTTCACGTAACCCCAGAGAAAATAGTCCAACGGTGTCAGATCACATGATCTTGGTGACCAATTAACATCACCGTTTCCGGAGATTACAATACATAAAGTAATTCTCAATTTGAAC
Source organism: Odontocerum albicorne (assembly GCA_949825065.1). Classification (NCBI taxonomy): domain Eukaryota; kingdom Metazoa; phylum Arthropoda; class Insecta; order Trichoptera; family Odontoceridae; genus Odontocerum; species Odontocerum albicorne. The sequence goes on along the minus strand of OX463864.1, from coordinate 9,820,893 downwards.
GCGTCGTTGTATTATATACGATTCCATTTTTATAAATGGCATATATTATACTTCTCAAATGTTACAAGACCCAGGCAAGTTCACGACGCCATCTGTGTTTTATCCAAGAATTTAAAAAACCGCTCAATTTGGAAGACCTTTTATAAAGGATTAAACCAATTCAACTTTTTCGTAACCTTTTTCATTAACACTGTGGTAGCACGCTATAAAATGTTTGAGAACCTATGACTTAAAGAATTTGATTGCATAATCTCAATTAAATAATATTTATAGTCGTACAATGATTAGAATTATAAGGCATCTAATGACACGAGACTTCTAGAATTCCGTGTTTCAGAACAATTGTCTCAATTGCTCTTACTGTATTATGTAATACAACAAATATTTATCCGTCGTATTATTCAGAATCATTCGATGATTGCCCGGTGTTAAAGAGATAATAAGAATTTTCATTGGTGGATTACATATTTACAATTATTTTAGACTGAATAGATTTGTAGTTTTTTTCTTTCTTCTCTTTTATAATGTTTAACCTTTAAATATATCACAATTGGTGATTCAGACATAATTAAGAGCGCGGCCGGGAGTCAACCGTGTATTTGGCCCCAGTAATCGATTCTTCGGGTTTAGATTCTCTAGATCAGATACAAAACCGGAGATTCATCGTTTCACGTTTTATCAAATCAATACTACAACCCTTAAAGAGACAGCAACACTCGCATATGCACTCAGTGCGTACGAATATTGTTACCAGACGAACTATTTTACCAGACTAGAACTGTTTTTTTTAGGGTTCTACCGGGAATCGAACCAGGAACCTTCGACTGCAAGTACAGCATCTTACCACTTAGACTACGCAGGTCGTTAGTCTTGAACTGTCCTTTTTGCCTAACCTTCTAAGTATTTTACGTAACACGTTTTTTATTTAAATTATTTTGTGTACATGGTTAAAATGATATATCTGGTATAATTATTACTATATAGCATTTTTCTCCAACCAACTCAAGTATAATGTCGTTATTTTAATCCATACCAAATTTTTCAAAAATGATTCTATTCTTTCCTTATTTTTCTATAACTATCTTTCTATGTTTGCTTGCTACTGATAATCGAACCTGAAACATCCGTCTTCGTATACAGACGCCTCATTAACTAATTTCCTCTTTATTTCTTAGTATTGTTCTCCTCTCGTATGGTTTCTCTCTCACAGTCGAATATTCAAGTTTCTCATCCATGATACAGTCTCAGGAGTTGTCCGATGGATCTTTTCCAGTCTTATATTATACTGTATTACACTTTCGTTGTGTATATTACAATACAACCTAGCGGACTTATTGCAATGTAACAATATCTTCCAACCAACCAGAAAGAAGTTGAAGAGGCCTTAAGCGAAAACCAGACAGAAATCCTTCAAACCCGCAACCTCCGGGTTGGGTGACAAGTGTCTTATCAACTAGGACACTGAGTCTTCCTGGGAGTGAATACATTGAACATTTCTTCCCGATGTGACCGATAGTCTGGACCATTTCACATGAGCACAACGAGGAATCAATGAAACCCCACCTACCATATGCAAGGTGTGTGCACTGCCACACCTATGGCGATCCAGGATACACCATAAATACGTGGCAGGTCAAATAAATCCAAATAAAATCACGTTGAGATCACTCCGCGGGGGACTATTACTGACCGAAGACCGTTCCCATTTCTGTCGTCGCCAGTTCTCTGGTGAAGTCACATTCCATTCAGCTAAACGTTGAAGACTGATGACGTATCGAGTGTGTATAGTCGTGACTAGACTTGACTGATATAATCTAATATTATGTAATCAAGGTATACAATATTTTTAGATGCTTAGATCCCAAAGTTACAACTTATTTTGATTTTTTTCTTAAGCTAATATGGACGATCCCCGTAGTCTAGTTACGGGTTTGATTCTCGTTAGTATCCGTTTTTAAAGTCTGGTTTTAACTTAATGTGAAATCTTACAGGTTGTTTGGAAGTGATTGCCATATTACAATAAAATCTCTAGGTTATACTATATACAGAAAATTGACTTTAAAATAGTAGTATGAAAAAGTGCACATTATGAGCGGATGGGGAACGAAAGACTGACTAAACAAATTAACAATGGAAGCATTAGTTGGAGTTATTGAAGAGGATTGACAAGAAAAAATGGACCAGGTAATTGAACATTTGTAAGAAAGAAGTAAGAGGAGTTAGGTGTTGGAGAAATATAATGAACTGTTTGAGAAGATGTATGAATGTGGATAGGGCGAATAAATGTTATAGTGGTGAGAAAGTTTGGTTAGAAGTAATTTTAACGTAATAAGAGAGTTTGGTTTGAAGGAATTTTAACGTGATACGAGAGGTTGGTTTGAAGGAATTTTAACGTGATAAGAAAGTTTGGTTTGAAGGAATTTTAACGTGATAAGAAAGTTTGTTTTGAAAGAATTTTAACGTGATAAGAGGAATTGGTTTGAAGGAATTTTAACGTGATAAGGAAATAGTCTTATCTTATTTTTTTAAATTGATTTTAGTTTGTCTGTCCACTTGAACTTTTTTTCTGGTTGAATTTAACAGATTGCCACTTGACAGTAAGCCCGTCAAGTTGTACTATGTACATAAATATATCGAAAGTGTAATACAACACAAAACCATCTCTAAAATATTTTATTTAATCTTACTGTTGTTCCACTTTTCCTCCCTGCCCCCGAACATGTCATTAGAACAATTTGTAATGTTCATATTAGGCAACACTAACCGGTCAAGTTTATCTATTTTAATTTATTGAGTATGAATATATACCAAAAGGCGTTCCACCTGCACGTCGAGACAGAAATGTATATCAAATTTTTTAAAATTACTGAATCGTCGTTTCTAATCAATTAAAATACTCGTATTGTTATTTACATACCTATAAGAAAAACATAAATCAAAGAAATAATCAAAAACCTTTTTTATTAAAAACTTCCCTTTAAAGAAAAGTAACAGATACGAGTAACTTTACCTTAAAATAAGTTTTTAAAAAACGTTAAAATGAAGTTTTTTTTAGGAAACCAAAAGTTTTATATTTGCCTTTGTTTTAATTATATTGTGCATTGAGAAGAATACGTGGAGTGACGATGTATGACAGAATACGGAATGAAGTGATAAGGAGTGAATATGAACTTAATGCTGCTCTGTAAAGTAAGATTAATTAGAGTATGTTGAGATGGTTTGGGCAAATAGAGCGAATGAATGAATGAAGAAAGACTAACAAAACAGATATACATTGCAGACATGAGTGGAATGCGTATGAGAGGTAGATCAAGGAAAGTATGGTTGGATCGAGTGAATGATATTCTGAAAAAAAGGAAAAGTAGAAAGCCAGAGAAATCATAGAGGTTGTATGAGGAGGTGTTTGGATGTAGAAGAGTTTAAGGATGTGTGTACTGACATTTAGTGGGTTGATGAGCTAGTTGGTTGGAATGAATTGTTATACATGTTTTTTTTTCCAATCTACCAGTTCATCTTGGGTACATAAAAACTTTTTGAAACAAAGACATTGTTTGAAACCAATACATCAAAACTTGTACTAAAATTATATTTGTAATTTGTTTTATCAAACACTGTTTATTCCATTTTTTGTAACGGTATAACCCTACCGGTTTCAAGCCTTTCACCTCATCTTCAGGGGAGCACAAACAAGACTAAATTCTGTTCGAACTGGCACCGATATACGCGCTTCAACAGTTGGGGACATTCGGGTTGGGGACTGAGGGGTAAGGGAGGCATGGGACGATCGCAGCGGAGAGATTTTAGGAATATATGTATTTACCAGATGTTCGGATCGATGTACTGACTTAGAAATTTCTAGGACCTCTAATCTGTCCAATTATTTATCTGTTCAATCTCTCCGCTGCTGACCGAGATCGTCCCATGCCTCCCTTACCCCTCAGTCCACAACCAGAATGTCCCCAACCGTTGAAGCGTGTATATCGGTGCCAGTTCGAACAGAATTAAGTCTTGTTTGTGCTCCCCTGAAGATGAGGGGAAAGCCTTGAAACCGGTAAGGTTATACCGTTACAAAAAAGTGCAATAAACAGTGTTTGATAAAATAAATTACAATGTCTTTAAACCTCCACAGCGTTAATGCCTTAACTATAAACAATATATTTCTAGCCATGTGTAAAATAAATAAATAAATAATATTTATTTATTTTACACATGGCTAGAATTGACACGTATTTCTATAAAATGAATAAAAGTTTTGAAAGAAAATAGTGCCAACGTGACATTGGCGACATATGATTACACAATTCGATTGCGTCACCTTTTGTAGCTAACATAGCAAGAGGACGAAATAGTTAAGCTGAAATGTCCTCTAAACATTGATTGCATAAGGGCCACGTGAGTGTTGGATAATGGGTCGTGTGATTCACGCCGTTGGGTGATGTAGGAAGTATTCATACACGTGATGGATATTGATCCTTATGTCTGCATTTTTAGTTGCGCAATAATTTGTCATAACATTGTTGTGCGTATTATACCTGTTATATATTATGATAAATATGATCAATATTTATATCATAATATATAACAAGTAAATATAAGAGTTTTTTGTGTGATAACATTTAAAAAATACGAGTACTTTAGTTACCTAAACTTTCTTCTTTATCTATGGTCAACTTTTTTAAGGTCGATTCACATCAGTATTATTTGATTCAAACTAAAGTTTCATTGCAAATGCGTATTTAAAAATATACATATATGCCACAATTTACGCGTTTTCTTTTTACGCAGTTTTTACCTTAACACTAAGAAAAACGTTATTTTTATAGACGATTTTTTCCTCATTATTTGAATTCTGTCTAGTAAATTATATATCTGGACGACTGTGCACTCGCCTCAACCAGCGAGCTCGGCACTGTAGTCAAGGTCAGCGGAGAGGCAGACTAGAATGAAATAAACCAGTTACTGCATTGTTTTGATTTCATTTTATCATCATATTAGAGTTTTTTCTAAAGCAGGGTACCCCCAATATATTAAAAAGCGTGGCCGGGAGACCGTAATATTTTCGCCTCTAATAATCAAGCTTTCGGCTGCACAATCTTCTATTGTATTATTCATACTTCTTACTTAACCTTCTCAAAATGTTGTTAATTTTGTTCAACCAAGTTTTCCTCGGTCTCCCTTTTCTACGCACACCTTGCACTTCTGACTTATATATTCGCTTAGTTATTCAATCTCTCCACATTTCCAAACCATAATATAAAGCTTCTGATTTAAAAAAATCATTTTATCCACGCATTCATTTCTGAATTATGTCATTAAAGCATTAAAAATGTTAGCCGATTGCATTTCGACTAACATTTTACTAATATTCACACTTCTCACTTTACCTTCTTTCAAAATCTGGTCCATTTGGGTCAGCCACGTTTTTTCGCTACAAACTTATTTTTTCACTGCTAAAAACAAAGTATTTCAGCCCAGCAACGATGCACTTAAATTGCAATATACATTTTTTTTTAAGTTCGTCGTCATTCAGTTAATATCACCTTGTGACAAGATTAGTTAGAACAGACCTTGACAGCCATTACATGCCCTCGATAGTCTATTGTGTTGCAGTTAAATCTGACCTCCACAAGTTGCGATGACCATCGCCTTGACAGACAAAGACCATCAAAAAGATATCCTCGAAGTGACATTACATTCGTGGACGTTGGCCAGCGAATTCGTCTTCGAAATGGCCTGAAGCCAACCACTACGGCACTTTTAAGAGCTTATTTAAATTATATAAGCTGATTCACGACAATCTTTATCAAATATTTTCATCATGTATTTTAATAATATGCGTATAATCTAAAGCAACTGGCATTGAACTAATTTCTTACGTGACCTTGTTGATAATAATAATAAAAGGACAATTTATACAGCGTCGTTTAGAGAGCAAACTCTCCTCAAGGGCGCCCTAACTCAGGAAATCAAATAACTATTATTGACAGATTTCAAATATTACAATGTGTATACATACATACATACACACATAAGTTGAGTGTATTGAATACATATACCATATATGTTATGATACATATCATACACACATAAGTTGAGTGTATTGAATACATATACCATATATGATACATATCATACACACATAAGTTGAGTGTATTGAATACATATACCATATATGATACATATCATATACACATAAGTTGAGTGTATTGAATACATATACCATATATGAAAGTTACATATCATACACACATAAGTTGAGTGTATAGGAAGATATTGGCTGCGGCCTTTAAATTATGTACTTCCCAGAATCTGCATATGTATGTAACATATTATGTAATATTTTTAATATGTCCGTAAGAGTGACGACCTCCGTGGCCCAGTTGATAAGACGCCTGTCTCCCAGCCTGGAGGTTGCGGATTTAAATCCCGTTGGATCTTAGTTTTTTTTTTGATAATATGTTCCTATCTGGTTCTCAGTAAAGACTTATTTAAAATCTTTCTGGTTGGTTGAAAGATATTGCCACATGGCAATAAGCCCGCTCTTTACAACGAAAGTGTAATATAATAATAATAAAAAAGATTGGTGTTGAACGGCGCTATATAAATCGCTCTTTATTATTATTCTTATTTTTAGTACCCTGATATTTTTTTTAAATTAGGGTCTAGTTTCGTTTTCACTTAAGGCTTATTTAACACCTCTCTGGTTAGTTGGAAGAGATTGCCAAATGACAATCAACCTACCAGGTTCTACTGTATATAACGGGAAAGTAATACAATAATGCAAAATAATGCAGCAAGATATATTGGATTGAATATTTTTAAAATAAAAATCTTATAAATATAGATTTATTTATAACAATATAGTATGTACAGTACCCGGCGGTAAGTAATACACATCGTTTGTAAAGCGTCGTCTTTGTCGCACGATGCGCTAACAGTCCAGTATCGTAGTCACGATGCGGTTAGCACATCGTGCGACAGAGACGATGCTCTACAAACGATGTGTATTACTTACCGCCGGGTACTGCACATGCTTATCCTGAAATTATGCGTATATTTTAAGGCGATTGCCAAACAAAACATTTAAGAGAGAAGATATCAAACGGTCTGAGCTCAGCTCATAACATTCCCCCAGTGGGGACACACCCCACCAATAGACGTCGAAAATCAGATGATTTTCAGCTCATACCATTGTATACATAAAATATAAAGCATAAAAAATGGTAATAAATAGTCAGTGAATACATACACTAAATAAATATGTATTATGTTGCAAAATTTCATAAATATATGATAATTTGAGAGTTTTAAATTATATTTTATGTACAAATTGTCCCCGAATAGTTGCTAAAGAAGATGTGTATTTATTATTTTTTTATTACATTTATCAGAATAGCTCGATTGCTTAATTCTTGTTTTAAAAGCCATTCCAAATTGCAATATATTGCGACAACTCAACATGCAACCGGGGAATTATCTGATATTAATAACAAGTAGATGTCAACTCGTGTTGCAATAGTTCAATATATTCTATTTTGCAAGATCAACATAAAACTTTATCAAAACTATACATCTGTATTACGATGGTTTTGGCCCATTACTGACTAACGATTCAGATCACAATACACAATAAATAAAAAATATGTAAAATTTTATAAAAATTAAACATTATGTTTTTTATGCATTAGTGATTAACATTTAAGAACACAAAACACAATTCATAAAAACACGTCACAAACAAACTATTCTATAAATGCCATTTTTTTGTGATATACATGGTACATTTGGTGGGCTGATGAGGTAGTTGGTTGGAATGAATTGTTATACATGTTTTTTTTTCAACCAACCAGTTCATCTTGGGCACATAAAAACTTTTTGAAACAATGACATTGTTTGAAACCATGACATACATCAAAGTTTGTACTAAAATTATATTTGTAATTTGTTTTATCAAACACTGTTTATTCCATTTTTGTAACGGTATAACCCTACCGGTTTCAAGGCTTTTACGTCATCATCAGGGGAGCACAAAGAAGTCTTGTGTGTGCATCAACAAGACTTCTTTGTGCATCAGTGGAGCACAAATATGTATTTTTTTGTGCTCCCCTGATGATGAGGTGAAAGCCTTGAAACCGGTAGGGTTATACCGTTACAAAAAGTGGAATAAATAATGTTTGATAAAACAAATTATAATGTATTTAAACCTCCACAATGTTAATACCTTAACTATAAATAAAATATAAAATTATATTGTTGACTATCTAAAATCAATCTTATCTTAGGCTGTATGTAATACAGTTTTAAAAAATCCAATTAGATCAAAGAACAGAACATCCACTTAAGGACGAGTACAGTGCCCTTAGATTATTTTTGTACATCTAAAAATAACAGCCCCTCTATAATGTTACTACTATTATTTCCTGTTCTCCCCCTCGTCGCTACAAAACCAAAATTATGGTACAAGAAAAAAAATTCTCGGAAGTCATAAGTAACATGCTTGGATTATTTTGGTCATGATAAAAAAAGACCTATTTTATCTTTCCTCTTGCAAGATAATTTATCAAGTAGAAGAAATAAAATATATGTATTGAATTTAAGTGTATTAATGTTTCGTTGTATACAGTATCATTTGACAGATTTATTTCTCATGTGACAGTCTATTCCAACCAAGAAGATATCGGCATTTAAATGTAAATCGGAGTAAAAGCCATTATAAAAATCATGGTACCAACGGGAACCGAACCCGCAACTCCCAGTGTTTTTAAAATAGGCTTCTTACTAACTGGGCCACGGATTTATCAAGAAAAAACGAAAAGAGATGTTATTTGATTCAAATATCACGAAAAAAAAAATACGGCCTAGTTGGTAAGACGCCTAACTTCCAACCTGGAGGTTACTGATTCGATTCCCGTTGGTACTAGATTTCCAAAAAAAGGATTTCATTCTGTATTTCACTTTAGGTCTCCATAAAAAAAATGTTGGTTGGAAGAGATTGCCACATGGCAATACAATGTTGTTAAGTTTAACAAAAAGTGTAATACGATACAATACAAAAAAAATGTCTATTTTTTGTACGGAATATTTTTATTGCAAATAAAAAATTCTATCGCACTGTGCAAGAAAAATTAATTCTTTTATGATAAAAAAATACAAAATAATCAATCGATCAAAAAGGATTTATAAAATAAATATTTTTCATTACGCAAATAAATAAAAAATAAATCTTTGAAATAAGCAAAAAAAACTGATTAATCAAAAAAAATCTATGAAATAAGCAAAAAACTGAGTAATTAAAAAAGCAAATATTAACACAAATAAACAATATAATTCTATGAAATAAGCAAAAAAAGGTGATCAATAAAAAAAAACAAATATTAACACAAATAAATCTATGAAATAAGCAAAAAAAACTAACTAATTATAAAAAAAACTAATTTGTTTAATATAGGTTCACGGGAAACCAAATATTCCTCGAAAATCTAGAACCTTCATAGTAAAAGCATCATTTATTTACTATCTTATTACACAACCTAAATACACAAATCCATTAAATTTTCAAAGATAAACACGTGTTCATAACACACGCTATTCTACGTCATTCAAAAAAACCAAAAAGACATCCAACTGTATCAATTCAATGAATAATAATCAATGACGTCTTTACTCTCACACCAACCTCCCTTTTAAAACCACCCTCTTTGGCTTACCATCACTCTCTCTTATTTTATAACCGTCCTTGAATTTGCAAACACACGTGAAAAAAATCGAAAAACCCCTCCTTTGGGTAAACGTCATCATCGATGGACATAACGCTTTTCCGATCTCGTGCCCTCAACACTGAAACACGTTTCTATCGGATCCTCACGTGTTCTTTGTGGGACGGGTCTTTCAGTTTCAGTACGTAGGATGCCCTCACACATTTCAACACGTGATTCCATTTTCCTAATGATTCTCAAACTGTGATCCGGCAGAAAACGCGTGCGGAAATGATACGTCGATTTATCAACAAAAAAAATGATTTTCATTTAAATTTGTTTTATTCATCTTTTTTTTATTTAAATATTTTTTCTGCTTGAACAACATAAATTGAAAAAGCAAACTTATATTTATTTTTTCTCAGTTTATCTTGTTATCTATTAGTCAGAGAGGACATAGTGCCAAAATTTACCAACGCAACACACATATTTCACCTTCTCTACACCCATACACTTTGTCATCCTGCTCCTACGATTTATTTGACCAAAATTTCTTTGTTTCTTCAAAATATCACAATTTCTTTGTTTTTTTTCTACCACGCCTTAAACTCATCACATCTGCAATGTATTTTTTATGTTAATATTTTTTCATTATTTCGTTATATATGCCTAAACATAATTGTTATTATAGAAAAATAAGTTGTTATAACTTACAATTATGGGGCTTATACTCATAGTTTAATATATGTGGGTTTTTTTTGTTTCAAATTATGTTAATATTTTTAAAAAACTTACGAACAGCATCTCAATACTTATTTTCGTATAACTTAACAAGACTATTGTAATGTTTTTGTTTTCGTTATTTAAAATAATATACATATATAAAGTAAAACACATTATGATTCACGATTATGTGCGAATATTAAATTATTATTTTTCAAAATCGACTCGAAAATATGTTGAGAGCAATAATTTATCTTTCGAAAAAATATTATTTTTAAATCACGTGACTTCATTAAAAGATCTGAAGGCGTTTTGCTAATTCTTTAGAACGCCAAGCTTTAAAGGAATCGAGGGGCGTGGGAAGGAAAAAGGATAAAAATTGCTTTTGTTTCCACGGTTCGTTTGTTTTCATTTGTAAGACAAATTCATGGATAATTTTCATTAAACAATTTTTATGATTTACTAAAACTTTTTGCATAATTAGCTTTTTTTTTCAAATGTGATATTTTTATGTTAAAATTAGACAAATATGATATTTTTATAATAAAATTAAAAAAGATCTAGGTATAAACTAAATTTGTAAAATATCGATTTATTCTTTTTCTAATACCTGTATTGTACCACTCTTTCGTTGTATACAATATGTTACAACCCAGCACTCTTTCATTGTATACAATACAACCCAGCACTCTTTCATTGTATACAATACAACCCAGCACTCTTTCGTTGTATACATTACAACCCAGCACTCGAGGGACTGGCGTGTTATAAATCCTTTATCAAATACGACATATCATTTTAAATGCCCCTTGACATTAGTTTGCTAACACAACATGGCTCGTGTTATTTGTATTTTAATAATTAAATATTAAATAATGATTAAGTAATATATTTATGTATCTTAATTTATTGATCTTGCTTATTCAGAAGCTGCGGTCATTCACATGTATCATGATGTCATTTCTTATTTGTAAATAGATTTAAAAGCCTTAATTCATAAATCGGTCTAAATACTAATATCTAATAATAAAAGGTTGTGTAGTCTATGTAAAGTCGGACCTGATACGTTCCAAACATTGTACGAAAAGCGACGTTATGAATCCATGGGACTTCCTTTTTTAAGAAAGACCATTTCCGTTTTTGGTAGACAGAATGGACGGTGCGCTATTTTTTTCTATCCCGAAATACCTCTGAGGCCTTAAGTGAAAAACACATTTTGAACCTACTTTAAAATAAATTGAATTCGAGTGGGAATTGAACCTGTTATCCCCGCGTTAAAGATAGGTGTCATACAAACTAGACCACGGCGATCGTCAACATCCATACATCTTTTCGTCACCTTCCTTCTATTTCTTTTGTTCCTCAAATATCCTGCTTTCAACATTTCATTCAATTGGTCTACCCATACTTTTCTCGGTAATCTTCTACCACTGACGTTTGCATTGTAAATTTGTTAAGCCTTTCGTCATTCACCTGTTGAACATTTCCCAACCACGTTCTATTTTCCAACCTACTTAAATTTTAGCTCGTATTCATCCTTAATAACAACTTTTTTTTTCTGTTATACATCGACACATTTTTTCTGTCATTCTTCTCAGTGCACGTATTTTTTGAAAACAACAAATTTTAAATCAACTAGTTTTTTCCTTAAATTTTTTGCTACGCCTCTGCTTGCAGACATTATGTAAATGCCATAGATAATATGTTTTTCGATCAGTGATCATATTGTTTTTCGCCGTTACATAATTCGAGTTCTTGAACTTATAGTTGTAACGGTGTCTGTAAATTGTTTATAACGCAATACCTCGATATCAACAAATTGCCAAGTATAAAAAATCACTTTGTTGTTGCATATATTCCTTTCATAACATTTTTTTATGACCTTGTTTTCGTAAATGTTTCAAATTTTATAAAGCCAGTTTTTAATCAAACATACCATATACTCATATTTTAAATGTATGTTGGTATAAAATATTTATACCAAAGTAATGTTTACTTAAAATTTATTTATTTTCATATACTTATTATTTATAGTTAAGACATTAATAGTGTGGAGTTTTGAAAACATTTTAATTTGTTTAGTCAAACACTGTTTATTCTACTTTATATAATACAACTGATTTCAAGGCTTTCACCTCATCATCAGAGGAGCAATAACAAGACCTTGTTGAGTCTTACAATATGTCTACTATATAAACACGAGTGAGAGTTGTGGTAGAGAAATACTAAAGGAAGTGTGATTAGACCAAGTGAATATTAACAAATTGCTGTATACAGTTAGACGCTATTACCCTTGTTTGATTCAAAGAGCTACTGTAATGTGTGTTTCCATTACTTCTATTTTCTTGTCCTTGCCCATTTAATTTTCATTTGTATTTGACGACATTTGAAAATAATTAGTTTTTAATACTACTAGTACGTACAAGTCTTTTTTCTTTTTGGAATTTCGTTGTAACCCAGCAATTGACACGAATCTGCGTAGCTCTTGTCTGATTAGTCGGAAGAGATTTCCTAAGGGCAATAATCCCGTTATTTGTATACTTTACAATAAACTATGTAAATAAGTAAATAAAATTTCTATAGTTTCTACATGAACAAATATTATCCTCAATGCTGGACGTTAAAAACGTTTAAAACAAATAATAAATTACAACAAAAAAAACTAAATTAATTTACCGGGAATAAACAAATAAAAACAGTTTAAAAAAATCTCAGTAATTAACTTAAAGTTTATATTAAAATAGATTCTCTCGTTTTATTTTTATATAATTAAATTTTTCTTTCTCATTTTTGGATAAGAAAAAAACTTTAATCAACAAAAAAGATTTTTAAATTTATCATTTAAATATATAATTGTTTCGAAGCGAGAAATATCTCCCACGAGCAGGATATAAAAAATATTCGCCCGCTTAAAAACTTTTTTATTTTGAATTTTAACCATCTATGGAAAATATTTTGGCGCTCTTTTGTATCACGCTTTCTTTGTTACCAAATTTAAATATTTTAATTACGATAAAGGATGGGGTAAATACGTTACTTAATCGATACAAACGATACAAAAATATTTAAGTGACGGTCAATTACGACCAAGTGACGTGAATCTTTCGAGTCTCGAGGCTTACAACGTGAGTCGGTCCCCAAGTTATTATAATATTTTTGTTCGCCCTATTTGCAAATAATTAGTTAAATAAATTAATAGGTTGTGAACATATTCAAACACGTTAAGTTAAGTGCACGTGACTTTGCATTAACAAATGGAAAAATAGTACATAATATGATAATTTATTTTTAATGAATTTTAATGCGTTTGAGTGAAGGAATAAAAATATTAACAATCCGATAACACAGTATTTATTGATGAACATAATAATAGAATCAGAATAAAAACTTTGACCATCATTTAAAAAAAAAATTATGACAAAAAGAAGGGATTCAGTTATGTGATTTTTTTATTGACTATATTTATGTTAATCGGAAAAGGAGGAATACATTTTATTTCTTAGAAACTGAATTACATTTTGTACTCAAAATAATATATACTCGTAGGTATTAAGGATATCTCAAAATGCCAAGAAACAACATCAATAATATAAATATTATATTTTATAACTAAATATTAAACCACTTTGTTATGTGGAAACATGTGTAGCGTAGATTGGTGTTATTAGTGGAATTATGAAGTAATTAAATATTCTAAAATAGAATTCCTGAAAGTAAATGTATAATCATATTAATAAGGACAATTTATATAGCGTCGTTTAGAGAACAAACTCTCTTCAAAGTCTCAAGACTAAAATTACAAAATAAATATATATAAGTTGAGTATAAACATAGGAAGGTAGTGGCTGAAATCTTGTATAAAATACGTTATATTTTGACTGATTTTCTCTTATAAAAATAATTTATCCTGCGACCTGTAATAAATAATAAAAATAATTATGAACTTTTCTTACAAACAATAAAACATGTTTAAAATTGTATTGTATGATTGTATTAAACATTCGTGGTATAAAGAACAACAGGAGTCGAACCCGTAACCCACGGATCGCAAGACTGACCAACTAGGCCACGAAGACAATATGCCTTTTTGTTTGATATATTAAAATATTGTCATACTTTCTACCTTATGTATGTTACATTAAAAAAATATCGATTCGATTCTGCAAAACCCAACACTTGAATGAAATGCTATTATTTAAAAAAAAAAACGTTCTGAATTCATAGATATCGCAAATCAGTGTTACCATATTCATTAAAATTTTATACATTAGCTTTTATTAATAATTTGCACGTTTTAGCTTGAAATGTCGCAGTAGTTATAGGTAGTTGCCTATGAAAGATGTCACGTTGCTCGGCCTTTCGTAATAAAAATAGATCCCTACATTACCAGCAACACGGTCAGTGTTGCGCAATCATTGCCGTACCTAGTTGACGTTCGTAGTCAGTCACATTGAAATTTAAATCAATGTTAAGGTTGGCAACATCTGCACAAACTGTATCATTAACAGATATTTATTTTGATTCTGAACTATTAATTAGGTTGATGCCATTTTTAACGTTATAATTAATATTTATTTGATCTATGGGAGTGAAACGTGAACGTGGAAAATGATTGAAAAGAGCTGAATAAATGCTGTAGAAATGCGTGGACTGAGAAGTAAACACGTATGTTTGAAATAATATGAAATGAAGTGATTAAGGATGAATGTGTGTGAACTTAAGGCTGTTATATGTTAAGTAAGATCAAAAGAGCACTCTGAGATTTGGTTTGGGCACGTAAAACGAATAAATAAAGAAATACTAACAAAACAAGTGTACGTAGTAAATGTAAGTGGAAAGCGTGGTACATGAAGATCAAGGAAAGTATGGATAGATGAAGGGAATGATATTTTAAAATAAGGAAATGTAAAAGTCAGAACAATCGTAGGAATAGTATAAGAAGATGTAAAAATGTAGAAGAGGCAAAAGATGCGTATCGCAATAGAAAATTATTCTACTATGTTTCCTCAGCCTACCTCTACAAAGTATGCATATGATAATTATTCTGCTATGTTTCCTCAGCCTACCTCTACAAAGTATGCAGATGATAATTATTCTGCTATGTTTCCTCAGCCTACCTCTACAAAGTATGCAAATGATAATTATTCTGCTATGTTTCCTCAGCCTACCTCTACAAAGTATGCAGATGATAATTATTCTGCTATGTTTCCTCAGCCTACCTCTACAAAGTATGCAGATGATAATTATTCTGCTATGTTTCCTCAGCCTACCTCTACAAAGTATGCAGATGATAATTATTCTGCTATGTTTCCTCAGCCTACCTTTACAAAGTATGCAGATGATAATTATTCTGCTATGTTTCCTCAGCCTACCTCTACAAAGTATGCAGATGATAATTATTCTGCTATGTTTCCTCAGCCTACCTTTACAAAGTATGCAGATGATAATTATTCTGCTATGTTTCCTCAGCCTACCTCTACAAAGTATGCAGATGATAATTATTCTGCTATGTTTCCTCAGCCTACCTCTACAAAGTATGCAGATGATAATTATTCTGCTATGTTTCCTCAGCCTACCTCTACAAAGTATGCAAATGATAATTATTCTGCTATGTTTCCTCAGCCTACCTTTACAAAGTATGCAGATGATAATTATTCTGCTATGTTTCCTCAGCCTACCTCTACAAAGTATGCATATGATAATTATTCTGCTATGTTTCCTCAGCCTACCTCTACAAAGTATGCAGATGATAATTTTTTTTAATGTTTCCGTATGATACGATTTCAATTAATCCGTTTAACACATTTGACGCAATAAAAAGACTTAGATTTTCTAAAGACGTGTGTTAATTGAAATCGATAAAAAATATCTGATTGTGGGTAAAACCATTAATTTTCTGATCAAACCATTTTGATCTAACGTTTGTTTTTATATTTGTTGCATCATTTTAAGGAAAATGCGTAATTTTACAAAAAAAATATGCAAGTTGTTGTTGTCATTTCTTCTTCTTCAATAATGGCCGTGAACTCCTTTATATGAAGAAGTACTCGTATACGCCAGTATCAAGCGATGGGACAACATTTGAAATAATTTGTGTTAAAAACCTTTCGTTATCTATGGTCAATTTTATTAAGATCGATTCACATCATTATTTGATTTTTTTTATTTATTTATACTTTTTTTATTTTTGAGGTTCACTTCAGGTGGAATGATTCCGATTTAATATCTATATATTGACCCAAAAGATTTTTAAGAGGGGTTGAAAAATTGAGCGGTTTTTAGTTATTTATTACTTTTAGTTTTAATAAATGGCTTTGTATATATATATACAACATATGCATAAAAATAAAACTTTGTGCTGTTAAAAATATGAAGAGATCATACTGAGATGGTTTAGTCATGTGGAACGAATGAATGAGGAAAAAGACCAACAAAACAAATATATATTTCAAATGTGAGTGAAAGGCGTGCTAGAGGAAGACCAATAAAAGTATGATTGGATCAAATTAATGATATTTTGAAAAAAAGGAAACTTGAAAAGTCTGAGAAATCGTAGGACTGGTGTGAGAAGGTGTATTGAAGTAGTTTATTCATTCACCTTTAAAAATAAGAAAGGCGGGGTAGCGAAAAACCAAAGAAGTTATATGATTGGATCAAGTGAATAATATTTTGAAAATAGGAAACCTTAAATGTCAAAGAAATCGTTGGAGTTATATTTAAAATTGTATAGATCTATAGAAGAGGTAAATGGTGTGTTTCGAGATATGAAAGTTTAACACTCTGCCCTCTCTGCCTACCCCGACAGAGAAATAGTTTGATGGTATGTAATAAAACGTAATAAAACATCTACATACTTGGATTCAATTAATATGTTGGAATTTTTAAGTTTTTATGGATATATCACAATTTTACATTTTTTTATTGAATATCTTTTTTTTCATTTACGATCCAAAGAAATCTATAATTATATAAACAACAATCTTATCAAAATAACATTTCCTTTTTATAATTAATCATTTTATCTGATCTTTTTTTCTTATCGTTATCATGTACTTAGTCCATATTACGTTAGGTAATAATTTCAAAATAAATCTATGAACTTTGAATCAATTTCTTATCTCTAGACGACAATCAAACGTCTTTTCGATTTTCACAGATGTTAGGAAACTTTTCTGTTATTTTTCCACATATTCTGTTGTCCTTAATATTTAACAAAAACATCATTAGCATTTGTATTCTTAAAAAGTAGTTCAAATATATATGTCATTAGCCTATTTTCGTTTGTTTTTTTTTTTAGAAGTTTTTAGTAGCTTTCGAAACCGTTTTTCTAGTATTTTTACCACTATGATCGAAAAGTTCCTAAAAAATTAAGGAATTGAAGTGTGTTTGGACAAATACCATTTTGGTCATGCCCATTGTATAGTCAGGCAATTTTACAGTTAAAATTTGATACCTCGATTCTCAGTAATATCAGAGATATGAGTAGTGTGTCAAATAGAGCCGATAAAAGACGTGCTGTTTCGTTATATTCTGAAATATTCAAAATTTTATGTCGCGCGTCTATAAAGTTTACAACACAGCATCTATACGTCTTTTAATCTCTACCGGGTTTTCCTTTATTTTGATAAAAAATTGATAACCGCGCGATATCCAATTTTTAACATTTCAGAATATAACAAAATAATACGTCTTCTATCGCTCTAGTTGAGGTAAGAGTTATTTAGTGTTGGACCATGCGTTGGACGTGGCCGACATAGTATCTGACCATCACCCTCTAGCTTGTTCGGAGTGGAAATTTTTAGACATAATTAGTAAATACGATCACACCATGTTCCTTTTGGGATAGGCAAACAGGACAGAACTCCACATTTTTTTCATGCACACAGCTCTGGCTTCTTATCTGTACGTCACGTCATACGTGCTAAATTAATTAGTATGAAAATTGCAACATTTTGTCTCTTTTAAGTTGGTGAAATGTGTTTTGTGGATTGTTCGTACGTTTTTTATTCTTAAGTATAGTTCCTTATTAAATTATAAATAAATTTCGTTATATATTTATTAAATAATTGTTTAACTGATATATTTTTATAATTATACGAATATATTTTAAAATATAAATGCATAATATTCTGGAAACATCTCATTTTTAAACAGAAATGTCAATTATATTTTTTTTATGCAGTTCTGTAATTTGACATATCGCCCACCATCAGTAGTCGAGCACTGTTCTTTCTTTTTGCATTCAAAAATATTAAATTCTTGACGATATCAGTCAATTACGTGATGTTGTTCAATTAATTTATCAATATACGTATTTTCTACGAAATTCGGATTATAAAATGTACACACGTGCAATATTTTGAAAAAATCCATTCCTCACAATTACTTTTCTGGGAATCAAAAATGATATTATACGAGTATAAGCAATTTTTTAAATACCTATATATTGAATAAATATTCCGATTAAGAAAAAAAAAGATTAATACGTAATATACTTATAAACTGAATGTAATAAAACATTCGCACGCTGAATGACCTTATTAAATAAATTTTCTGATATCGATATATTCCATATTTCTATGGAAAATTTAAGGATTGAGTTCCTTACTTAACTTTTTAGACATAACTGCGCCATTTCACAGTAATGGATGATTATAAAGATAAAAATGATGTAAAAATTAAAAATAAAAGTTTTTCAATTAATTATAAGTGTTGTATTATATTACAATTTCGTATACAGTACAACCTAGCGGGTTTATTGCCAAGTGGCAATCTCTTCCGACCAACCAAAAACTACTCGACAATCCGTAAGTAAAACCAGACTAGAAGCATTTTCAAATAACTGGATATCAACGAGAATCGAACCCTCAACCCCCTGTCAACATCTGAATCATATGATTTGGTAAAAAGATATCAATTAACTTAAGATATAGATATTTTTAACACGATTGCAAATAGTAATTTATTAAAAAAAAAAAAACAATTATATAGTTTATTTAAATTGACAGAGAAATTAGTTTTTGTTTAAATTAGTTAAAAAAAAATTAGTTCTAAAAAAATTAGTTGTATAAAAGTTATAACACTTTTTTTTTTAATTTCATGTTTTTATTGCTACTTACAACTAATTTTGCAATTGAGTATCATCAGTTTTTTCAAACAATAATTATGTTGATTTTGTCATCAAAATGGCGGGTGTCTTCTTATTTATGTCGCAGCTTGACACACTTTTGACAGTAGCTTTAGTCTATGGTTCTCTTTCCACGGAACATGTACTTCTTCTCGTTAGGATAGGTAAACACGGATGATGTAAAATAAAGGTGTCACTTTAACAAAAGTTATCTAGACTCGCATCTATGTCATTAACTGTTTCATACAGCAATAATTGCTATTACTACCGACCTCTTTGTTTGGTATCAATGAGGTGCAGAGCTGAACTAGACGATAATTATAAAAAAAATTGTAGCAAATTAAAATTTTGCTTTGGATTCCCAAAATATATAAAAAAGGGAATTGAACTTTTTTTTTTAAGAAAACGAGGAAATGAAAAAAGCTTAAACATGTAAGATAAAGTAAATAATACATAATTCATCATAACCTTCACGCCATGTCCCTATTGGGTCAGACAGAGAGCTGATATCCACTTAATTTTATTCTGCCACACATATTTTATTTCTGCTTTGTCAAAGTCTCCTATTAAAAAAGACTTTTTAGTTTTCCAAATTGATTAATTTTGCCTAGCCAAATTTTTCTGGGCTTTTCGTACCTTCTATACTACATGAATACAATCTTATTTTTAATATTTCATCATACATTGTTTCTATGTGGCCGAATCGTATTAATGCATCTTTCTAAATCTTAAATATTGAATTTCTTTTCAATCCTTATAATATAATAATATGTTTTATAGAAAATGGAAAGCTTACGTCACAATTCCACACTTAAATTTCAGATATATGTTATTTATCTACAGCAATAAAGTCTTCTGAATATTTAAATGCCTGAATATAAAATAATATTGAAAGACATTTTTATCAGATAAAAAATGTCTAAGCACTTTTAATTAAAAAATATTTTTTATTAAATTTGATAAGAAAAGTCCCAAATCTGTCTCTGCGGTAACAGAGGAGATCTCCGCAAAATCTGGGTTAAATTTAACGGCTTCGTTAAACACAAGAAGTGGGTTAACCATCAGTTACCGTTAATCTCACAACAGTGAAATGTTCGTGGGATTACAACCGTTAACATTGTGATGCAATGCTAAATTCTGTATGAAATATATACTTATATTATAACGAATAAAATTATATTATAGATTAATTCCTCTTAACGATAACTTAAATAAATCACATCCATCATAAGTTACTTTTTACCTCCCATTATTTAAAGTTAAAATGTACAAAGCATGTGTGAGATAAATTAAACTAGGGCAGATACAACAAAAACAAAAAAAAAAATCAGAATTAATTAAAGGAAAACTCTCAAAGCCATTGCAGACAAGATACACAAGTAGAATATATTGTGAGATGGGGTAAAAACCACATAAGACACTGGCAAATCACTATTCAAAAGATGGTTGCCACAAGAGTTCCTTACATAACAATATATAATATACCTGCTGGTAGTTATGTGCTGATATGGTTCTGGCACATAAGACGGAGACCACCAGACCATACGATAAATCAGGCAATGTCTGTGGATCTTTCTCGACAGCCGTCCAGAGGAAGACCAAAGAACTCCTGGATGACTCACTGCTCCAAAATCCTGCAGAGAAACGACCTAGATGAAAGCGACATCCAGAACCGAAGAATATACAGCCTGAAAACGAGAAGAGCCGACCCCAACAGCCTACCTAGGCAGTGAATTGGAACAGTGCCAGGAAGAAGTTATTTCCCAGAAAGACCTTCAAAAATATAAAAGGATGGTTAGGAGTCAACATTTCAAAAAAAGCTGTCCTGATGATAACAGACCACAGATCTTAGTTTTTTTTAATAATATAATTTTCTTGGAGAACAAATGCATTTATAATTTATTAGTTTTATTTTTAATACACCCAAACAGGTGGTTTTACTTTGCACACGCGCTAAGTATTAAGGTCGGACTCTGAATAACAAATATCAAACAAATTGATTAAGAGCTATGTGGTTTTATTTCGTAATCTTAATGCATGAATCCCTACTCTGAATATAACACACAACAGGTCTAATTTAAGAGAAAGAAGAAGTCAAACTCTCGTGAGAAATGCTTTAAAATTTTACCTTCAATAATTATGAAAAACCTATACAATGACGGATCTCGTTATCTTATTGACTAAACATTTTAAAATTGTTGAACTACCAAACCAGCATATTTTAAGTAATGTTGACTTGTACTTTATGCCTGACTCACCGTTTGTTCTGAATATGAACGTTACTTAACATAATAATACCTAAGCTTTATACTGTTTTGTATTTTGTAACAAAGAAATTCCTATCTATTCACGTCATTGATTTTGCAGAAGGTAAAACAGTCATATAACGATGATATAATTTAAATAAAAATTCTCGTCGCTTCCGTTACTTAATTTGTTTCTAACGCGCACTGCCCTTCAAAAGAATTATACATTTCTCCTTATTAAAAGCTTATTTCTTATACTTGTTATGGCATTTATAATGAAATAATTGTCTTATCTGGCACCAGAAGATATCAAATATTGTCATATTACTCAATAAGTTATATTATTTCACATCCTAGTCAGAGATAAGATAACGAAAATATCGTTGTCATGGAAATGAAAAAGAAAAACTATGTTTTGTTTTACACATTTCATAGACAAAAAAGATTTTGGTTTGACAATCATATAGATAAGTTCACAGTCATTATTCAAGGAGAGAAAATTACATTAATCCTTATTGCCAGTAACGTGATTATTTTTCAATACATTGCGAATTTTTCACTTTTACTATTATAACACTAAATTGAATGTGAAATTCTTTTTGAATAACAAGATAAACGTGACATTAAATTAAATGTTCTTATATATTTGTCTAACATTTTAACTGCATATTTTTTTTTACAAATAAGTAGAAGTGTGATAATTTGTAACAATCAAAACGATTTTCCTTAAAAATCCATGACGTCAAATTTATAATTTTATGGCAATATTTATACAAAAATACACCTGCAAAAATCAAGTGACCGAGCAAATTTTGTTTTACTTTGTTATTTGCATGTCATTAAATGCTTTATTTACTTTAATGTTTTAATTTATCGTTTTATTAAATACTTTACTTTTATGTATTAATTTAAATAATTATTGTAATAAAAAAAAAACGTTTTTCGCTTTTACCGATATCAAAAATCTTTTTTTTTTTATTAATGTCAATTTGAATTTTTTTCTTTATAGATTTTCAAATTGAAGAAAATGTATCGATTTTATTGAATGAAAAACGTGACTTAAAATAATTCGTTTTTATTGGGTTGTTCGGAAAGTAATTTCGTATGTCTTATGTAAAATCATAATAATATACATTCAGCACATTTGGAATAAAGCAAGTAACGAAAATTGTGTCATAATGACATCTTTATAAAAACTACGAAACTATAATACTTTCCGGATAAAATATAACAGTCAATTTGAATATGGTCTATTAACAAAACCACTGTTTTATATATTTTTAAAAAATCGAATAAGACATTCCATAGAAGAATTAAACCAGAGACTAAACATTTTTTTTTCTTTTTAATTCAATTATCTCCGGATATTGCTAACAAAGTTATGAATGAATTCCATTGCTCCATTATATTACCGTTATCAGGATTAAAAAAATTGTTGCTATTTCCATTAATTGCGATTGATAATATCAGTATTTTTTCACAATGTTTCGTAACATTGTTATCAGTGATATCATATTTTGTTTGTGTGGAAATCATATCGATATGTACTGAAAAATATCGAAGTTCATATTGGTAATATTAAAAAAGATAAAATTTCAAGATAGTATTGTAAAACATAATATTTTCATCACTCCTTTTTTTCAGCTAGCAACCAAAATTGATCAACGAAATTAATCTGCTCTGTAATTATCTTGATTTGCCACTTTTAAGTAAAAATCATTCCAGAATCAAAGATGTTCGAAGTCGAGACGTCCGATTGTTAGTGAGATTGTTAACAATTAAACCATGGCGCTGACAATAGCTCTGTTTCAGTCGAAGTTCGCTCCAAACATTTATGTTCGAAAGCAACAAAGCGCCAATACAACAATTATCATAATCACCATTACATCATATCCCTATTGGAATAGGTAGAGAGAACGAATTTCCACTTCATTTTTATCCTGGCACACATTTCACTCTTGCCACGTCCATATACCTCATCACATATGTTCTCTTATTATAATTCTTCCCTCGTTCAGAATATGATTAATATAGTCGTGCTATGTTTTCATCATGTACCTGTTTCTCGCACACCATGCTTTTCTGACTTGTATATTATGTTCACTATCGTCATTATCATCACGCCATATCCTTGCAGGGGTAGTCAGAGATAAAAAATCGCCGCTTCATTCTATCCTGGCACACATCTTTCGCTTCATCTACGTCCATACACCTCATCATACATAAACTCCTATTATAAATGCTTTTTTTTATTAATTTGGTCGTGCGACGTTTTTTCTAGAACTTTCCAAACTTCTCGTTCTTATTATATTATACTACTATAGAATATTTTTACAAATGTTTCTTCACCTTTTATTCTTTCTACGTGGTCGAATCATTTCAATACTCCTTTCTTCATCTTAAACACTACACTTCTTATACGCATTTTCTCCTAATAATCTCATTCAGCACAATAATCATTATAAAAAAAGGTCTGAAATCAAAACCAGTCAAAGTGAATTCGCCAGAAATTCATCATTGGGTCGCCTGGATGCTGAGTATATATGCCTACTATATAAACTTATGGCGCATTCAACTTATTTTCCGTCTTCCTCTTCATGGTGTACAACGCAGTCAACGCAATCAATAACAAAACACTTAGTGTAATGCGCATCTAAAAGGAAATGCGCATTAAGAATAAACGTTTCTTTCGGAAAACAGGAAAGCATTACAGGTTGATTTTCACGTAAACATGCGTAGTTTATCTTTTTTATGCCTATTTATACATAGAAAATATAACTAACGAAAACAAAATATTTTCCAACCGTGCAGTATTTTTTCCCCGAAATCAAACTAACACGCCACAAACACATAATGTTTGCGGTTAAATCAATTGAATGTCAGGACGTGACCCATCCTTATTTACGTTTAAGAGAAAATAAAAAATGTAACATCACTCAGTTCTGTCGTCCTCATTGTCTTTGGTTTCCCTTCCTTATCCTTGAACGAATTCCTTTCCTCTAGTTACACCATTATTTTTTAGATGTGTCCATTTTTTATTTAAATTTAAACTAATATTTTTTATAAAATCTTCCATGGATTAAAACTTCTTAACTTATCCAAGATGATTTGGTTGGCTGGAATGAATTTCTCTATAGCAATATAATATACTCGTGTAACATAAATGAAAAAAATAATTATTAGGTATATATATATATCGAAAAACAATATCTTTTCATTTCAAAAAGGCAGTGAATGCTATTTTCCGTCTTTAAAATTCAATTTTATGCCTAGACATTATTTTTATCAGTATCGGGAATTCCCAATTTTCTGAAATAGCTCCAAACAAATTATTATGCGTCAGTATTTATTTACAAGCCTAAACTAATCCAGTGTAGATAAAATTAACAAGTATCATAAATTTGAATATCTATGGAATATTCCAATTTCAAAGAATACGCGGGGAACGAAATGTCAAAAAAAAAATCGCGGGATCCAGATATTTTTTATTGAGACAGTTATTAATCAATCGGTTGGAAATAAACAATAATATCGAATCCGATTCCTTAGATAACGGACGTCCCGCGAGAGCGCTCAGTGAGCACGTTCCGTCGCACGTGACGTGTGACATTATACAAACACATCGGGCAAAATTCAATTATGAAACATCGCTTACGCAACGGAGTGACGATCACCCATTAAATTGCTGGCTTTCATGTACGCCATTAGAGGTAAATAATTGTTTTATTTATTCATTCATTTTGTACATTGAACTTTTAATTTGTAAACAAATGCTAAATAAACTTGCATTATAGAAAATTTCTGATGTTAAAATATACTTTTTTAATATATTTTTTACCGATTTAGAAAAAAAATATTTTTAATATTTAAGGTTGAATTTAATTCTCATCTATTCGATTCATAAAAAAATATAAACGTTTGCTTATTTATGATTTTTCCTCTATCTGAAAATGATAAAAACGAGAGTTTTTTATTTTTTTATTTTTGTTCATAATTTTACGTCTAATATTCCAACAAAATGCTTTATGAGAAAGCCTTGAATAATTTATATAACGTCCCATGGTGTCAATTTATTAAAGTAAAATGATCAAAAACTTAGAATTACCTCAAAAACACAGAAAGAACGCAATCGCCAAAACTGACGCGCACCAATTATTATTCCAGAAAAAAAACATCTTACATAACTCTTATCCCGTGAATTGAAATCAATTCACCTTCATTTGAATAAATCTTATACGTCTTGTTTTTTGCAACGCGCACAAAAAAGGACACTGACGACATATTACTGTCACGTGTAACAAAGCCCCGATTATCGAATCAGATAAATCGGCGAAGGCAGGCGGCAGTCAATGATAGGACATACAATATGAAATACGCTAGTTTGTCAATCGGTTTGTGAACGTCGCCGCGTACTCATCGATATTGAGTTGCCAGTGTTATAGAAGATTCTAGTTTACCTTAAAATCGAGATTTTCAAGTGTTGAACATCTTTTGATTTTAATATTGTTTAAGTTGGGATTATTTTATTATCCAAATAAATATTTATTTTGAAACCTTGACAGTGAAATTTTGTTACAAGTTTTAATTGTAACAGTGTTATGCGAATTGCATTGTGAGTTTAAT
The DNA here is from genome assembly GCA_949825065.1 of Odontocerum albicorne. Classification (NCBI taxonomy): domain Eukaryota; kingdom Metazoa; phylum Arthropoda; class Insecta; order Trichoptera; family Odontoceridae; genus Odontocerum; species Odontocerum albicorne. The sequence continues at coordinate 9,794,479 of OX463864.1, read as the reverse complement.
TAAAAGTGTTATTGTTTTTTTCTTAAATAAAGAAAGGTGAATATTTTAGCTTTATCAATATTTTAACTTAAACGTTATAAATATTAAGTATTGTAAAATTGACCATTACAGTGCATTATTTTTATTGAATTGTATTTTTCAATTATTTGTTTTTTTTTCATTTAAAATCGGTTCAAATGATGCTTTCATATTTTTTAAAATAGTTCATTTAATGATTTTCCATCGCAATTTATTTCTTATTTTATCGAGATAACGATATCATTTGACACCTTGCGCAATATTCAAACTATGCAAAATGTTTTTTTTCTCTTAAACATTAAGATTTGTTGTTCGTTTTAAATTACATCTTAGTTTCTCTCTCTCAACTCAATTTCCGCGCAAACTCAGATTTTGTTAAAAAAGAATTCCAATCTGGTTTTCAGGCCTCTTTAAGATCTTTCTGCTTGGTCGGAGGATATTTCCACATGGCAATAAACAAATAAGGTTGTACTGTATACAACGAAAGAGTGATACAATACAATGCAAAGTAATTCATCATTTATGATTATACTATTCATGAATATTTTACATTGATTGAAAAAATTGTTAGATCATATTGACATTGAAATAGTCATCCGGAAATTTGAAATTTCATATAAAATTCTTGGTAATTGTATGACAAGGTTAGTTTAATAAATAACTTGTAACAAATGTACTAAAAAATATTAGTTCCGTGAACGTTATTTCTCGGAAGTGTATCATATAATTAAGGTGTTATCACCAATAATTATTATTAATCATAAACAGGGTATTTTTTTATTATTGTATTACATCACATTTTATTATTATTACATCTAATTTTTATTCTTATTATTTAATTTTTTTTAAAATTAGATTTGCTAATTTAATAGTTGATAAGAATGAAAATCTTACTCATAACTTTTAATGTTTTTTTTATTTTGTATAAAACAAATCATTTGTCTCCAAAACAGAATAAAAATAAATATTTTAATCTTGAAAAAATACAACTGAGTGTCTATGTTATGGAAGAAAATCTAAACGAGCAAAATATTTTTTTATAAGTACCTTTTGAATTAATTAAGACAAAACAAAACAATTGATTATTTTTCTGATTTTTTTTTTAAATTTTTATTTAGCAAAAACACTTGCGCTTATGAGTTTATTTGATATTTAGAGAATATGACACAATGAAGTAGATATATTATTGAAAAAAATAAATAGATTATTTAGTCGTTTATATATCAGTGCATCGTTTAAAGCTTTCGTCGTTAATATTAATCGACTGAATAGCGTATAAGTAGGACAATTTGTTGCCTTGTATAAATGCAAGAGGATTTAAAAAGCATAACACACTTTTCCAAGATATAAATTCTCAATCTGTCGAAATGTCTAGCGAAAATTGTTTTTATGTTCAAATTTAAATAATTGTTTTTAAATAAACTTGCCCGACCGATTGTAATAATTATTAAATTATTGGATTGTATAACAATTTCGTTGTATACAGAACAACCTGTTGATTAATCTTCTGGCAATATATTCCAACCAACCAGAGAGGTGTTAAAGAAGCCTTAAATGAACTTCAGACTAGATTATTTTTATATCTTGGTTCTTACAGAAATAGAACCCGCAACACCAGGGCTGGAAGACAGACGTCTTACCAACTAGGCTATGAAGGTTATCAATTATTACAAAGCAGGAAGATTTTAAATATTTTTTCCAAACTTGTGAGTAAAAAGTATTCATCTCTTTTTGATATTTCGTTTGTACGAAATATGCAAAGAAGAATCATAAATTTAATTTATTTTCCTTTCCATTTAAATCTAAACATTCCAATATTTATCTATACAAAATTATGTTTGCGCAATTATATGTAATAAATCAGCACTATCCCATTTTATAACCTTAACACATTTTCAGACCTAATTTTTTTTTCAATGCTAATGGCAACATTAGCGTTTGCAGTTATGCCAATGTAACAAATATTTTTTATTATTTTCCCGCGCTTCTCGTTGCACAATACCATTGCACTTGGTATGTGTGATAACACGTCTCTTGGCAGCCATTGTGACGTCTCGCGTAACAAAATAATCATAAATATTATCAGTCAGTAAAGTTCAATGAATTTTAAACAAGAAAACATTGTGTATGACCGTGAGCAACACTCAAATGTCAAAAAATCTGTGAATTGTTTGCACTTTTCAGCGAATATAAAAAAAATAATAGCAGATCAGTTTATTTTGACAATCTGTACAATAATAAATAAAAGGCAAAATGACAACAATTTTCTCTGGCAACATTTATGAAATATTTCTTAACTATGTTATGTTTACGAAACAAGTTGCAATAATTAAAAAATGAATATACATATTTTTATGTCGTTTCTGCTTACTAAAAAAGTGTATGTTTTCTCAAGGAAAATGCCTTATTTTTTTTGTTTTATTTCTTAGAAGTGTTTACTCAAATGTGAATTTATTGTTTTTTTTTACAAATTTAAATAAATGACTCATACATATTGTTCATATCTAAAAATACTATCACCTTCAATGTGCAATTAAAGATAATTGCAATACATTTCTGGTTTATATGGTTATGAAAATGTGTTACGAAACACTTACAAAACAAATATATACGTATAAAAGGTATGGAATTAACGAAAAGGTAGGTAGGTCTAGAAATAATGGAAGAAAATGGGAAAATTTTAACCGAGGGAAACGTAAAAAGTATGAGAAACCTAACAACTTGTATTACGAGATGTATAAGTTGTAGTAGATACAACATCGTAGAGATCTTACCTCTCTGCCTTCCCCAAAAGAGAAAAGGCGTAATGGATTATTTTTTATATGTATATATGTTTAGCTATAAAGTTTATAAATTCACTAAACAATATAATATTGTTTAGTGAATTTATAAACTTTAACTAAATACTTATTAAAAATAATCTTTAAAATACTAGCTACATACGTACCATAACGCCAATTCCGTGTGGGGTAGGTATAGAGAACAGAGCGCCAAACTTTCATATCTCGAAAGACATAGTTAGCCTCATTTACACCATATTCAAAATGCTAGTTATGCTTACTTGTCTTAATTAGACGTGACGTATGTTATCATCAGGATTGCATCTCTTGAGGTGTTGACTCCCAGCTATTCTTCCGTATTTTTAGAAGTCGTCTCCCAGAAAGACCTACATTGCCACGTAGGAAACTCTTGTGTTATCCATCCTTTCGACATTACCTCGCCAGTCTTTTCTGCGATTTCTACTCCATCTGATAATGTCGTCTAATTCACATATTTCTCCGTTGCAGGAGTATCTAATTTTCTTTATATAACCTAAGAACCTGTTCGTTCCATTAGGAATAAAGGGGTGCCACAAAATGTCTTAATTGTGACTTCAAGTACAATACTTTTAGTATACCATATGTACCAGATAAATTGAGGGTAATGTCCGTTTTTCTCAATATATTAATAAATTACAGAATCCAAAGACTATACTTCAAGTAGGTTATATTAAAATATTAATGGGTAATCTTGATTATTGGAACGATTAATTCACTAATCTTCGTAATATTGGGAAATTTCTTGTTTCAACAAGTTGCGCAAAGTGACGTTCTCGTTTCTAAGTAATTTTGTAATGTTCGTTGCTTACAACAATACCTAAATTATGATAAAGATGGTATTGCTTTACTTATTGGGCAATTTTCAACCTCAATTCTTATTATTTATTTTATAAGTGACCAAAATATATTTGCAATAAACATTCAAGATTTTTTACGACTTTTGGAAAATCAGCAGCAATTTTTAAAACATTTGGAAAATAATAATTTTTAATTTAACCAACGATTTCCTCAATTAAGTACTCCAATTAAAATAATTTATATTAATATGAAATTATTATTTAGCCGAATCAATCAACTCATATATTACTATAGTTCGGAAATTCTAGGATGAGTCCTGTGACAGCTCACAAATTTGCCCCAATACAACCTTATGTAATGTATTTACCTAAATAACTTGCTATTTATTAGAATTGAGGTTTATATTAAAGTTGATAAAATAATTAAAATTACTGAACATCGTTACAAGGTTGTATTGGGGCAAATTTGTGAGCTGTCACAGGACTCATCCTAGAATTTCCGAACTATAAGAAAGATCAATACGTTTTCTGGAAAATATTTCCTGTAATGATGACGATATCAATATAAAATCAATATTTGATTAATACTGTTTTAAACATTTTTTTTATTCCTAAAATCTATAAGTTTAAAAAAAACTTTATCGATCGTCCATAGAAATTGCCGAACAGATAAAAAATGTCGAAAGAAACAGTTAAAAAAATAGTGGAAATAAAAAGATAAAAAATGTCGAAACAAAAATGATGAAATAAATGTCGAAACGAAAAGATAAAAAAATGTAGAAATAAAAAGGTAAAAAAATGTGGAAATAAAAATATAAAAATGTGGATAAAAAAATCCTTTTGCATCTTCGACTACCTAACTCAACCGATTGATTCAATTCAAAGTGTGATAAATCGATCAAGTATGCAACATTTTTCTTTTGTTCCATAACAAAAAAAAGTAAATATGCTTTCTCTATTATTATAATATTTATTACACATATCGATAATATGTGATAAAAAATGGAATTGCGCACACACCGCGTAATGCGTGAAATTACAAAATAATTAGATCAAATAAGTAAAACATACATTTATAAGTAACATTATTTATTCCATGTTATCGACTTGATTGTGAAATGTTTCAATTATTGTGCAACCTTTCGTACACAGCATGAATGTGTGAAAATAAATTTTATTTAAAAACTTTGCTGTCCATTTGTGTAACATTTGATCAACATGATTTCTAAGCAATGTTTAAGTGCATCTGGAAAATGAATAGATGGATATTTTTTATCACAATTTATATTATAGATCGAATAAATAATAAGTCATGTAGAAAGTACTTTAGTTTCGTATTTCTCGGATAGCTATCGTTAGGACAATTTCATTTCAAACGTGCTGAATATATGACTATGAAAAGTAATAGTTACGCGCATTTTTTCGATCGTTTACAAAAAAAATTGAGCGTTTATTTTGGCGTTGTTTTAAAGATAAAACAAAAAAATGCGACACAAAACAAAATAAATATGTGTAATATGTATGGCGATGATGCAGTAAGCGATCGTGTGTTTCAAATGTAGTTTAAATGAATCCGTTATTGTGATATGACTAATGTCGACCAAATAAAGGCTTTGACCGAGAATGACCTGCGTTCGACGCCACGAGAGATTTCAGAGATAATGAAAATATCGAAAACCACAATTCACGAGCATTTAGTACAATTTTTATTTTTAATTTGACCCAAATATACGAAATTACTTTCCGCACAATATATAAATATTCTTATGACGAAATCAAACAAATGTCTAATCTCTTATTTAATGTTATGATTGCAGTTGAGATAGAATTAATGTCAAGAGTAATCAGGATGTATTTTGAAAGAGGTTACAGTTTGCTAATAATCATATCTTTATTGCATCTAATACAGTTCATATCTTTATTGCATCTAATACAGTTTGTATTGAAAATGCAACGACATTGAAAATGGCGTAGTTCTTCAATTGCGTTGGACAGAACGACGCGCAGTACTATTTGACTAGGTCATACACGTGTTGCATGTCGTAATTTAGTTCGATTGCCAAGGTGCAACATTGTTTATCAAAAGTTCCGTGCACTGTATCAAACGGAGAACAATTTTCGTTCAAATTTTATTAATTGATATTTTATCATCCATTTTAATTTAAACTTCGTCTAGTAACACAGTACCACAAAATGTGATCTACGAATTAATCAGACGGCTGCAAAAATTACAACAGGGTCAAGTGACAAGTTTGCCATCAAAAATCCCATAGCCTGGGATAAATAAGCTAGTCTAATAGATTGGATACGCCCACGAAGAGCTGAAGTACGCTCTGATGTAAGGAAAAAAAATTGATTGTCTGTATTTCCACGGTGGATAACGACCATCGATTTTGCCAAGTTTATAACTGGGCTTCGATCTAAACAGGCTTTAAGAACCCGCGAAGGGTCATCCCTGGCAAGAGGTGAAGGTGCACATCACCTATCCTCGTGGGTTGACCTTACCGAAATGGATAATCGCGGAAATGTTAAAAGATACCATACGAAAAAAAGATGAAGAAAAAGAACACTATATTTGTTGGTCATATAGTTTTTTATGCCCTTAATATGTGTCATTTGGATTCGCCAGGAACTATTTATTGTATAAAATTTAACATTAGAAACGTGTCTAATAAACTGGCGACCTTAGCGTTATGTATAATACCTATATGAAATGTACACTTGCGATACTTCATGTGCAATACAGTTATTGTTAACGCGTACATTCAGTACGATGAGATACATAGATACCCACGAAGTTATAAAACATTTCAGTTGACTCTTATGTAAAGCTATCGGGCACGTTTTTCCGACACTCGCCTCGATGTGACGCGTGGTACTGAGAGCTTATGTAAATGGGCATTTATAATAGCAAAACGTTTATTAAAACACTCTTATATCCATCCACCTACTTGAATGATTCGATGGACAAAAAATACGTTAATATTTATCAACATTATAAAATAGGTTCACTCCGTTTTTTTTGTTTTCGCATTTGAATCGTGTTCGAACATTGTTTTTTTTTTTTTAAATAAGAACCTTGTAAGATATATGTATAAACAAACGGGTGAACTTCCTCTATAGTATAGTGAATGTAAACTGACAGTTTACGAATATTCAGCAGGATTCTAAATTTTAATAGATTTTATTGACATATTTATTAAATTACTTAGATTTTAAAATATCTCTTGATTCTTTACCTTAGTTTTAAAAAGAAAACACTCCATTACTAGGATGTGTTGATGAATTTTGAAGGAATTAAGTCTAAACGCGCAATAAAACAATGACAGTGTTTTTCTGCACGCGAAATTCTAGCAAGTGAATCAGAATGTCAAATCTTAGAACATATTTTCGGTGTTTGCTCACGCTTCGAGCAATTTGCTGATTGAATAATAATATTTTTCGAGGGAAATGATTCAAATATCATTTTGTCACGTGAAGACTTGAAATTGAAAATAACTAAGCTAGTTAGTTACCTACTCATATAAAAATAAAACTATGTTATGTTATGTTCAGTGCATTGTCACGATTGCGCATTTCACTGTTTAAAGTTGGATTTTTCCAGATATGAACTACGCTTTAAATGTCTCGTACATTCAATTTAATACTAAACGAGTTTGTGTACAAAATATCAAATTTATGTTTACGATACTTTTGTTGTGAGACATTGCACGGGTAATATATGTATGCAACGTGTGATATCATAATTTGAACGCTTGCGTCACACACAAAATTTATAAACAAAAGTCATTTGCGTATATGTTTTTCCCTAATTTTATAAGAAATATATGAAATTGAATAGATTCTTAATAAAATTTCCAGAAGTTTACAAGCATACTTATCATGTGTTTCTTTTTTGTTTCAGACAAAACAGTCTCTGCGCTTCGCGCGGCCCCGCCGCACCATGGTCGCCGAGTTCATTATCCACCAGCATCAACAGCACCAGCAACACCAGCAGCACCCGCCTGCGCTTCAGATGCCCCCACTGCAGCCCCCAGTGCCGCAGCAGCAGGGACCATACCCTTCACAGCCCTACAGCCCTCCACCATCCAGCCCTAGAGCGCCACCTTATCCTCAACACGAAGGAGTACTTGTCTCAATGGGTCCCCTTAGCACCGATTCTCATAATTCAGAGAGCAACTTTCCACCAGGCTTCGATTTCAAGAGGAAAGATTTCTTCTCGCAGAGGAAACAAAGGGAATTCATACCAGATAACAAGAAAGACGATGGCTATTGGGATAGAAGGAGGCGTAATAATGAAGCAGCTAAAAGGTCAAGAGAAAAGAGGAGGTTCAACGACATGGTATTAGAACAGAGGGTTGTAGAACTTTCTAAAGAGAACCACGTTTTAAAGGCACAATTAGATGCTATCAAAGAAAAGTACGGAATCTGCGGAGAGGCACTAGTCAGTATAGAACAAGTTATGGCCACCTTGCCAACGTGTGACCAAGTACTATGTGTCACCAAAAGATCGAAGCTTTCAAACAATCCTAATCCTACAGTACTGTTCCCTCCTACACCTCCAGCGTCCACTGTTCCTGCAGCACCAGTGCATTTATCTGCTCCTCCACCGTTGTCGCCTCCACCGCCGCCTCATCGTAGTCCTATGCAAACTCCTTACCCAGAACCCTGCGAATATCCTTACAGAGGACACTTTGAAGCCAGTGCTGGCAGCGTACTGAACTTATCTCGTTCAAGGAGAGCACCTAGCCCTTATGAACTCTCGAGTCTGTCAGGATCAGGAGACGAACAATGCGATGGAAGTACATACGGACAAGCGGAACCCAACAACAGTCTTCCATTAAAGCTGCGACATAAATCACATCTAGGTGATAGAGACGTTGCTGGAGCACTGTTAGCGTTACAACATATCAAACAGGAACCTGGTCTCAGGGCATCACCGCCTTGGGACGGAGAAGGTTCAAGTGATGAAAGAGATTCAGGAATATCTATGGGTCATGATTATCAAGGAAGACCTCAGATCTCTCAGAATTCTATGCCAACTCAAGAACCCGAGGAAGACGCCCACCTGAAAGCAGAATTAGCTCGTCTAGCCACTGAAGTAGCCACACTCAAAAATTTAATGAGTCAAAATAAAGCCAGGGCGATCGCATCTATGCATCAAGATTGAGAAAAAAAAATGTAGCGCTTTTTTAAACAAGCGTAGAAAACTGTGATTTTATTCGATAAACGTATTTGATAATATTTATTCTAATTTTTATACCATGAAAAGCATGAAAACAAGTTTTAGGTTTTTATATATAATTAAGGACTTATTTTTTTTATAAGCGATGTCTTGATTAGACTTGAATATTTTTTATGAAAAGAAAACTTATCGAATGAGATGTTTTGGGCATTTTATTGGAATGTCGTTTATATATGATAAGCGTCGATGAAAGATTTGAAATTTTTCGTTATGTTCCTAGATATGTTTCTTTTATATATATATGTATGTATGAATGAACTATTTAATAACTTTTTTTAATCGAAAATTCATCGAAATGAAGAAAATGTCTGAACTCAAGTGATAGGTTTTGTAAAGGAAGTAAATTGCGAGTACAATTTTACTTCTGGAATATATTTGAATGTGTAATTTTTTGTAGGTATATATTTTTATTTAGCTTTACTTTTTAACAAAACGATGAAATGAAAATAATAAAAAAAAAAAAAAAGATAACCGAAAGCGAAATTCTGTGTAAATATAAAATTTTATTTATGTGAGTACTTTTAAATATTGCCGGATCTAAAGAAACTGAATTAATTTTAGCTTTTTTTTATTTATTTTTTACTCAGTATATTTAAAAATTGATCTTCTTTGTGGATCAATTTGTTTTTTTATTGTTTGTTTTTTTTTCAGTTTTAAGTGATTTTAATAAAATATCTTTTCGTCACTATTTTATTTATTTGATTTCATTAACAATAAAATGGATTTTATAATTTTTTATATTTATAATTTTTACCGCTATTGTAAAATATATATTTTTTAAAAATGCGGTAAGTTTTTATATTATAGAACCAACCTTTAAAATTACTAGTTCCTTAATATTTTTCCTGTTTTTTTTACAGTTTTTTTTTATTATAAAAATCATGTAAATACATATTTTAAATATTACACGATGCTTTTGTAAATTTTATATTATCAACACAGCTAAGCTGTCTGCGTTTCGGTCAGAAAAAATAATAATACATTTTAACATGAAAATTTCAAAAAATTTGAAACAAAATGTCAGTGATACAATGTCTTATAGATCTAAGAAAAAAACAATTTATTTATCTGATATTTAGTTAAGCGTAAGGATTAATTGTAAAATATTTATTTATTTTGTAAACACCATGTTTATATAATACAAAATATTATATATTAGTGTGGTAAGGAAAATAAATTTTACATTAAAATTTAGTTTTTTATTCCTTCTAATCCTTTATCACTCTGTAAACTAACAAAAATCAAAAAGGTGACATTTTGCTGTCTTAAAAGCAAAAAACCAAACAATTTAGATTTTAATCTTCTTAGTATTCAAAAGCCGACATATCGGCTCCACAACACATTGCACGCCGATATTTCGGCTTTTCGAAATATACCGTTTATAATAAAATTATATTACTTCAAAATGAGTTTTTATGGAAGGAATTCATGCAACTACTAAATAATGGAATATTTCCTGAGTTTTGTTTAATTTTCATTGTTTAACGTCATGCATAATATTTTATGCAAGACGTAAAACAATTAAAATTTTATTTGTGGTCAGTACACAGAAAAATGGTTGCGTATTAAAAGGGTTAAGTACTGAAAAAGGGGATAAAACATAGGTGTTTTCATATACTATATACAAAAAAAAGTTACATTGTGGTCTTCCAGCCACAAAAATTTTAAAAAAATGTTTGAAAAATGCCAGTTTGAGGCTATAAAGCCGCAAAAGTATCGATAATGCTTCATTGTGCTCTTGTGTTAGAAATGTTAGTTTGTGGTCTCAATCAAATCAAAGTGGCAAAACTGTATTGCTACTTTGTGTTATATTTATTATGTTTTATCATCCGTGGGTAGACAATCTTTGATGGATATATACTCGTATCTTGGATAATGTCCAACTACCAGAAGATAAGTTTTAAGAGTTTAGATATATAAAGCAAGGAGAAAAACTGATATTGGAGGGAAAATTCGAGGCCGATAAGTGTAGAAATAAAATTCATCGGAGTGCAGTCAAAGAACAAGAGCCGACGCAGTGTACCTAGTTCATTCGCCACTATAGTTGGGAAATTCTAGGATGAGTCCTGTGACAGCTCACAAATTTGCCCCAATATAACCTTGTAACGATGTTCAGTAATTTTAATTATTTTATCAACTTTAATATAAGCCTCAATTCTAATAAATAGCAAGTTATTTAGGTAAATACATTACATAAGGTTGTATTGGGGCAAATTTTTGAGCTGTCACAGGACTCATCCTAGAATTTCCGAACTATAGTTCATAGATAATTTGGAAGGAGGAGCATACAGTTTCTAGCTCTAATAATCGCGCTAAGAACACATTCTTGAGGCCTCGGCCACAGAGGTAGGAGCCTGGCTTGATGCTTAGAGCTATGTTGCGAGTTAGGTGACATATCCTAGCGAACCAACGTATACTATCGCAGTGGCTACACTGCACGCTTCGCGCCACGTTGCATAACGATTAGTCATCGAGTAAATCTCCTAGCAAACAGACGTGTTGGTTAATTTACAAGATGGCGGGAGTTTCAATGACAGCTGTGTATAAAAGGGAGCCTTTTTGGAACCCATCGAGCAAATTATAGAAAAATGTACCTGTAATAAAATCACTTTGGAATGAAGCTGCACAAAAAGTAAATAAAGATGGTAAGTTATAATGAAATTGGTTAGTTTTGAGAGTGACATCGTGTGTTGACACAACCACTCCCAACTGTCAAATGAATTTGTGCGTAGCACTTCGGTGTGGCCAGGTATGAAGTCACCTAGCATATGAGTCACGTAAAACCTAGCTTAACACCTAACGAAGCACTTTGGTGTGGCCTCGGCTTAATTAGGGATTTTTATTATGTCGCGCCTTCAAATTTAAAACAATATGTAACAACGCAGCTGTTTGAAGGAGTGGGGAACTTTTGAAGGTCTCATTTTGAAGGACACAAAGAAACATATCTCCTTTTGAAGGACATATAGATATATGGGTGAATGACTGATTTGAATATAGAACATGTGATGAGTTGTGGGATATTTATTTGATGTGGTTGTTGAGATTGTGATGTGGTTTAAATTACGTATGTGTGATAGCTTTAGGGATTTGAATGTGTGAAAGATTTGTGAATGTGGAGTGTAAATACTCCAGTCAAGTGTTTTTAGTATTTACGACAAATATATATACATAATATTGGTGTTACCAATTCGTCATAGGCCTTGCCTTTTGAAGTGGTTCTCTAAATTCACAATAATGGAGGGTTACTTGTACTCGGCGGTACACCTTTTCATCAAAATAATCTAAATTTTTAATAATAACATACAGATTATGGAATATATTGAATGTACATGGTGTTGAATGTAAACTAATACGTGGGTTTGCATCATTATACGCCGCAATTAGATAATGTATCAGAATGAATGGTACGTTGACTGAACGGTTTGATATTTCGAAAGGGGCAAAGCAAGGATGCGTTATATTACCCTGATTGTTCAATATTTATATAGATTCACGTGTGAATGAACTACAAAGGTCAATTGGTGGTATACGAATATCAAACGAGAACATATGCGGATTGCTGTATGTAGATGACATGGTAGTGTTGGCGGAGAGTGAAGGTGAATCGCATAGTTGGATTAGTTAGTTGTATGAGATATACGAAAAGAAATATCGGATAATTAATGTTGCATAATCCACAATAATGGTGACAGAAAAGTGTGAAAGGAAAAGTAAATGCGACATATGGATGAAAAAAGAAATCGAAGAATTCTACTATTTGGGTAGTATTTTCTTAGATAATGGAAGCGTTAAAAGGGATATCGAAGGACGTGTAGCGATAGCAAACAAAGTTAATGGGGCACTAAAACATATACACTCCAAACGGACAGCATCAAAATCTGTTAAGATGGTGATATTCTGCAATAGTATTTTAGTGCTTACTTTGATGTATGGAAGTGAAACTTGGATGTTGTATGAGAAGGTGTATAAATGTGGAAGAGGCTAAGGACGTGTGTCGAGTTAGGAAGTATGGCGCTCTGTCTTCTCTGCTTATCCCGACAGGAAGATAACGTGATGGTATGTATGTATTGTGCACAATACAAATAATTTTTTTAAAAAACAAATTTAATGGTCTAGGAACTTGCGTGAATAATTTAATTAAGTACCACTATAATATTTGTTCAGATATCCTACTTCAAAAGTCACAACATCCACGATGATAGTCAACCTTTGAAGGAAAGAGGAACTTGAAAAAGAAAACAGGAAATATTTCTAACCCTGTCATGGCCAAACTACGGCTTACGGACCACGGGATTAATTTTTGTGGCCCGTGTACGCATGTATCGTGATGTCACATGATATAGACGAGCGGCAGCCGGTCCCGAGGTGCGCTGGTGCGCTGAGCACCAACGCACCTCGAGACGCTGAGCGAATATGAAATATCGCTGTCTCACGGTTTACTGTATGTCTCTGTCTGCCCTATATGAATTTGCGTTTCCGTCCGGTGCGTATTGGAGACCGCTCCAGTAATACCAGTATTGGCAAACTTAGCCGGTCAATTTGAAAGGATTTTTTTTATAATCACTTAAATAAAAATACTCTTACTATTTGTCAGTATTCTTATACGAGTACATATTTAATATATACAAATATTTAACATTTTTGGAAGTCATATTTGCAAATATATAATTTAATTATTGCGAATTATTTCTCCGGTTCAACGCACCAGCACACCTCTAAACCGGCCGCCGCTGATATTTGTAATTTCTACATTATAAATTACAAATACAGTAAAATTAATTAAATGATTCAATTGAAATGTAGCAGGGCATAATTCCTACCACAGCAGTTCTTCGTACTAATTATTTTTAGTTAAAAAATGAACATTTTGTAATATCTCTTTCTGGAAACGTCTCCCGAATGTTGTTATCAGTAAACACTAAAAGTGTGTCAATTTGAAAAAAAAATAGCAATGCAAATGCTGGTGGTTATTTGGTTCAACTTATTTATGCGAACAAACTTTCTCCACAATGAATGTCCATAAGACTTGACAAAATCAAGTTCAACATATACCCATTTGAAAAACGATATTAACACTTGCCTTACTGTGCTAAACAATTCCGCCAGCCACTGTGCTGGACGCTCAGCATCCAGTGAAAAATGTATGTTTTAAATTTAAATTATGCAAAATCTGCTAGGTTATTTTTTGTAATTAGCTATAAAATTATTTTATTATATAAGTCCTGGTCACTCACTATCCATCATAGGGTGGCAAGTGTTAAATATGACAATAATTATGCTAGACTGCATAATTATTGATGAACTTACTCTCTCATTACATTCTACATGTGCGTCGAAGATTGTACTAACTAATATGTTGTTCATATTCCTTCATTCCATTCTGTATGTCTGTCGAAGATCTTACAAACTGATGTATTTACTTCCTCATTACGTTATACATGTGCTTCGAAGATCATTCAAACTAATGAACTTAACATACTCTCTCATTATATTCTACATGTGCTTGAATGTACTTCAGCGTAGTAGAATATAACGAGTAAGTAAGTACGTGAGTTTGTAAGATCTTTGAAGCACGTAGTGAAATATAAAGTACATCATTTGCATGATCTTCGAAGCCCGTGTACTAGGTAAGTCCAGAAAGTAAGTGTACTGAATTTTTGTAGGTTACAATTTTTTTTATTTTAACAAAAAAATTACGTGGTTACCGTAATACATATGTAAGCTATTTTTCGACATAGTCGCCATTCCTCTCAATGCAGATGGTGAAGCGGGGTATCAACTTTTTGATGCCTTCCTCGAAGTAGTTTCCCGCCAACCCCTCCATCTACTTCTCCACCTCCTCCTTTACCCCCTCGTCGGTCGAAAACCTTTTTTCACCCATGTGCAGCTTCAGGGAGGTAAAGAGATAGTAATCTGAAGGTGCTAGGTCAGGGGAATACGCGGGATGGTTCAGGACATCCCATTTAAACGAGGCGAGCAGTTCCTTCGTGGTGTTGGCCGTGTGTGGTCTGGCATTGTCGTGCAGCAGGCAGACTCCCTTTGTCAGTATGCCTCTCCTCTTGTTCTGAATCGCCCTCCACATTTTTTTTAGGGTCTCACAGTATCTTGCAGAGTTGATGGTCTCCCCTTGAGGCATGTATTCAATTAAAATTATGCCTTGACAGTCCCAAAACACGGATGCCATGATTTTCTTGGCTGAAATTGTGGTTTTGTACTTTTCTGATCATCATGCACAGACGTACGACCGTTTTCAAACTCGCGACACCACTTGTACACACTCGTACGATTCATAGCTTTATCACCATATATTATGCAGTTTTCCCCTCATTATAAACCTCAACCGGAGGTTTTCCCTTCCAAACGAGATAACGGATGACGTCTCGTATTTCGCACTTGGCGGGAGATTGGATTGACATTTTTCACGAAACGTGTTGTCGCGTCGACACTTCTCAACGTACTGACCTCGAACCGGTCTCGTTGCGGAGGGGAAGGGTCAGGCTACACGGAAGTGTAGCCAACATGTCGAAAATGTAATGAGGAAATAAATAAATCAGTTTTTGTATCATCGAAGCACGTGTTGAATGTAATGCAAGAGTAAGTACAACAGTTCGTTAGATTTTCAAAGCTAATATATTGTAGAATGTAATGAAGTATTAAGTATACAATTTGCATGATCTTCGAAGCTCGTGTAGAATGTAATGAGGAAATAAGTACAATACATCAGTTGTATTGTACTTATTCTCCCATTACATTCTACACGATGTTAAAATTGTAAAATTAACTTAAAAGCTGTAAAATCTTCGAAACACATGTAAGAATGTAACGAGAGAGTAAGTTCATCAGTTTGAATGATCTTCGACGCACATGTATAACGTAATGAGGAAGTAAATACATCAGTTTGTAAGATCTTAGACACACGTGTAGAATGTAATGAGAGAGTAAGTTAATCAGTTTGTAAAATCTTCATCACATCTAGAATATAACGAATAAGTAAGTACATCAGTTTGTAAGAACTTTGACGCACATTTAGAATGTTACGAGGGAGCAAGTACATACTATACATCAGTTTATAAATCATCATTCGAAGAATTATAAAATCTTCGAATGATGTGTAGAATATAATCAAGAAGTTAAATCATCAGTTTGTAAAATATTTGAAATGCATGTAGAATGTGATGAGGAAGCAAGTGCATCAGTCGTAAGATATTCAATCTCAATTTAAATCAAAATAACTCATTTTTCGCGAGTCTATCAAGAACTCGTGTTTTTTAATTTTATTTTGATATCGACAAGTCGGATGAAATAACATAAACAACGCGGGCAGAATTCTGGTTTTCAGAGTCGATAGTTTGGAGATCCCTGTTCTTAAACGTAATTACTTCGGAATGCAGTTGGTTTCAAGAAGAGGAATTCTTAGAAATATTTTTCTTTATATCACGTTAATATGAGCGAATATCTCGTCCTAGAAATATTTTTGTGGTGTTTTAATGCGAAATTAGTTGATGTATGCCAAATTACATATTTCGAAAATATTTACTTAAAATACAGTAATATCAGCTTTACACTGAAAGGTCAAATCAAAGAATGGTGACCTCTGTGGTAAAATCAAAGAATGGTGACCTCTGTGGTAAAATCAAAGAATGGTGACCTCTGTGGTAAAATCAAAGAATGGTGACCTCTGTGGTAAAATCAAAGAATGGTGACCTCTGTGGTAAAATACTTGTCCTCCAACCAGAGTTTCGAATTCAATTGTCAATGGTCGTCGTCCTTGTTGGGCCTCGTAGTCGAGGATCCCCTCAGCCACTCCAACGTCAATCTTGAGCTGCTCTTTCACGTCGATCATGTGATCTTCTGTGGTAGTTCTCATTGGTACCCAAGAACAAAGAATCCAAGTCTGGTTAGCAAGACTGTTGTTATTTCTCGCGCAGTAGTATTGCGAACACGTACGGTAACAAACCGTGAGTTATGTATCTACTCCAGTGACTGAAGGTGTGATACAATAAATAAATAACTTATATAGAGCTGTTTCATACCACAATATCACCACAAGAGCATTTTTGAAGCGAAACTTATATAGGCGCGGTAAGGCAAATTGGCCTGAACGTAATGAAAAGTGAAACGGTATATTATATTATTATTTTATTATTATTAAATTATTATTAAACATTTAATTTATTAAAAAAATATTATTTTAATATTAATAATTATTTATCATTAATAATAATTATTATTTATTATTAAAATAAGTATAACATTATTATTTATTATTAAAATAATAATTATTAAAAAATTTTAAAATAATATTTTTTGTTATGTATTATTTTTCAATATATTTAATAATTATTAATTTTATCTTATATTAAATTATTTTATTTTATTTTATACTTATTTTAATATTTATTTAATATATAATTTATATTTAATGTATAATTATAATAATATAATATGATATATTTATTATAATATTAATAATTATATTATAATTAATTAATAATATAATATAATAATATTATTAATAATATAATAAAAATAATATAATAATAAATAAATAATGATATAATTATTTAAAAATAATAAATTTAATAATTAATACTCGTAATAACATAAAAATATTAATATATTTAATATTAAAAAATATAAATTTAATATTATTAAGTGTATTATATTATTATTAAAATTATTGTTTTTTATTAAAATTATTATTATTCATTATTAAACATAAAAAATATATTTTTTTCAATTTAATTAAGAGAGATTTTCTTGAATAAAATTCTGCATAAGCATTTCATAATCATAAAAAAAAATCGTTAACAAATGGAAAAAAAGCAATGCATAAAATCAACTTTTCCTTATGAGCTAAGAAGTTTCACTTCTACCACGCGAGAGTCTCACGCATCTACTATATTATTAAAAGCTATTTTTAACCCGCAAAGAGGAAGGAAGAATATATGTTGATAAAAATAAGGGTGTCCATTAAAATGTATTTATAAAGTAAATTATATTGTTTTTTTTTCCGTTATGCTTTCTGGGCCCCGGGCTTTTTGAGTTCTGACCCTGCATAAATGAACATACTCGTATTTTTGACGTCAAATTATATGAATCATATTCGTGTTTCGATATTTATATCTTTATTGTTACATCTTGTATTTCTGTATTCACTCGCATTGTTAATTATAATTGTATTTTGTTAAAAATATTAATAGTCGAAAACGACTGCAAATATATTATTCTTAATACAGTGACACATAAGTAGTACTCTAATGCAGTGTTCCCCAACCGGTGGTCCGCGGCCCGGTGCCGGGCCGCAGAGACTTTCCGCCGGGCCGCAAACAGTATGCCAAATTTCAAGTAATTCGCCGTGCAAAAATATTAAATATAGGATTTTCATCCATGTCCTCAATAAAACCGAAACAAAGGAATAGACTGGACGTGAATGCAGCACTTCGTCTGTCAGAGACAGAGACAGCACTGCACCCAAGAATATCCAATATATTAGCAAAGATGCAACAGCAGGTTTCGCATTAGTTTGTTGCAAAAACCCCATTGTTTTTGTTAAATTTTAATTGTATCAGACAATGTTACAATTAAAATTGTTTAACTGTTATATGTATATTTGTTAATTATAGTTACATACTCGTATGTCCATCTGTCCATATAAGATTAAAAAAATATTAAATAAAAAAAACATTTTTATTTCAGTATTAGTGGTCCGCGAATTTTTTTTCCTTTTTTTACCGGTCCACAGGTCTAAAAAGGTTGGGGAACACTGCTCTAATGCTCATATTCAAGGCATTGTTGTGGATCTTATGATTTCAATTCTTGCACTAACTGAATTGTATATGAAAATAAATGCAAACCGTTACTTAAGGGGGTATTTTACTCTAGAAATTTGAAAAAAAAATTTTTTTTGTATATTTTTAAAGTTTAGATCTTTTAAAATATGTTCTCAAAGGAAATTTTAAATTCTCAATATTTACGAAATTATATCTATAAATGAGGCAGCAATAACGCCGCACCGGTATGACTCAGACAACAATCACAAAATTTTAAACGCGTTTTTCTCGAAACTACTTTTTTCGATCTGGTCGACATAAAATCTCAAGTTCTATCCAACCGATAGCCTTCAAATTTAGTATAAAACTTTAGTAAATGTTTATATATCGTTCCTACCTTGTAAAATTTAAATTAATTTTTTTTTACTATTTTAAAAAAATTAAAGTATTTGAATTAAAGGGTAAAAATTTTTTTTTTTTCAAACAGCTTCCATTTTACTTTTTTTTTCTCTTTGGTACCTACTTCAAGTAACATATAACGACATTATTTCTTATTAAGAAACTGTGTCGACCAGTTCACCCCCTTTTTTTTACAAGATTTAACAGCTGATTATCATCTTGAATTTTTTAAAAATCATTTTTTTTATACATTCTCAAATCATCAATAAACAAATTGTAAAAAAAATGCATACGAATAATGTTATTAGTTTTTTTTTATTAAGTCTGAAAAAACGACCAAAATTCACGTCTCTAGAGTAAAATACCTCCTTAAGAAAATTAATAGAAAAAAAAAAAACTTATTCGTCATATATAATATTGTATAACCGCGGGCCGCACATAAGGTCGCCAATGTCGCATGAGGTCCGCGGGCCGTGGGAAGGCCAGTCCTGGTCTGCAAGGTACAACCACGTTTCAAAAACTAAGGAAACATTTGAAAAAGAAAATTTAAACAAAAATCAAACTAAAAATTATGAATGTTTGTAACAGGAGCGCGACTGATGGACAACCTATGCTAATTTGTCCCGTGTTTGATGCCTAGCAGAGGGCAAACATTTTATTACCTGGTAACAAAGTTTAACGCGCGTCACAAATGACGCGCGTTAAACTCAAAAGTTAAAAAAATATTACGTTAGTGTGTTATATAACCTGGCCGTGAGTACGTTAGGTATGATGCAAAGGTCTCAAAAGTTATAAGAGTAGCGGTTGGTAACAAGGTTAACATAATAATGTATAAATAACGGAATCTAACTAATTTTTTGTTATTATTTATAATAATAAAAGGACATTTTATAAAGACTCCCCAAGGGAGTTCTAAGTCGGGTTTCGAACCCACTATTATTGACAGATTAAGAATATTAAATTAAAAAATAGTATGAGGATAGCAAAATGGTGGCTACGGTCATTCGATTAGGTACTATCCCGCATCTGCATATGTTTAAAAATAGTATGAGGATAGCAAAATGGTGGCTACGGTCATTTGATTAGGTACTTTCCAGCATCTGCATATGTTTAAAAATAGTATGAGGATAGCAAAATGGTGGCTACGGTCATTCGATTAGGTACTATCCCGCATCTGCATATGTTTAAAAATAGTATGAGGATAGGAAAGTAGTGGCTACGGTCATTCGATTAGGTACTATCCCGCATCTGCATATGTTTAAAAATAGTATGAGTATAGGAAAGTAGTAACTACGGTCATTCGATTAGGTACTATCCCGCATCTGCATATGTTTAAAAATAGTATGAGGATAGGAAAGTAGTGACTACGGTCATTCGATTAGGTACTATCCCGCATCTGCATATATTTAAAAATAGTATGTGGATAGGAAAGTAGTGGCTGCGGTCATTCGATTAGGTACTATCCCGCATCTGCATATGTTTAAAAAAACCTATTTAGAAATAGTAATTGACATTTTAACGAGAGTAGATGTATCAAATTTTAACTTTAATATCACCTGGTCGTGCGATGGGCTGGCTAGCGTTGGCCCATACACGCTTTAATTTGTTCAAGTCGGAAATTTTTGGACCTTAGTGGTACATTTACATCGAATAAGAGTGCCGATTTGGACTAGGGCATGTTGTTGGAAGTGATCAAGATCCTACAACCTTATCAGAGATAACAAAAAAGATCAAAAGAAAGTCTGCTCTTATTTCAATAGGCCAGAACTAGTTCATTTTGTCAAGCTACATGTTCCTTGTAGGCCCTCTAGGTAAAAAAAATGGTGAACTCGATCTATAAAAACTCAAATTTCTTCAGATCAGAAACTTTTGGACCTTAGTAGTAAGCTCCAGAAACGAATATTTGAGCACAGTTCTATAGTAAAATACATTATGTGTTATTATATATATTTGTATATTTTATAATATATTTATTACATATACAGGTTAAACCCAATAACATACAAAAAGAAAGATATATTTTTTAACCTGGCGAACTTATTGGCATGTGCCAATCTCTTCCAACCAACCAGAAATATGTTTTTGATGGGCCCTAAGTGAAAACCATACTGGAATCCCTTCTACTTCTTCTTAAACTTTCTGTGGACTCAAGAGTCTGCTACTGCAGGATTGTCCTCCTGTGATGCTGAACTCCAGCTATCTCTCCATCGTTTCGGGGGTCGTCCCCATCTGAACACATCTTGGACCTCACAACCTCTCGGATTGTTTAAATTTAATTACTCTCCCATTTTTTTAAATCTAAATTCCAGCGGAGATCGAATCCGCACCCTCCGGATCGGCAGACAAGCGTCTTACCACCAGGCCACGGAGATCGTTTATAGTCAACAAGAAAATTATTTACATCAACAAGAAAAACTATTAACATGTACAAGAAAAAAATATTTACATCGACGTAAAGAGAAATTATTTACATCAACAAGAACCAAAAAAACATAAAAGTCTTAAAAAGACTTATATACAGCTGCAAGTAAATAAAAATATGTTAACAAGAAATATTATGATAGTTTAGCAGAAACGACTATCTGCCATTACTAAGAAAGCTTAAAATGTTTTCTTTAAAAACATTTTAGGAAATGTTGAATATGTAAATATCCAAGGCCTTATTCAAAAGATACAGAGGACTAGCACTTTGGCCAGTTAGTTTTAAATATTGCCAATCTAAATATGTACAGTACCCGGCGGTAAGTAATACACATCGGGCTTAAGAAAGAGACTGTCGGCCATAATCGGCTAACTTCGGCTTTGTAGAGCGTCGTATCTGTCATTCATACACGTGCTCCGTCACGATTTGTAAGTCGTTGTCAAGCGTCAAACGTGCGACAGAGACGACGCTCTACAAAGCTGAAGTTAGCCGATGATGGCTGACAGTCTCTTTCTTAAGCCCGATGTGTATTACTTACCACCGGATACTGTAAATATTTCTGTATCTCGAATAGTTGTCAGAAACGAAAACTTTATATTTACTAATATTCATACATTTTGACATAGCTATGCTATATCAAAATGTATGAATGAAGTATTTAGGTGTATGACCGTGCGGTAACGCATTGAACTTCCGTGCGGACGGTCGCCGGTTTGATCTCCGCGCTGTGCTATTCCCTTCGAATGACAGGAAATTTTCCGCAGAGTATTCGGTCAAGTCTATTCTTTCAAAAAAGAGGAATAAATCATGCCGGTGTGCCCCGATCATCTAACTACAGTATGTCATCGGATCCAGTACAACGGAGCGCCCAGTGAATTTGCTGGTGAGCAACAGTTCACTCACTTAACCCTTCCTTCCCTGTGGAGTGTAACTAGTACACGTTGCTTCTAAAAAACTTTAATATCTCTATAAATATAATAAATACTGGGTTCAGATTTTAGGTATTCCTCCGAAATACATTTACGCATTGAATGAAAAAAATAATATGAATAATAATTAGCACTTATCGGCCACATCAGAGATATTCTGTGAAAATCGGGAATAAATTCACCAATACAATCAAACGTGTTGCAGTGTGTGACGTAGTTATATTCATTCTAAAAACCGCTATGGGTGAGGAAGCGACGCTATTCACGTCACTCTGCTTTGGTATATGGAAACGCAAGAAATAGAATCTTAGTTCGCTCGCTTCTCTCGCTTCAGTAGCTTTCGGACATCCATTTGAGGTGGTCGCTTCTCCCGCTTTGTGAACGTCGGCCGATGTTTTTTCATGTTTTCAGCAATTAATTTTCAATTATTATCACTTTTGACTTCAAATTCAATTAATTTAAGCGATTGGCCAACAATATTCTTATTTTTTCGATTTTAAATCGCTCATTTTTACATGTGTATTGAAAACACAGCACCGGAACGGGCGGATTTTTTAGCACAGGAAGGGAAAGGATAAATAAGAGAAAATAAAAAAGACAAACTCCAAGGCATAGCTTCGCTTTCCAACTTAATAGACTTTGGAATAACGAAGGGATCCTCGACTACGAGGCCAAGCAACGACGATTAATGAAGTACTCGTATATGATATTTTGTTCCCTTGTACCTTCTGGACCCTTGGCCTTCTGAGTTCTGACCCTGCATAAATGAACTTATTTTTGACGTCAAATTATATGAATCATGTTCGTGTTTTGATATTTATTTCTTTATTGTTGCATCTTGAATTTCTTTATTTACTCGCATTCTTAATTTCAATTGTATTTTGTAAAAAATATTAATAGTCAAAAACGACTGCAAATATATTATTCTTAATACAGAGTGACCCATAAGTAGCACTCAAATGCTCATATTCAAGGCGTTGTTGTAGATCTTATGGTCTCAATTCTTGCACCAACTGAATTTTATATGGAAAGAAATGCAAATCGTTACTCAAGCTTCGTTTTTTAGTGTCGTTCGAGATATTCCGTGCAGAGCTGAACGCCATTTGGTAGAAGTTGCGCTTGATCATCAGCAATCATATCTTGTATCATTTGAATATTCTCATTTGTGTGGATAGTAAGTGGTCTTCCGGGTCGAAGCAAGCCAACTTCTGATCCTTGATGTCGAAAACATGTAATTAATCTCCTTGTCGTCGATGCATGCGCTGTATTAGAATAATTGATTCTTGATTAACTATAGACAGTTTGGCCACTTATCTTCGTTTCTATGTTACCAAATTATAATACCTTACAAGGTAGCATCCTAACATATCAAGAAGTAATCTTGAAGGATAGAGCTACTTGTAGTAACTGCATTCCCATAAGTAGAAAAATAGCAAAATAAATCTTATTGACTTTCTACACCATTTGAGAGTAACGAATCTTCCGAGGACCCCACTTCAAAGAAACAGATCTCACACATTTATGATAGATTCATCGTGAAGATTATATCCCGAGTTTCTGTAAACTTTAGTCACAAAGGAAATTTAGAATAGCAAACAATATTATCTTATCTCCTTCAAAAATGTTGACATCTCTCAAAAATAGATCTGAAGTCGTAAAGATCAACAAGATGTAAACGTCAACGATGTGAGTGATACGACGAAGGGGATTCCTTCAATCTAGTAACTTTACTCACACATAATTTTAATAATTAAATCTTTACAACTGTGACCTAGTTAGTAAGATGCTTGACTTCCATCTGGGAGTTTCGGGTTTAATTCTTGATGGTACTAGAAAAAAAATTCGTCTGGTGACAATACAAAAAACGCACTCGTGCAATATGTTTGTTTACAAACACACGCGATTATGATCAACGAATGTCAACTGCAGTGGATATTATTTTTCCATTCGTATATGGTACCCCTCTTATTCTTTTTGGCATGTCAGGTCCTCCCGATACCGGCTCTGTCTTGTGTCATATGGAACAACTCTTGAACTCTATAGAGTGGTTGAACTCTAGCACTATATACATTTTATTATTCATTTCAAATTGGTATAAATAATTGTTTGTTGTCATGAATAATATTTTTTTTCCATTGCTGGTGCCAACTTTAACGACCTCCGTGGCCTAGTCGGTAAGATGATTGTCTCTCAACCTGGGGGTAGCGGGTTCTATTCCCGTTGGAACACAGTTTTTTTTTAAATATGAACACAGTCTGGTTTTCATTTAAATAAAGAAACATAGGTTTAGTATTATAAACGTCAAAAGTCAGAGAAATCGTAGGAGCTGAAGAAGAAGAATCGTAGTAGTTAAAAGAAGGTGTATGGATGTAGACGAGG
This sequence comes from Odontocerum albicorne, assembly GCA_949825065.1. Lineage (NCBI taxonomy): Eukaryota > Metazoa > Arthropoda > Insecta > Trichoptera > Odontoceridae > Odontocerum > Odontocerum albicorne. The sequence goes on along the minus strand of OX463864.1, from coordinate 9,769,698 downwards.
GGATAGAGATGTGTTAAAATATGAAATTCTGCCACTGTCTTATATAAATACCCCTTCTTATATAGATACCCCTACAAGGAGATGTGTTGAAATATGAAATTCTGCCACTCTGTCTTATATATAATATATACCCCTACAAGGAGATGTGTTGAAATATGAAATTCTGTCACTCTGTCTTATATAGATACCCCTACAAGGAGATGTGTTGAAATATGAAATTCTGTCACTCTGTCTTATATAGATACCCCTACAAGGAGATGTGTTGAAATATGAAATTCTGCCACTCTGTCTTATATAGATACCCCTACAAGGAGATGTGTTGAAATATGAAATTCTGCCACTCTGTCTTATATAGATACCCCTACAAGGAGATGTGTTGAAATATGAAATTCTGCCACTCTGTCTTATATAGATACCCCTACAAGGAAACAGTGTGATGATATGTTTGTATGTGACCATTTTCAACAGTTTTTCTACCGAATTAAAAAAAAATGATCATTTATTTCTTTAATTTTTTACCTTTTTAAAAATTTCACTATCACATGTTTCTCACTTTTCCTCTACCATGACTCCTACTATGTTTGTATTGTAGTTTGTATAAACAGTCTTTCGGTGTCCATCTATTCAGCATGTCCAAACCATCATGAATCCAATAGTTGTTGCATGAGTAAGTTCCAGGTTATCATGTCCAAACCAGTATGAACACAATTGTTGTTGCATGAGTAAGTTCCAGGTTATCATGTCCAAACCAGTATGAACACAATTGTTGTTGCATGAGTAAGTTCCAGGTTATCATGTCCAAACCAGTATGAACACAATTGTTGTTGCATGAGTAAGTTCCAGGTTATCATGTCCAAACCAGTATGAACACAATTGTTGTTGCATGAGTAAGTTCCAGGTTATCATGTCCAAACCAGTATGAACACAATTGTTGTTGCATGAGTAAGTTCCAGGTTATCATGTCCAAACCAGTATGAACACAATTGTTGTTGCATGAGTAAGTTCCAGGTTATCATGTCCAAACCAGTATGAACACAATTGTTGTTGCATGAGTAAGTTCCAGGTTATCATGTCCAAACCAGTATGAACACAATTGTTGTTGCATGAGTAAGTTCCAGGTTATCATGTCCAAACCAGTATGAACACAATTGTTGTTGCATGAGTAAGTTCCAGGTTATCATGTCCAAACCAGTATGAACACAATTGTTGTTGCATGAGTAAGTTCCAGGTTATCATGTCCAAACCAGTATGAACACAATTGTTGTTGCATGAGTAAGTTCCAGGTTATCAAGACAATTTAGCTAGCACATATTTTTTTACAACTTGTCATCATTACGGTCTTTGTGGACCCATTTCTGCAAAATACAAATAAATTCAATAACTGGAATCCAACACGTCGATTTTTTTTTATAAAGGGCAATCCACCCAAACTAGGATGATTTGTGTCACCAAATTAAAGTCACTTTGCAATTATATGAGTCAATAGAATAAAACATTTTTTTAATTACAATTCTAGGTAATTTAAAGTTTCCACTGATTAAGCTTCAAAAATTTAACAATCGATCTATAAATGGAAAAGTTTCTCGAAGAAAGAAAAAACGCAACATTCATTGGACGCTGTAAAGATATGGCTTTTAGTAAATCAAATCTGTATCCCAAAGGAAACCGAAAAAAAGATAATCTATAGTTTCATCATCCAGACCACATTCGCAGCTGGGATTCTCCACAATACACATTATGTAAAGGTGACTAGCCACCACGCAGTGGCCCGTCCGCAAACGACACATGACATACACTTCCATCTTGTTCATTCTTATTATATTAAACCATGGTTTCAAAGGGATAGATTGTTGGATTGATTTATATCTAGAACCCATATTTACACCAGTTATATCACAATCCAACGTGCATGGGTGTCAAGTATCAAGTTTAATTTTATTTAAGTTATTAGTTAATTAATGGCTATGAAAAATCAGATAGGGGACAACTGGTAAAACATGTTTAACCCTGAGAGCGCTACGAGAAAAAAATATAATTGTCTATCTAGTGCTGAGATATATTTACGATTCGGACGTTCGTGATAAATACTTATTTTAAAGAACAAAAAAATAAAAAACAAATATTTTTACAACATAAATATATTTTAGAATATGTACCCTTGTATTCTAAATGAATGATATTCATTTAGAATACAAAGGTAGAACAAATTTCTTCCACTGCTACAGCAGTGCGCCGATCTCTCAGGGTTAATTTATTAAGCCATGGTTTTAAAGGGATATATTGTTGGATTGATTTATATCTAGAACCTCTTATTTACACCAGTTATATCCCAATCCAAAATGTGCCAAGTATAATTTTTAATTTTATTTAAAAAAAATCTGTTACTGAATGTGAAAAATAGGACATAACCGGCAGAACATGCTTCCTTTGCAAAAGAACCAACAAATTCATTATAATGTAAAACAATTACATTTATCGTTATTGTTATTTTGCAATAATATGTTTGCAATCGTAAACAAAATTTTCACGGGCGCGTTATACGAGCGTGTTTTATTTATTGCAAATTGCGTTTCAGCAACTTCATTGTTTATGTTTAACGCTTTGTACATTTTGTAACATGGAATTGCATTGTGACGGTATTGCCCAATATTGCGAACTAGTTTTATTGTAATTCTGAAATGCAATATGTAATATTTAATGTGTGCATAATCGAATGATTTATGTACATGTGGTATACTGTGAAATATGTAACGATTTAGTACATTCCGCGGCCTAGTTGTAAAGACGCATGTTTTCTTTTCGGGTTCGTTTCCCGATGGCACATAAAAATATATTTAAAAAAAAATTCGAAGTTGATCAAAATGTTGATTATTATTTAACGGCGTGTGCAAGTAATAAAAACACAAACGACGATAGACAAAACGAACAACATACTTGTACGCCCTTCAATGAGTTTTGAACATCGCTAAAGAAATCGATTAAGTTACATTCAAATTCCAATAAAAAGGACAAGGCTACGAATATTTCTATGTGAAAATTATACATACCTTGCGGGGTAAGCAGAAAGAACAGATCTCCAAACTTTTCTATCCAAGAACATAACTTCTCCTCCACATTCATGCATCTCGTCATGCACAATCTTCTATGTTATAATTTATACTTCTCACTTTACCTTCTTCTCTCAAAATCTGGTCCATTTAATCCAGCCACGGTCTAATTCTTTCAAGCACACCTTGCACTTCTGACTTGTATACTCGTTTAGTCATTCTTTCATCAATCATTCTCTCCACATGTCCAAACCATCTTAAAGTTCCTTTCTTCATCTTACTTAAAACATTCATTTTATCCATGAATTCATTTCTGATTTCTTCATTGCGCCTTTTTTCAAACATTGATACTCTACAATTTCATTTGCCAAGCCCAAGTTTCACTTCCATATATCAATTAGACACCAACACACTAGTATGTATTGTCATTTCTGCTACTGTTGATATAGAGCGATTGTTATATATAACAGTAAGCCTAAGGCCACACCAAAGTGATTCGCTAGGTGCTACGTGACTAATAGACTAGATGACTTCATGCTTGGCCACACCAAAGTGCTTCGCACAAATTCATTTGACATTTGGGAGCGGTTGAGTCAACAAACGATGCCACTCTCAAAATTAACCAATTTCAAGTTTTGAGATTATTGTCTGAGTCATTCCGGTACGGCGTAATTGCTGCCTCATTTATTGCTAAAACTTCGTAAATATTGAGAATTTTAAAATTTAAGAATATATTCTTAAAGGTCTAAACTTTAAGAATATGCAAAAATAAAAGATTTTTTCAAATTTCTAGACTAGAATACCCCCTTAATATTTACATATTGACGTTTTGAGACCTAGAATAATTGTGAGGATAATTTTGACTTTTGGTTGCGCTTATTGTATGCACATTTTGATTTTTTTTCGCACGCATCTGTATTATTTTTTCACATTGATGTCAATAGTGACGCCCGGTATTGTGCGGTGCGGGTTGTCATTCTTTAGACCCATCCCATATTATGTTGGTGACTTATATAGTATTGTTAGCATTGTATACGCATATTTCTTTGCAATTTTTTAAAAGAAATGCAAAGACCTCCCTATCTTTACTCACATTCTTCGCATATTTTCCATCTATACACTTTTCCGGCAACTTCTACGATTTATTTGATTAATTCAAAATATTACAGCTTCCCCTCTCGCACACCCATTTTTCGCCCCTGCTCGTTAGTAACTATAGTATTTCACTCCCATATATCAAAGTTGGTACTAAACTACTGTCATGAACCATCATCTTAACAGATTTTGATATTGTCCGGTTCGAGTAATACAGATTGCTGCTAAAATTACAAAAGGGAAACAGCACATAATAAAACCGAAAAAAATTACCATTTAAGGTTCCGTCGCATGATCAGCCTATTTATTGAAACTGTCCGGTTCGAGTAATACAGATTGCTGCTAAAATTATAAAAGGGAAACGGCACACAATCAAAGCGAAAAAAAATACCATTTAAGATTTCGTCGCATGGTCAACCGATTTATTGATACTGTTCGGTTCGAGTAATACAGATTGCTGCTAAAATTATAAAAGGGAAACGGCACATAATCGAAGCGAAAAAACTTACCATTTAAGGTCCCGTCGCATGGTCAGCCTATTTATTGAAACTGTCCGGTTCGAATAATACAGATTGCTGCTAAAATTATAAAAGGGGAATGGCATATAAATAAAGCAAAAAAATACCATTTAAGGTTCCGTCGCATTGTCAGCCTATTTATTGATACTGTTCGGTTCGAGTAATACAGATTGCTGCTAAAATTATAAAAGGCAAACGGCACACTATCGAAGCGAAAAAAATTACCATTTAAGGTTCCGTCGCATGGTCAGCTTATTTATTGATACTGTTCGGTTCGATTAATACAGATTGCAGCTAAAATAATAAAAGGGAAACGGCACATTATCGAAGCGAAAAAAATTACCATTTAAGGTTCCGTCGCATGATCAACCTATTTATTGATACTGTTCGGTTCGAGTAATACAGATTGCTGCTAAAATTATAAAAGGGAAACGGCACATTATCGAAGCGAAAAAAATTACCATTTAAGGTTCCGTCGCATGGTCAGCTTATTTATTGATACTGTTCGGTTCGATTAATACAGATTGCAGCTAAATAATAAAAGGGAAACGGCACATTATCGAAGCGAAAAAAATTACCATTTAAGGTTCCGTCGCATGATCAATCTATTTATTGATACTGTTCGGTTCGAGTAATACAGATTGCAGCTAAAATTATAACTAGGAAACGGCACATTATCGAAGCGAAAAAAATTACCATTTAAGGTTCCGTCGCATGATCAATCTATTAATTGATACTGTTCGGTTCGAGTAATACAGATTGCTGCTAAAATTATAAAAGGCAAACGGCACACTATCGAAGCGAAAAAAATTACCATTTAAGGTTCCGTCGCATGGTCAGCTTATTTATTGATACTGTTCGGTTCGATTAATACAGATTGCAGCTAAAATAATAAAAGGGAAACGGCACATTATCGAAGCGAAAAAAATTACCATTTAAGGTTCCGTCGCATGATCAACCTATTTATTGATACTGTTCGGTTCGAGTAATACAGATTGCTGCTAAAATTATAAAAGGGAAACGGCACACAATCGAAGCTAAAAAAATTACCATTTAAGGTTCCGTCGCATGGTCAGCTTATTTATTGATACTGTTCGGTTCGAGTAATACAGAAAAGCTGCTAAAATTATAAAAGGGAAACGGCACATAATCGAAGCGAAAAAACTTACCATTTAAGGTTCCGTCGCATGGTCAGCCTATTTATTGAAACTCTCCGGTTCGAATAATACAGATTGCTGCTAAAATTATAAAAGGGGAATGGCATATAAATAAAGCAAAAAAAATACCATTTAAGGTTCCGTCGCATTGTCAGCCTATTTATTGATACTGTTCGGTTCGAGTAATACAGATTGCTGCTAAAATTATAAAAGGCAAACGGCACACTATCGAAGCGAAAAAAATTACCATTTAAGGTTCCGTCGCATGGTCAGCCTATTTATTGATACTGTTCGGTTCGATTAATACAGATTGCAGCTAAAATAATAAAAGGGAAACGGCACATTATCGAAGCGAAAAAAATTACCATTTAAGGTTCCGTCGCATGATCAACCTATTTATTGATACTGTTCGGTTCGAGTAATACAGATTGCTGCTAAAATTATAAAAGGGAAACGGCACATAATCGAAGCGAAAAAAATTACCATTTAAGGTTCCGTCGCATGGTCAGCTTATTTATTGATACTGTTCGGTTCGATTAATACAGATTGCAGCTAAATAATAAAAGGGAAACGGCACATTATCGAAGGGAAAAAAATTACCATTTAAGGTTCCGTCGCATGATCAACCTATTTATTGATACTGTTCGGTTCGAGTAATACAGATTGCAGCTAAAATTATAACTAGGAAACGGCACATAATCAAAGCGAAAAAAAATTACCATTTAAGGTTCCGTCGCATGGTCAGCCTATTTATTGATACTGTTTTGTTCGAGTAAAACAGATTGCAGCTAAAATTATAACAGGGAAACGGCACATAATCAAAGCGAAAAAAAATTACCATTTAAGGTTCCGTCGCATGGTCAACCTATTTATTGATACTGTTCGGTTCGAGTAATACAGATTGGTGCTAAAATTATAAAAGGGAAACGGCACATAATCAAAGCGAACAAAATTACCATTTAAGGTTCCGTCGCATGGTCAACCTATTTATTGATACTGTTCGGTTCGAGTAATACAGATTGGTGCTAAAATTATAAAAGGGAAACGGCACATAATCAAAGCGAACAAAATTACCATTTAAGGTTCCGTCGCATGGTCAGCCTATTTATTGATACTGTTCGGTTCGATTAATACAGATTGCAGCTAAAATTATAACACGGAAACGGCACATAATCAAAGCGAAAAAAAATTACCATTTAAGGTTCCGTCGCATTGTCAACATATTTATTGATACTGTTCGGTTCGAGTAATACAGATTGCTGCTAAAATTATAAAAGGGAAACGGCACATAATCGAAGCGAAAAAAATACCATTTAAAGTTCCGTCGCATGGTCAGCCTATTATGTTTTCAGATTGATTCTTCCTCGAATATTGTCTGTAAAGTGGGCGAATCTTGCCTGTGTATGTTCATAGTATGATGTTGACGTCGAAATACATAAATAAATTCAAGTTTCAAAACACAAACACGTGAAAAAAACATTTTATAAAGGCAATCACCTCGTTTATCTTGCATACATAACAAACTAATTCTCAGAATTTCTTATTTTCATCAAATCTCAAACGTCGAGATACTGCGTCGAGCAGGTGTAGAACGAGAACTCATAAAGTGCTAAAAGATTTTATATCGGACGTGTGCGTCATAATAAAACATATTATGATTGGTATCTTAATTGTTTAATGTGTATAGATTCTTGGTTATATTATGACATTTCTTTGATATTTTTGTGTGTTTTTATGTAATCATTTATGTTTGTGGGGGTCTGTGCTGTGTCGCGACCATAACATAAATGTGACTTATGCGCTACCACCGCGAGACTACGAGTATATCGCAGGCCGGCCAGCCTCTGCATGCGCAAAACTTCCGAAAATTGTGATATTTCGCGAGTTGTGACCGCATGCAGTGGCGAAAACAGGCGCCTTATTATTGACTATAAAAAAAGTTATAATATACAGGCGGCTTTCAACTTTCGCACATAATTGGTTCCTGAAAATGTGTGCGAATATTGAATGTTCGAAAGTAGAGGGATGTAAAAAAATATCAAAAATTGTATTGTAAAATATTTATTAATCAATATTAATATTTATTTACCAATAATATATTAAAAATATTTATTTATCAATATACATAATTAAGTTAATGAGGCGTGTTTTAGTGCTTTCAGGTGTTTTCTTTATAAACTTGTCAAGAGTTATGGTAGTTAAATACCACCCTTTTTTTCTTTTCTTGATCAATATTTCTACTAGTATTTATTAAATGCTGTGTCTTTCTCAATCGCCCTACGTACCTGAGATATATGTTCTTGGTCTTCCATCACATTCTTCCATGATAGTCACAAATTTGTCAAGATGCATGAAGGCTTCATTCATATTTTTTATTGTCAAAGTCTTGACGATTTTCTCAGCTTCTTCTTCCTCACTTTCATTGTGTATTTCATTTAACTCTTGTTGCTCAATTAAGTATTCATTTGACAGAGGTACTGAGTGAGATTCAATCAACTCATTAACATCTTCGTTGTTGATGTCCAAGTTTAGTTCATTCATTAGGCTAACTATTTCATCTGTGATAGTTTCCGGAGTTTCTTCAGAATTTATAAAATCACTCATCATTTGTGGGCATAATTGTTTGCAGGAACCTTTCATTGTTGACTCTCTTATTTCAGCCCACGAGTCTCCAATATTGTTTATTGCGTTCCATATATTATATAATAGTTCTTCCGAAAACGTGGGAGCGACTGCGTGGAAGCGAGCAATTTTTGCATTATCGACAAAAATTTAAAAAAATGTGCGATATAGCGAATTGTGCGAAAATAGAATGTGTGAAAGTCGAGGGCCGCCTATAGTAGAAAAGTTTATCCAAGGACGGATTTTTCAGCACTTTAAAACATCATCAAATCGTCTGATATTTTACTTATTTTTTCTGTGCGTACGTACCCTAAATGCGAATGACAATAAATGTATTCTCATTTGTTTTACAAAAAAATAAAAAACGAATGTTTAATTAACAAAATAAACGACCTAATTTAATATTGCTAGTATCTCCCTTACAACTAACGAAATATTTTACTTTGATACCGTGTGTTTCAAATTTGGAATACTCACGTTACGCAGTAGCTTCTGTGTGTTTTCTTTAATTTTCATTTCACGGTCACAGAATATTTTATTTCATTTTTCTCTTCACGGCATTAGGTAAATTATATAAAATAAGATATAGTATAAGGTAAGTATTTGGTATTAAAGTCGAACTATGTAGTTATATGGTAAGTATTTGGTATCTAAGGGTACAATTGGAAAAAACTATGAAAGAATATATCGCCGGGCGTCTAACACAAATTTGAAACTAACATTTTATTGTTTTCGAAATATTCAATTTTTAAAGTTGACAACACTCCTTCCAATATATATAATCTGCATATTGATGGTAATCACTCAAAAAAATCTCTTTAGAAATTTTGAAACGTAACGATTTATTATATTTTTAATGTTATTTAGTTTTTTGATGATTTTATATAAGTAATATTATTTATTTTTCATTTATACGGAAATAATTTGAGTCATCTATGTAATTTTGTTTTAAGCTTTTTTCTAAAATTTCTCTTCAGAAAATTACATTGAAATCAATTTAAAAAAAACTTTGTATACTTTTGAATAGATGTCACTATACAATATTTGTAAATGGAATACTTATTTGTAATATTTTTTAAATTTTCTATAGAAAATTTTAGAACTCGCTAGAACTTAAAAAGATATAATGTCGTAACCTATAGTAATAGATAGATTTTTTAGAACAAATTCTGAGCATTTTCTAATGAATACATATTTCGTTTAATTGAAATGCATGAAAAAATATATATAACTTTTTAATATTTTAATTTAAATTAATATTCACTGTTTCGAAGTTTCAAACAGATATTGATGTATTTAAATTATAGAATATTTATTTCAAATCAAGATTGTGAATTTATCAAGTTGATTTTTTAATGGATTTTAATGGATGTACTTCGTTTACAAATCATTATTAAAAAATACAGAAATTAATATTTTTAGTCTGAATTTTTAATATACTAACGATATTATTCCGTAATTATAAAAATAATTTAAATGATTGAATTTCAATAGTGTAATTAAAAAAATATTTTACAATTCATTTAAAAAAAAGTTCTCCAGTTCTGTTATTACTTTCAAAAAACTTTCCAATTCGTTACTTCTGCTATCCCTTCTGTCGATCTAATTACGCGGCATCACTTGACACTGGCGTATACTCCTTCATATACAGGAGTTCATGGCCATTATTCAAAGAGAAAGAGAGATCTAATTACGCAATGACAGTAGGTAACTTACAGTAAGGTCCACTTAATTCAATTTTGAATGGTGTGAGCATTTTTTTTTATTAAACAAAGTTATATATTGTACAAATATTTGTCAAGGCTATACCTATATACAAATTTATTACTTAACTAATCTTAATTATACGTTATAATTTATGAACTTACTTAATCTTATTTTCCTACATATCATTTTATTTTATTTATTCAATCTTAATATATGAGATCTTAGAAATAATTAACACCTACATACTACTTATAACTAGATAACAATTCTTACAACTAATTATTTAGCAAGAATAAGTCCACTCGTTCAGACTACTTGTATTCCATCACATTCACTCAGACTTTGGTCGTCCCAGCTAATACTGTAGGTGGACTAGTCAGGCAACAGATAATGCTTCGGGAGCTTGTGCTTATAACGGAAGGGTAGGTCGGATTTATTCTCGTAAGCCGCCCCTATGGCAGCGACTATAAAGACTTTTAAGTATTGGGACTATAATATGGCATTTTTGACATCTTTAAGCGTTACAAACATACATACCATCGCACCATCTCCGGGACAGGGTAGGCAGAGAGGATAGAGCGTCAGACTATCCTATCTCAACCAACATCCTTGCCTCTGCTACATCCATATGCCTTCTCATACAACTCCTACGATTTATCTGACTTTCTAAATTTATTTCTTTCGAAATATCATTTATGGTACTTGATTCGATCATATTTTCCTTGGTGTTCCTCCCTTACCCCTTCAACTCACATTTGAATTATATATTTGTTTTGTTAGCCTTACTTCATTTATTCGTTCCATATGACCAAACCAACTCAAAGTATTCTTCATCTTACTCAACACATCAATCCTTAACATTCATCCCTTATCACTTCATTCCATATTATATCATACATTGTTACCCTATATACTCTTCTCAGTGCACTTATTTCTACAGCATTTTTCAGCTCTTTTTAGTATTTTCCATGTCCACACACCAAATTTTTTACCTGTATCTTACTGATGACATATAACATAACATGGAAAAATAGGTTAACGTTTTTATTCTGATTGTTAATTATGCAATACCCCATTGCAAACTTTCATCAACTTGATAAATGAATACGTGCCGCGAATAAGGTGATAACCAGCATTTTTTCAAAATCCAGTTTTTTGTGAAATAACATAAAAGTACTATGGGGTTACGTCCTTCGTCCTCTCTATAAAAATATTCTCTATCTCTTTCGTTTTTACTGATAAACCAACGTTGCCGTTGGATTTTTGCGCGCGCTCAGTGGAATAACGTGGTTTCAAGTATCAACATGTCTGGACAGGCGCCCATCGTTCACTCTGCTAGTGTACAAAATAAACTTAATTTCGGTAAAAAAAAAAACGACAAGCAAGGGCTGCAAAATAGTCAGATAATAAATGGAAGAACTGTGAAACAGCGGACAATCCTACATAAGCAGAAAAGGCAAAGAAGTGACGAGTACAAGAAGATCAGAAGAGGTTAGTGGAATAACGTGGCAACTAAAGTACATGATTGATTTTTCATATAAAAGTTGTAACAACACAACTTGTTTGTTTTATATAAGAGTTGTGGAATAACGTTGTAACTGCATTCGCGGACCACGTTATTCCACACGTTCAGAGTCTTTTTTATGTTTTTTGTTGTTGTTTTGAATATACGAGTAGATTGGTAATTTTTATTTTTAAATAAAGTGTGTGTATGAAAACATATCTTTTAATTACTTTTCTTGAATACTGTAAAATACAAGTTTTGTTCGTTACCACCTTATTCGCGGCACCTATTCAAATAGTGAGACTCAATTACATATTGGTATATACTCGTATAACGTGAATCAAACCTCACATACTTCATCATTCTAGACAGGTTAAAAAAATCCATCCTACAATGTCCCGCACATAATCACCAAAAAATCACCACTCAAGAGTTCACACATACTTTTACTACAAAGCTTCCCTCCTGCAAGCCCAAGTAGATTAAACTTCTGTTGAAATAATAACCACGCTCCGATCCTCTGCCTCATTTTTTCATGCCTTTTTGCCTTCATTGAATTCGGTATTCCATTGTGTGTCATGAAAAACAAATAGGCATTTGACTTTGGGCAAAATACATTCTAACTGTAAAGATAATGAACATTTGATCAGTTGTCATGCGTCTCTGCTGAGTTTTTATTATTGAGGTGATATTTCAATAAAAAGCAACAGTACTCGTATACATTTTTTGTTTGAATAACTCCGGCGTCACTTTGTGGAACTAGACAATATAAAATTCAAACAGTGTCACTTTATTTCATTCCCCTTTTTTTTGCATATCACAATGCATTTTAAAACTTACTGTCTCGTCATTAGGTGAGTTGACAAGAACTGAAGTATAAATTAATTGGTAAATTAATATATAATATAATTTACCTCCCGTAAAATCACCTGATGATGACGCAGCAAGTGTTGAAATGCATTTTGATATGCACAAAATAAAGTGTAACAGAACAGTGTTTTAATTATGTATTAAATAAAAAAATTATCTATTATTGTTAAGGATACATTTTTGAAGCCTAATGCACGGCACCGGTACAAAGAATTGTATCATAGGTGGATGGCTGCTGCGCAATGCTCGGAGAATTCAGTTCACGTTCAGAGGCATATATCGGTGAAAAGGTAGCGGGGTGAAGAAATTCCTCTTAGGCAGGTATTAGATGTTCGCAAGTAAAACACAGTAGGCAGGGTGAACTGAGAAAATGATTTATTTTGGCATTTTCGCTTCTTATGTACGGTCAATCGCTCATCGCAAACGCCTGTTTTCGCTTCTGCCTGCTATCGAAACTCGCGATTTTTCGGAAGTTGTGCGTCTGCAGAGGCCGGTTGGCCTGCGATATAGTCTCGCGGTGACCGTGCATAAGGTACATTTCCGTTGCGGTCGCGACACCGCACAAACCCCAACAAACATAAATATATCACATACAAAATACCAAACAACATCAAATTGTAACTACATATCTACACACAATTAAGAAAATAATCCTAATATGTTTTATGATGACGCATACGTCCGATACACCTAATCAGTTGAAACTTTAAATTACCTAGAATTGTCTTTGTTTTTTTAATTAGTTTTTTTTTAATATTGATTCGTCCATAGACGTCGTGATGAGATTCGCCATCCCGAAAGAAGAAAAGAAACATAAAAAAATGAAAAACATCGACTAACTACAAGATTGATCTTAACTTCTACAGGGATCCACTTCTGACTGCTCCAACCACATCATCCTGAAGAGGAAGAGTGAGTCACCTAGCTGGTATAAAACAACTGCCAGCTCTAGCTCTAGATTCGTATAATTACAAAATAATTTTAAATTGGTGACAAAAATCATCCTAGTTTGAGTGGATTGCGTATTCTGCCGTCATAAGCAAAAACGCAGCTAACGGGAAAAAAAATCAGAAATTTAACTAAGTATGAGGCAATATTCCATACCAAATTTTGAATTAATTTTACAAAATACTAGGTTTTTCTAAGCAAAAAAAAACAATAAAATGTGATTCATAAGCAAAAATACAGCAAGGCCCTATGCGTTTGCTGCGTTTTTGCTTATGAATCACATTTTACTGCTTTTTTGTTTATGAATCACGACATTTTAAAGCAGCAATGAAAAACATAAAAGTGCAGTTTTCTCAAAACTTAACTTTTGCCATTAACTGCGTTTTTGCGTACGAGGGCAGTATTATAAAAAAGGGAAGCGTATTAACCAATAATTGGGATTTTACTGTACAAAGAACTGTCACATTAATAAAAAAAACACATGTAGGATATTTGTTGATATAAATCAAGTTCTCGTAGAAATTGTAACATAACCTCCAAAAATTAATTTATAACTGTAAAATTAGTTTTATTGTAGTAAGTTAACATTTATTTTATTATCTACACAAATATGGAACACGAATGAACTTTGTTTGAGTTGCGTGATGCACTCGTATTTAATTATAACGAGTTTTCTTATACATTAGCAGTTGGCGGAGTTATCTCGTATAGTTAAACCGTGTTTTTCGTTCTTTTATAAAAATGTTATATGAGAATGATAGTTTGGTCGAAGTGCCTTTAGAAGATTTACCTAAATTAAAGGAAAAGTTCCGCGAAAATTGGCCTATCGGTTTGAACGGTTGGAATACCCTCGATACACAATACAGAAATAAAAAGAATATTTCAGATTTTCCTTCTTCTGTATGTGCCCCGTACGGGAGTATAGACAATGGGATTGTGTGCGTATGGAAACTGGTAAGTTCCGTCTGATCTTCGAAAGACTTTTTTTTTTCGTTACTTATTTTTGTAATGGTTTATTATTATAAGTTTTATACAGGTTTCAAAACAAATAATTGACGTAATTGCCTAGTAGGTTTTCCAGTCTATTTTTTACTTAAAGTCTCATTAACGTCTTTATTGTTGGTTGGAAGAGATTGCCACATGCTAATAATTTATTGGCAGTCAACGGTGGGTGCTTTTTGCTATTTATTTATTTACACATGACAAGAAATATACATAATTTGCGATAAAAACAACAGGTAATTTAATTCGGACACACAATTTTAATTTTAATCTGGGTTTGTTGCCTTTTGTTTGTCCTGTCCCCGGTAAACTAGGATTTTGCCTGTATTTCACTGAGGACATAAAGCATGAAAAAATAAATCTATACTTGTTTCCGATTTTGGATTATATAAAACCCCATTGCACATTCTCATCAATCTGACAAACAGTGATATTCAATTACATATGTATACATCACGCAAAATCAAACTCACATTTCATCACTCCAGATAGATCAAAACATTCATCTCACAATATACCACACACAATAATAAAGCAAAGGTTTGTAGGCGGAAGCACTCTCCAGAGATCCAGCGAAGCACCATGATTATCCCTTTCGGTAAGGATCAGCCTGCGAGTATAGGTGATGTCTACCATCACCCCTTGCCAGGGATGACCCCTCACGCGATTTTTAAAGCCCGCCTTGAGGCCCAGTTGGCAACATCATTGGTCATTCTCCTCTGTGGAAGACAAACATTTAAATACTTTCCTTGCATCATAACGTTTGGTTTCTGCCAGGATTTCCCTTTTTTTAAATTAGCTTGATAATTATTGGCTTCATTAAAGGTTCAGTTCAGTTCAATCCCACTACCACCCACGCTGTTATAGGGGATGAAATAAATCTCCATCCAGCGTGAACTCCACTAGAAAATAGTCACACGGTGACGAAAAAGGAACTGCTCAAAGGGACACTTTCTCCGGTGACGGCACACCTGAGTGTGAAAATAATAGCAGTGACAACGAACTTAAGATCCGACATCACCGGAGAAGGAAAATGACTCGCTTCGCAGTAAATTTTCTCTTATAAAGTGGCTTAAGACCTGGTGTTCAAACAGCCCAACAAGTTGTCAGTACTTTCACAGAAAATTTGAAATGCAACAAAACTATCCTATGACACCACTAGATCGAAGTAGCCAATAGAATATGAACCTATGTAAGGCTAAGTGGAGTTTCTTTTGGTAATTACAGATTCTATTTTCATCGCAGTACTATAGAATGTGTTCTACGGATTGATCCAGATGGCTGTAAAAAATGACAACAGGACGAATGGACAAGATTGAAGCTAAAGAGTTTGCTATTAAAGCTCCCATGGTCAGAGAGAAATTGGGTAGTCCAATAGTTTGGGTGTACCCACGGAAAGTCGAGGCGCGCCCTGATGGAAGGAAAAAATTTAAATATCTGTCTTCCCACAGAGAATGACGACCAACGATGTTGCCAAGCCGACAACTGGGCTTTTAGGCAAGCATTGAAAATCAATTAATTATAGCTATCAAATTTTAACTGTAACATTGCTCGGCTATGCCATGAATGTGACCGGCGTGGTGTCTGTTCATGAACGTTTCAAATTGTTGAGGCTGGAAACTTTTGGACGTTAGTGGTATATTATGATGTAAAAAGTTGAAAAAGGTTGAAAAAGAGCACTTAATTCCAATAATATTCTTTACATATCAAGTTTTTAATAACATAAAATATAAACAGATGTTGTTTAAAAACAGTTTATTTATTTATAAGAATTACTACAAAAAAATGAGTAACTTAAAAACATATTACCTAAATATTAAAAATACCGACACCTGTTTTGGACTTAATCCTTTCTTAGTGTAAACAACTGTAAAAAGGTGACTGAAACGCTTCTAAAACATTATTTTTTCTATATTATTTTATTATTTATTCCGAATCACCTGATATGTCTTGGTTTATTAAGTGATGAACTCTTGTGCTGGTTGGCAGGCATGAATACCAACTATGGAATTGCTTCGGGATTATGTTTTTTTATCTTTTTATAACAGCGAAACTATATATTATAACTTCAGAACATAAATATTTTTTCCATGTGTAGATATTTTTATTTTAAGTAAAATAGCATCAAAAATTCATTTTAAGCAAAATCGACATAAATGCTTTTCGCAGAACAACTGATAATTTTGAAATGTAGTTATTTACAACGTTTCGTGTGCAATTTTTTGAGTGACATTAGTGAAATGTTGATTTTTCTCTGTACTGATAATTTCAAACATTTAAAAATAATATATTGTTTCTAATGATAGCTAAATATACATTTAAGAAGAAATTATTTATTATTTTAACACTTCATGTGGGCGTAGACTATTCGTTGATTACACGCGAAGCGGCCTTATCAAGTCCATGCATTGCTGTCAGTTGATATATTATAGAACAATGACAAATCATCAATATATTGTGATATATGAAAGATTTATGTAACATAAGTATGTAGGTTAATAAAAATGTACATCAATTTCTCTCTTATATTTGTAATAAAAATAAGAATAAAGACATTGTTATTTGTTTAGTCCAACGCTGTTTATTCCACTTTATATAACGGTATAACCTTACCGATTTTAAGGTTTTTACTTCATCATCAGGGGACCATGAACAATTGTTTGTACTCCCTTTACAATGCCTTGAAACCTCCACAGTGTTAATGCCTTAACTATACATAATATAATATTAGAATAAAGAAATTTGGAGAAAAAATTGTGATGACATAAATAAGGTAGATATGAATGTAACAACGTGAATGTAATTCTTCTTCCTCCAATATAGCTAAAACGAAGAGTGTATTATTTAACTGATTAGAAATGTTATGTAAACACGTTATTTTACTGACTAGAAATTGTGATGACATAAATAAGGTAGATATGAATGTAACAACGTGAATGTAATTCTTCCTCCAATATAGCTAAAACGAAGAGTGTATTATTTAACTGATTAGAAATGTTATGTAAACACGTTATTTTACTGACTAGAAATTAAGAGTTTTTTAAGTCGCTTCTTAAAGCATGCCAAGGAGGGAGCGACTCTTACATTAGTTTGTAAATGGTTTAAGAGTTTCGTTGTATGGACAGTAAAGGACAAGTTAAAATAAGGAGAGCCGTGAACTGGGAAGGCCAATAAATAATCTCTGTCTGAATGCAGTACAAGTCCATGTTCAGAAGATGACATTTTTTATTATTTGTAATTTATTTTATCAAACACTGTTTATTCCACTTTATGTAACGTTATAACCCTACCAGTTACAAACAATACTTTGTGCTCCCTTGATGATGAAGTGAAAAGAAAATCTTGAAACCGGTAGGGTTATACCGTTACATAAAGTGGAATAAACAGTGTTTGATAAAACAAATTACAATGCCTCCGTAATGTTAATAATGCCTAAACTATAAATAATATGGTTTTATTATTATTATGGAATTTAGCATCATGTCTAATGAATATTAATAATGAATGATGAACAACGAACATTTTGACAACTACAATTCAAATATAATATTGTATAAAATTGTAATATATTGTGTTAACATTAAAAAAAATCAATGAATAGAAACAGGTCGGAATAATGTGATAATTCAGCATTGGAATGACAAGAGACTCGACAGTGTTATGTAAATATTTATTTTGATTCATCAAAATGAGTGAGAAACAGACTATTGTTTCGCAAAGAGAATGATGCCTGGGTAGACTTTATTGGTTGTGTCGATGGAAAAAGAGACGAGGAAAATATCCTGGATCACGCTGGATCAATCAAGTTAAGATTGCAGAACTATCTTCACTGGTGATAGCACTTCGCTCAGTCAAATTATGGACAAATAGAGAAGAATCATGAACACATTTGGTGTTATTCAGATTGGAAGATAATTGAAAATAGATACACTAGTAAGAATCATGTTGAAATCTAAGTGGTCAATTTCACAACGTTGTTTGAGTTATCAAATAGAAGTTTTATGAAGACATTTGGTGTAGTTCATAGAGATCACGGTAGTCAGTGACGAGTCGAGGAATTGGAAGATAATTGTAAAGAGATAGTCGTAAGAATCATGTTGGAATCTATGTGGTCAATTTCACAATATTGTTTTAGTTTTCAAATTAGCAGTTTTATGAACACGTTTGGTGTAGTTCAAAGAAATCACCTTAGTCAGTGACAAGTCGAGAAATTGGTAGATAATTGAAAAGATATACTCGTAAGAATCATGTTGGAATCAATGTGGTCAATTTCAGAACATTGTTTGTTTTTTCAAATAGCAGTTTTATGAACACATTTGGTGTAGTACATAGAGATCACAGTAGTCAGTGACGAGTCGAGGAAATGGAAGATAATTGAAAAGAGATACTTGTAAGAATCGTGTTGGAATCTATTTGATCAATTTCACAACGTTTGTTTTTTCAAATTAAAGTTTTATGAAGACATTTGGTGTAGTTCATAGAGATCACGGTAGTCAGTGACGAGTCGAGGAATATGAAGATAATTGTAAAGATATAGTCGTAAGAATCATGTGGAAATCTATATGGTCAATTTCACAATATTGTTTGAGTTTTCAAATTAGCAGTTTTATGAACACATTTGGTGTAGTGCATAGATATCACCTTAGTCAGTGACAAGTCGAAGAATTGGAAGATAATTGAAAAGAGATACTCATAAGAATCATGCTGGAATCTAAGTGGTCAATTTCACAATATTGTTTGACAAATTAGCAGTTTTATGTACACATTTGGTGTACTTCATAGAGTTCACTGTAGTCAGTGATGAGTGGAGGAATTGGAAGATATTTGAAAATATATATTCGTAAGAATCATGGAATATATGTGGTCAATTTGACAACATAGTGTTTCTTTTCAAATATAAGTTTTTACACTTTTCCATTGTATACAGTTTAACCTGGTGGATTTATTAACTTGTTGGCTTTTTTCCCAAGCAAATGAAAATATTTTGACATGCTTTGTATAAAATCAGACTTGTATCCATTTTTGTTTTGAGTTTACCTGGGAATCGATCCCGGAATCCCATTGGAAATATAACTAGTTTATGTGGGTTAAAATAGTTGCAAGAATTCTTTTTTTACTCGCTTTGTACAATCTATTCATACATTATGTCAGAAGTCAGAAGTAACATATGTTATATGGTGATGATGAAAAATGTACACTCTTGGATAATTTATTCAGATGAATTATGTAATGTTTATCATGGAGATAATTTACAAGATAAAACCTCAAAATGGCCTCGTTGCTTCATTAAACAAATATATTTAAGGAATTTGGGTTTTCTGGATTCTTAACCACTTGCTAGTTTCTTTTTATACTGACGAGCCTGAGCCTCGTTCGGCCAAATCTTGTTTCGACTTGTTGGGAATGTTTCTCCCGAGCGTCGTTTGGGCAGATCTTGTTTCAACTTGTTTTCTTCGAACGAAATATATTTTCGTATAGAATTTATTCGTTCACAATTCGTCATTATGTTACGTCGCGTGTTAAAAATCCGACTGTTAAGTGGTTAATATACCTGTTTTTGATAAAAGAGATACTTTTATCTCCTTTCAACTGAGATTGTAAGAGCATTTGCTATAAAGTGGTTAGATAACCCATATTTTAGTTAAATAATTGTTTAAAATCTATATTTGTACTCTCCACTTATCTCGTACAGTTACAGTACAATGCCGATTGTTCGTGGTAATTTTGAAAAACACGGGGAATCCAAATTAAGTTTTTATTGATAAACATTTTAAAAATTGAAATACTAGATAAATTTTGCTACGCAAGATGAGTACACGAACAAGTTTTCTCAATGTTTAACAGATAATGACTGCTAAATACCGGTATCATACCGTGGCAATCAATTGGGAAGATCTGGATCTAGATATTTTTGTACAGGTGTCGATGCGAGGAAACACTGTCAAATTACCAGTGCTAGGCTAAGGCCACACCAAAGTGATTCGCTCGGTGCTACGTGACTAATAGACTAGGTGACTTCATGCTTGGCCACACCAAAGTGCTTCGCACAAAATCATTTGACATTTGGGAGCGGTTGAGTCAACAAACTATGCCACTCTCAAAACTAACCAATTCCATTACAACTTACCATCTTTATTTACTTCCTATGCAACTTCATACCAAAGTGATTTTATTACAGGTACATTTTTCTATAATTTGCTCAATGTGTTCCACAAAGGCTCCCTTTTATACACAGATGTTATTAAAACTTCCGTCATCTTGTAAAATCACTTGGTGACACAATAAATTAACCAACATGTATGTTCGCTAGGAGACTTACTAGGGGACTAATCGTCATGTAGTGTGGCGATAGTATGCGGTGCGTTGGTTCGCTAGGATATGTCGCCTAGCTCGCAGCGTAGCTCTAAGCACCAAGCGAGGCTCCTACCTGTGTGGCCAAGGCCTTAGTTAATTTATATAATGTAAAATATAGATTTTATAACAATTTAGGTGCTTGATTTGTAATTTTCAAAATGCGGACATTTGTTAAAAATTTCCATAATATATTATTTGGGATTCCTAAAAAAAAGGCCTACTACAGAGGGCAACGGTTAATTCAACTTAAGGATAATTGAGCCCCGGATAATTGAGCCCCGGATAATCAGCGCTCTGCTGTATTTTCAAATGTATGTAATATAGAATATATAGCTTTAGTCATCTCTGATACCTGATATTTACTGCATTATATTTCTTAACTTATAGTTAATATTGCAGATCCTGTTGATAAGATAGTTAACCCTGGTGTTCGTTTAATGGACAGAAGTAAAGATATGGGCCCATCTCATAACACATGTCACTATAACAATGGACAGAAGTAAAGATATGGGCCCATCACATAACACATGTCACTATAACAATGGACAGAAGTAAATATATGGGCCCATCACATAAGACATATCACTATAACAATGGACAGAAGTAAAGATATGGGCCTATCATATAACACATATTACTATAACAATGGACAGAAGTAGAGATATGTGCCTATGACATAACACATATCACTATAATAATGGACAGAAGTAAAGATACGGGCCCATCACATAACACATATCACTATAACAATGAAAATTTTTGACGCTTTGTGCATCAAAGTAGAATATTGAACTCTTCAATGGAAATCATTAAAAACAGCACTTGGGTGATTTTAAACAAGATTGATTCCGCAAAATACAATTTGGTAGTGTTTTTACAATTTGGTAGTATTTGTACAATTTGGTAGTGTTTGTACAATTTTCTTTAAGCGCAACATTAGCAAAGTTGACATAAGCTTAACCCTTTCCGGTCCACAAAAAAAAAAAATGTTCCATCAGGTCCACAAAAGATTTACAGAATTACAGGGTAAAACAATACATCCAGGTTGTTTTTAATAAAACTATATTTATGTTCACAAGGTTGTTTTTAATAAAACTATATTTATGTTCACAAGAACAGTTTATATATTTATTTATAAGTAAACGGTATAATGTACCTTAAAATAAAAAAACATAAAAGAGCCAGTAGTGAGTTAAGTTTAATAGAATATACAAAAAAAAATATTTTTTACACAATTACAACTATTTAGAATGAAACTTGTATCAAATAGTAAAACCACATGTTACCAACACAATACGGGGGCGTCCACAGGCGCACAGCCCGCACTGCACAAAAAATACAAACAATATGTAATGAGGTGGATGGCCGTGAGGTAACGCGCTGGACTTCCATGCGGAAGGTCATCGGTTCGAACCCCGCGTTGTGCTACTCCCCTCGAACGACACAGGCACTTCTTCCGCCTAGTGTTCGAGGATATAAGGATACCTATGACTTCGGTCATATCTATTCTTAAAAAAAAAAAATAGACAAATCATTTAAAAAACAAATCAAAAACAAAATATAAAAGACAGAATCAGACAGGTTCAAAAATCCTCAAAAAGCACGGGAAAATAATTACAAAAATAGTAATAAACACAATAATTAATTAAAAAGCAGTTCAAAAAAGGTCTTCAAAAGTCCTCGAAAAACACGTAGGATCCCACTTTAAGGCAGATTAATATGAAATAAAAAATTATTTTACCGAATTACAACAAAAATATATAGAATGAAACAGGTATCACATGTTACCAATACTATCGTATTGGTAAGGAAGCCGTCCACAGGCGCACAGCCCGCACTGCACAAAAAATACAAACACAATAGATAAATCATTGAAAATAAAATATAAAAGACAGAATCAGACAGGTACAACTTCAGAAATTATCAAAAAGCACGGGGAAAAAAATCCCAAAATAGTAAAAAAAAATATATAATAATTAATTAAAAATCAGTTTAAAAATGGTCTTCAAAAGTCCTCGAAAGACACGCGGGATCCCACTTCAAGGCACGGATATTTGGAAGTGCGTTTTCAGGCACTTCTTATACGGCAGCAAATTAACTCAATACATCCGAGACAGCAGCGTTTCCCGTACTCATTTCCGATCCTGTACAGTCTAGGTATGGGAGAATTCGCAAAAAAATTTGTTCAATAATTTTCACATAGAACTGTTGTCTGGTAATTCTTGTCAGAACTCGAATGTTTGTCAATTCCAAGAGTTTCGGACAATTGATCGTTGCATTCACAACATAACATCAGGTACACAGATGATACAGTTGTTCTGGCAGACAGTATTGACGACCTTCAAACGCTTATAGATAGAATTAATGAAGCCGGTGTGAGGCAGGGGCTGAACATGAACCTGAGTAAAACTAAGTTCATGGTGTTTGGCCGGCAGGATCACGCAGGAGCACGTCTTACATTGAACGGTGCTGATATAGAGAGGTTGGAAACATTTAAATACCTCTGAAGTATCCTAGTGGAAGACCTTGACCCAGAAACCGAAGTCAAGTGCAGAATTAAATCATCTCGTGCGACTTTTAATAAAATGAGAAGCGTATTCTGCGATGATAATCTAAACTTGAAACTTCGACAACGGTTAGTCAAATGCTACGTTTGGTCAGTGTTATTGCATGGAGTGGAATCATGGACCCTCAAAGTTAGTAGTATGAACCGACTGGAAGCATTCGAAATGTGAATGCACTGGAGAATACTACGGATACCCTGGACGGATATGGTCAGCAACATGAGGGTTCTTCAATGAGCCAAAGTTAATAGAGAGTTGCTGACTAATATTAAAATCCGAAAGGTGTCCTACTTGGGTCATGTACTTAGAGAGGAGCAAAGTACAAATTACTGCACCTGATCATCCAAGGCGAAATAGAAGGCCGAAGAGGTGTTGGCAGGAGGCAAATCTCCTGGCTCCGCAATATTGGACTGGTATAAGGAGCGTTGAGGATCTTTCTCCGGCTGCTGGAGACAAATATGCCTACTCTCAAGTGATATTCAATGTTGGGGGGTCCTGACATGACACTGGGAAGAAGAGTTGATCGGGAGAAAAACATTTTCTAAGTGTATTCTTATTTAGAACAAATTGAATAATTATACAATTTTGTAGGATCTCAGTACTGTCCAAGTATCGAGATATTTTAATTGCAGCTGGTATCAGTAACAATATGATACCAGCTGCGAAACATGGTTAACAAATGTGAGTCCAACATTAAAAGTTACCCCCAAATCCTTGACTTCAGTGGCTAAACACTTGTGGCTTGTATTGTATATTGATGGCGGATTGATGAGGATTTTCCAGGACAAAGTTTAGCAGCTATTAAAATGAATAATAAGCACATATTGTTTTTTCATTTCAGATCCCTGTAGCTACAGAAATATCAATTTATTCAATGAAAAGTGACATATCCAAAATTATTGAAGCCATTCTTGAGAGTAAGCGCATAAACTGGTCAACTCGCATTATCTTCTGTTGCGTATTGCCTGAACATGTCCAATGTGCATATGAAGTATTCCACACCAAGAACATACAATATGTTGATGATCAGACTTACATAGCTTATATTGATCAAGACACAGCGAAGAACTTTGATGTTGAGTAAGTATCTAATATTGAATAATTACTATTGTTTTCCGTGTCACCATCACCTACGTATGATCATTTTTTAATCACTTGTTGAACTCTATAATGATTGACAAATTTTTGTTTAGTGTACTGGTTAATTATTAACACCATTGTGAATTAAAAATGTTTTTGGTACCGTATTCATGAAATAAGCATTACCACTTGTACCATAAATGATGATTTTGTTAGATCACTTGTTGAACTCTATATTGATTGACAAATTTTTGTTCAGTGTACTGGACAATTATTAACACCATTATGAATTAAAAATGTTTTTGGTACCATATTCATGAACTAAGCTGTTAAGAGCATTACCATTTGTATATGATGATTTTGTTAGATCACTTGTTGAACTCTACTATATGTTGATTGACAAATTTTTATTCAGTGTACTGGACAATTATTAACACCATTGTGAATTAAAAATGTTTTTGGTACCGTATTCATGAACTAAGCTGTTAAGAGCATTACCATTTGTATATGATGATTATGTTAGATCACTTGTTGAACTCTATGTTGATTGACAAATTTTTATTCAGTGTACTGGACAATTATTAACACCATTGTGAATTAAAAATGTTTTTGGTACCGTATTCATGAACTGAGCTGTTAAGAGCATTACCATCTGTATATGATGATTATGTTAGATCACTTGTTGAACTCTATGTTGATTGACAAATTTTTATTCAGTGTACTGGACAATTATTAACACCATTGTGAATTAAAAATGTTTTTGGTACCGTATTCATGAACTAAGCTGTTAATAGCATTACCATTTGTATATGATGATTTAGTTAGATCACTTGTTGAACTCTATGTTGATTGACAAACTTTTGTTCAATGTACTGGATAATTATTTACACCATTGGGGATCAAAATTGTTTTTGGTGAACTGAGCTGATAAGACCATCACCACACTTTCACACGGAATTACCTTATTGAATGATTTTTCACATTATTGGGTTCGAATTCCATGTTAGAGCGCCCTTGAAAGTTTTCTCTAAATGACGCTATATAAAATTGTCCATTGAAATTTTATGCATGGAGAGTGAGGAATAGATATACCAATGAAAGGATAAAAGAAGACAGCTGAAGAAATTGTAACTGAAAGAAATGTAAGAATTATGAGCAACAAAAGAGCACATATGATGAGATGTATGGACGTTGATGAGGTGAGAACTGTGTGCATGGTTTGAAAGATGTGGAGTACTGTCCTCTCTGCCTATCCCAAAAGGAGTATGGTGTATGTGATAAATACAAAAAAAAACTGTATTTAAAAAGTATGCTTTTTCAAAATGTTTGGATTCTCTCTTCTACAGGATTCCTATAGGTCAGAAAATCTAGGATGGGTCGTGTGGCGTTTTAAACGTCATGTCTCAAAGGGATGGGGTAAAACCTTTTTTTTTTATAAATCGATAAATGGTTTTCCTCTAAACTGACGTTTTAATTCCTAATTTTCATTATACTGACTTCGTAATGTATTGTATGATTTGTATCTATCTTTAAATAGGCCAAGATCCACTATGAATTAATACTAATTACGAACATTTCATTTTAGGTATAAAAAAATCGAAAATCCAATTATCGTATACCCCATCCCTAGCCAATGCAGACTAATAGAGTGACTTTTGACAAACGTCACAAATATTATTTGATTTTAACAAACTGCCACATTTTTGCTAATTTGTAACAAAATGTATTAATTTGTCATTATTGTTAGTTTTATGTAATGCATTGACTTAAATAACTTGCTATTTATTGGAATCGAGGCTTATATTAAAGTTGATAAAATAATTAAAATTACTGAACGTCGTTACAAGGTTGTATTGGGGCAAATTTGTCAACTGTCAAAGGACCCATCCTAGAATTTCCGAAGTATAGTGATTTTTTTCCTAGATATTCTTCTTTTTTTAACAGTTGGTTTTACAATTTCAAAGAAAACTTATGTGCTAATCCCTCAGTTTAAACCACTGCCTTATTGTGTTAAAAATTCCAGGCTGCCCTCCGATGTATGTATAGAGTTAGCTCACCCGGAGCATGCAGCTGAAATGGACGAAGTGTGGCCACACCGCTATCCCGGTTCCCTCATCTACTTCCAACAGATGATCCGCTTTGGGTTCGCGACTGTGCTGCTGGGAAAAGAGAAGGGTGAACTGCGAGGGTGGGTTTTGAACTCTGTTCGGGGAGACATGCATGCTGTGCAAGTAAAAGAGGTATGTTTGTAAAATTTAAATTATTTGCATCAATATATAAAAAAGTTTTCGTGAACATTTGCAAAGTTGAAGACATTGTAATAATGTTAAAAGAACAATTTATAAAGTAGACTTTCCTTAACCTTTCCCTTCCTGTACTAAAAAAATCCGCCTATACACATATAAAAATGAGCGATTTAAATTGGAAAAATAAGTCAAATTTTTAAGTCAAAAGTGATAATAATTGAAATTTAATTGCTGAAAACATGAAAAAAAACATCGGACGACGTTCACAAAACGGGCGAAGTGACCACCTCGAAAGCGAGACGATAGAAGCGAGCGAACTGAGATTCAATTTCTTGCATTCCCATATACAGAAGTAGAGTGAGTGTGAGTCGTGAATAGTGTCGCTTCCTCACCCATAGCAGTTTTTAGAATGAATATACCTATGTCACACACTGGCACACGTTTGATTATATTGGTGAATTTATTCCCGATTTTCACAAAATATCTCTGATGTGACTGATAAATGCAAATTATTATTAATATTATTTTTTTCATTCAATGCGTAAATGTATTACGGAGGAATGCCTAAAATCTGAACCCAGTATTTATTATTGAATTAAAAATTAAACTTAAAATGATTACAATAATAAGCAAATTGAGTGTAAGAATACATAGGCGGTGGCTGTGTTCATTAGATTTGGAATTTCCCAGCATCTGAATATGTTTAGAAAAATATATTTACTTAGAAAACTGCAGAAAATTTACCAAGGGAAGAAGATCTATACTGACCTTCGTGGCCTAGTTGGTAAGACACTTGTCTCCCAGCCCCGAGGCTGCAGGTTTGATTCACATTGGAACCCAGATTTTTTAAAAAAAAGATTCCAGTCTGATTTTCACCAAAGGCCTCTTTAATATCTTTTTTTTTTGTTAACCTGGCGAGTTTATTGCGATGTGGCAATTTCTTCCAACCAACCAGAAAGATGTTTTTATAGGCCCTAAGTGTTAACCAGACTGGAATCCTATTTAAAAAAATCTGGGTTCCAGCGGGGATTGAACCCGCAACCTCCGGATCGGCAGACAAGTGTCTTACCACCAGGCCACGGAGGTCGTCTGTTTTCTGATTTGTTGGAAGATATTGCCACATGGCAATAATCCCGCCAGGTTGTTCCAAATTAATCTACTAAGGCGAACGTGTAATACAATATAATGCAAGAAACCTTTGTAGATCTTCCAATATGTAACACATTCGGCTTTAGGTGTAGTGTAGTGTATGTCTGTAGTATTCATATATGTTATAGTCATAAATATACCAGAAGATAATTTTAAAGCTAGCGTGGGTTTGTGGAGGCGAATGATAGTTCGATATGGGTTGAGTTTGCGGCGATGAGATGGGACTGGTGCTGAGGAATGAGGCTGCTACCTATATAGTCATATGTGAATCTGACTGATCTGATTAGCGACTAGCTATAGCCATATGTGAATCTGACTGATCTGATTAGCGACTAGCTATAGCCATATGTGAATCTGACTGATCTGATTAGCTACTAGCTATAGCCATATGTGAATCTGACTGATCTGATTAGCTACTAGCTATAACCATATGTGAATCTGACTGATCTGATTAGCTACTAGCTATAACCATATGTGAATCTGACTGATCTGATTAGCTACTGTGGTTGGACTTTTTTATTTCTTCTTTTCATGTTTAAACATGTACTTTACTATTATTTGGGTACTTTGCTTTAATAAATATTTTTCGTTAAACATTTTGCGTTTTATTTTTCATATAATGGTAAGGGAAATGTTTTTTTCTCCAAAAAACTGATTAAAAAATAGGGGTCGCCTTATAATCATGATCACTCTATAGTCGGGCCAATACGATATTTAAATAATCTGGTTTTCATTCTACTTATTACAATATGTAATTAGATTGAACAGTAAAAAAGAGAAAACTTTCTACTATTATGACCCACATAGCCATGTATTGACTATGATAACATGTGTGATATCATGTATTATTTTATAAATGTTAAATGGTCCGTGATGCTGATCGTTATGTCAACTTCATATTTATTATAACTTTGATAAATCAGTCAAAAGCAAATATTCGAATCCTTTTGTCGGTAAAATATGCATTTTAAATTGTTCCTAAAAATATCAAACGTTGATGACTGTATAAAACTCCAGGATGATATCAATAATATATATGAATGGAGCATCCATATCGAAATCTTCTTTGACATATCAAAATGTTTTATTACTCGCATTTCATTTGCAAGAACACAAACATACATCGATGACTGTAATAAACTTCAGGATGATATCAATAATATATATGAATGGAGTATCCATAACAAACTCTTCTTTAACATATCAAAATGTTTTATTATTCATATTTCATTTGTAAAAGCACAGACAAACGTTGATGACTATAGTAAACTTCAGGATGATATCAATAATATATATGAATGGAGCATCCGTAACGAAGTCTTCTTTAACATATCAAAATGTTTTATTATTCGTACTTCATTTGTAAGAGCACAGACAAAAGTTGATGACTAGTAAACTCAAGGATGATATCAATAATATATATGAATGGAGCATCCGTAACGAACTCTTCTTTAACATATCAAAATGTTTTATTACTCATATTTCATTTATAAGAGCACAAACAAACTTTGATGACTGTAGGAAATTTCATAATGATATCAATAATATATATGAAAGGAGCATCATAATGTTTTGTTACTCGTATTTTATTTGTAAGAGCACAGACAAACGTTGATGACTAGTAAACTCAATGATGATATCAATAATATATATGAATGGAGCATCCGTAACGAACTCTTCTTTAATATATCAGAATGTTTTATTACTCATATTTCATTTATAAGAGCACAGACAAACGTTGATGACTAGTAAACTCAAGGATGATATCAATAATATATATGAATGGAGCATCCGTAACGAACTCTTCTTTAACATATCAAAATGTTTTATTACTCACATTTCATTTGCAAGAACACAAATAAACATTGACGACTGTAGGAAACTCCATAATGATATGAATAATACAATATAACATAATATGTATAATATATGAATGAATCGTCCGTAACAAACTCTTCTTTAACTTATCAAAATGTTTTATTATTTTATTTGCTAGAGCACAATGAACTGTTTACTTTTGTTATCTTATGAAGGGTCAACAACTGTCTAGGACAGATAAAACAAAGAACTTGGAAGTTGTACTCGTATGTGTAGACAACCTTTGCTATGATTTGCAAATCAAGTCAGTCTGCTTTAAAGCAAATGAGATACTTGGCTTTGTAATTTGTACCACCAAATTATTCACAGATACGTTTGTTCTCAGAATACTGTACATTTTTTTTTTGGTCCGAAGTCATTTAGAGTATTGTTCTATAGTATGGACGACAGCTGGGATTATGTTTTCACCCATACTAGAAAGGGTTTAGAAAACATTTTTCCATTGTCTCTACATGAGACAGTACGTTTATTATGCCTGGCTTAATCTTAGTGTCTTCTTACTGGGGATGCTGAACTATATATAGGTCATTTGAGAGTGGAACATCTTTTCAATTGGTTTTCCACTTTTTTCATACAAACATTTTTATTTTATTTTCATTCATCCTGAACAATGTTGGTTTGTATGTTCCGGATAATTATCTAAGGCAATGCACCTATAAATAGTTGGATCAAACCTATATGTTGAACCAACCTGTCTTTGGAAATGTTGGTAGATAGAGCAATCACACTTTTAAACCGTGTGTGTCAGACAGATAGACATTTTAAACTGTGTGCGTCAAACAGATAGACATTTTAAACTGTGTGCGTCAGACAGATAGACATTTTAAACTGTCTGTGTCAGACAGATTCAATTCAATTTCAACTCACCCTTCTTTCAAAGCTCCACAAGGGAGCATAGGGAGGCCACCAGTCTTCTCCATTCAGAGCGGTTTTGGGCGGTGTTGGTAATCTCCTTCCACGACATTCCTAACGCTCTGACTTCCTTGTCATAGGAACGGTACACCGTGAGAGAAGGTCTTCCAGGCTGTTGAGACCCCAATGATAGAAAAGTCAGACAGATAGACATTTTAAACTGTGTGTGTCAGACAGATAGACATTTTGATGTGTCGCTAAATTCCTTCAGGAAAAAATTGTAAATTTAGTATAATTTTGTAAATAATTTCATTATACATACATACCATCACGCCATTTCTCTGTCCGGGTAGTCAGAGAGGACAGCGTCAAACTTTCCTATCTCGACATGCATCCTTTGCCTCTTCCACATCCATATACATTCTCATAAAACTTCTACGATTTCTCTGACTTTCTACATTTTCTTCTTTCAGAATATTATTCACCTGATCCAACTATACTTTCTTTGGTTTTCCTCTTACACGCCTTCCACTCACATTTGCACTGTGTATCAGTTTTTTTAGTCTTCATTCATTCGTTCCACATGCCCAAACTATCTCAACGTACTTTCCATCCTACTTATCACACCAGCCTTAAGTTCACTAATTATAGCATGTTATAATTAGTTTTAATTCATATACATTTTTATTATAATTTTTATCCCATGTAAAATTTTGAATTATGTTCTCAATCACATATGAACTAGTGAAGGGTAATTGCGCAAGCAGTCAGACCGATATGCTTGCGACGTGTGATGGAATGAATGCAAAATGAACCAAAATACGTTCTCGTCTGAAACTTTGTGATTGGTTTTATTTCAACCGAATTCTACCATTAACAAGGAATCTCTTCACCCGGCTATCACCGAGACTCGTTAAAGCTACTCCGGAATCTCTGAGGATTAACCGGCAATCATCCAGCTATTTTATAGTCTTTATACCAGTACTGTACAGTATATTAATCCATACCGGCAACCATCCAGCTATTTTACAGTCTTTATACCAGTACTGTACAGTATATATATATCTTATGTTGTAAAAGTCAACCATTATTGTACAGGGTGGCGCAGAGGAAACGCATGTTTTTTTAATGGCTAGTATTTTGCAAAGAGAGGAAACGCATGTTTTTCATTTAAGCGTAACATTGTTTATTTTCAAGATAATTTTTTGATGAATACAGGTAAATGAAGTAATAATATTGCACCTTTAAATTAATTGTGAAAAATAATGTCAGGCAAGTGTTGCCCTTCTGGGATCGTGAGCTGACTCTGGGATCGCACCTTATTTTTCTTGGAAATATTGATATTTATGTTGTTCGTGTTTTTGCACCAGTTTTACAGATATAGTCTTTGAGACTTTTATCTAAAAATATATGATTTTAAATTAATGTTGCCACCGCAGATAAAGAAAGATAAGATGGGCAAATAGATCACTTTATCTCAATTGGTTCTTTAGAGAGACTGGCCCTATAACACAGAATAAACATTCTCTGGAGTGTACGAAGATTCTGGATTATGCGGACGTCTGTTATTTGTATGTTACAGAGGAACAGCTGGACAAATTACAGCGTCTTCAAAATGTTTATCTAAGATTTATTTTTAACCTACGAAAGTACGATCATATAACTTCATACTAGAAGGCATTGAACTGGTTGAACGCTAGAAATATACACCAAATTCATATACTGTCTATATTGTATAATATCCTTAACTCACTAACCGCCGCGCCCTCTTATCTCGATGAAAATTTTCAGCGTCTTTTCAATCATGGATTGGCGCTATGCTCAAACAGAGATTGTCTATTGGCCTTTCCAGTTCACCGCTCCTCTTTTTTTACATCGTCCTTTACTGTCCATGCAGGGAGACTTTAGAACCAGTTACAAACCAATATACCATAAGACTCGCTCCGTCCTTGGCATGTTTTAAGAAGCGACTGAAAAAACTCTTAATTTCTAGTCAGTAAAATAACGTGTTTCATTCCTGATTTTTCTTTTCCTTTCCTCTCCACCATCCCTTCATTTCCTTTTGATTGATGATATCTCACTTTATATGAAAAATAATGTTTGGGTGATTGTCCGTTTTTGTGGGGTTTGTGGGCATATGCTCACGTATGTGTTTATGGATTTCGTGGGGATGGATAGTCATTTGAATGATTTATGCGACCACGTAACTTGCTTCATTTTCATTTGTCTGATTGGTTGGAGGAGATTGCCGCCTGGCAATAAGCCCGCCAGATTGTATTTGCAATAAAAATGTTAAATAAATAAAAATAAATAAGAAGGCTGGGGACATAGTGGCGTCCTTTGACAGTTTTTAAGATATATTACATTTATTTATGTTCATAATATGTGTACAGAGTAAATGAAAACCAAGACAAACAAAAAAACAGGTAACTTAAAGTAAATACTCCATTTATATGAATCTGGGTTTGTTGTCTTTTGTTTGTCGTGTCCTCAGTAAACTAGACCTGCCTGTATCTTATTGAGAAATTATAACATAGGCACCCTTGGAGCGTTCTTTGGTTACTAAATTGTGCTAAAGAAATAAATAGATAATTTATTGTATTCTTATTTTATTGTATACAATACAATGTGACCTACCTTAGAGCCAAGTGACAATCTCTTTCAACCAACCAGAAACATGTTAAAAGAGGCCTTAAGTGAGAATTAAACTGGAACCCTATTTGAAAAAAAATTGGGTTCTAATGGGAATCATATCTGTAACTCCCGGGTCTAAAACAGGCATCTTATCAACTATGCCACAGAGGTTATAAATGGAAGGTCATATATGCTATGGAGGTCATAAATGGAAAGTCATATATGCTACGGAGATCATAAATGGAAGGTCATATATGTCACGGAGGTCATAAATTGTAGGGATGGAAACTAAAGTATGAAAAATCATGTTTCATAATTTGCAGATGGTAAAATTACAATTATCAAAGCATGATATTTTCTTTATTATTTTCTAGGAATACAGAAGAAGAGGATATGCACAGTTGCTGGTGAGATGTCTCGGCCGTCATCTCGCCGAGAATGGGAGGGAAGTCTTTGGATGTATCGTTACGAAGAACCTGCCCTCTAAGCTCATGTTCGAGAAGATGAACTTCCAGTTCCTCAGGGTTACTCATTGGGTCCATAATTAACCTTTCATTTAACCACAAAAGAGTTTAAACATCAGAGGTCACATGTTGAGTCCTACATCTATACACCTCATACAACTCCAATGATTTTTCTAACTTGACAATTCCTTCCTTCAAAATATCATTCACTTGATCCAACCATACTTTCTTTAGTCTTCTTCTATCATGCCTTCCACTCACATGTGCATTGTATCATTATGTTGTTAGTGTTTTTTCATTTATTAGTTCTTCATGTTCAAACCATCTTAAAATATAAGTCTATACTATGTTATATGTTCTCATACTGTATATTAGTGATATCTAAAGACCTTTTTTGTACAAAAATAAATCTCGACAAGTGGTTTCTGAAAGAAGGTAATGTAGGAAGTCAGTGAAGTCGTAGAAGTTGTATGGGTGTGGAAGAGGTGAAGGATGTGTCAAGATAGGAAAATCTGTCATCTCTGCCTATTCCAACAGGGAGATGGCGTGATGGGATGTTTTACCAACATGGCAGGCACTTTCTGAAGAACTGTGGAGGCTTCTTCTATGAAGGGTTAAACTTGGAATTAATATTTACTATGAGGACTATAGTCAAAATTATAAAATTTGTTGTTTGCTTGTATTTGAAATTCTTTACAAAGTTCAATTTTGAAGTTACAAGTAGTTTCATGCCTGAAATGTCTTCTATAGTTCGGAAATTCCAGGATGAGTCCTGTGACAGCTCACAAATTTGCCCCAATACAACCTTGTAACGATGTTCAGTAATTTTAATTATTTTATCAACTTTAATATAAGCCTCAATTCTAATAAATAGCAAGTTATTTAGGTAAATACATTACATAAGGTTGTATTGGGGCAAATTTGTGAGCTGTCACAGGACTCATCCTAGAATTTCCAAACTATCTAGGTGGCAACAGGCATTACGTATTCACTCATGCTAAAAAGGGTACAGAAAAGACTTCTCCGTTGTCTCTACATGAGAGAGTATGGATATTATCCCTGGCTTTATTAAAGTGTCTTCTTACTGGGGATGCTTAGTTACAGATCATTAGAGAGTGGAAGATCTGTTCGATTGGGTGCTCATTTTTTAGCTTGCTCAGGGGTAATTTAGTTAACCCATCCATCCTGAACAGTCATGGTTTGTATGTTCCGGATGATTATTTGAGACAACGCTCACATAGATTGTTCTATCAACCTATAAGTCGAACCAACCTGCCTTTGGAGATGCCGGTAGGAAGAGCAATCACACTGTTTAACCGTGTGTGTCCTCATATAGACATATTTCATGTGTTGCTCAGCTCCTTCAGGAAAAATCTCTTGAATTGAGTGTGTACTTGTAATAAGTTAATCTTTTTATATTATGTTACTTGTAATAAGTTAATCTTTTTATATTATGTTACTTGTAATAAGTTAATCTTTTTATATTATGTTACTTGTAATGAGTTAATCTTTTTATGTTATGTTACTTGTAATAAGTTAATCTTTTTATATTATTTACAGATTACATTTTGTCATAGTGTTAGTTTTATTTCCGGATGTCTAAAGAATACTATTACTAAAAAACAAGTATATGAACATCCAAAGCAAGATGAGGATATATAAGACCTGTGTCCGCCCCATAATGACATACAGCATAGAGTCCAGAGCCGACACTGTCAGAACCAAAAATCTCCTTCGAACCAGCGAAATGAAGGTATTCAGGAGTATCGCTGGCAAAACCCTTCGTGACAGAATACGAAACACAGAAATCCGAAGGATGTGCGAAGTTGAAGATATTGTAAGATGGGGACGACAGAGAAGAAGGTTCTGGAACGAACATGTATCCAGAATAGCGGAACCGAGAGCCGTAAGAATGGCCAGGGACAGTATCCCCCAAGCAAGCAGACCTCCAGGACGACCTCCCAAAAGATGGAAAGACAGCTGGCAGTCGACGTCACAAGAGGGAAATGATGATGCAGGACCATAACAGGCCTAAAATAAGAAGTTTTAGTGTAACATACTAGGTGTATCCAGAAAGTAAGTGTACTGAGGCTCTCACGACCGGATGGATTTTATTTTCGACATGTTGGCTACACTTCCGTATACCCTGACCCTTCCCCTCCGCAACGAGACCG
This sequence comes from Odontocerum albicorne, assembly GCA_949825065.1. Taxonomy (NCBI): domain Eukaryota; kingdom Metazoa; phylum Arthropoda; class Insecta; order Trichoptera; family Odontoceridae; genus Odontocerum; species Odontocerum albicorne. The sequence goes on along the minus strand of OX463864.1, from coordinate 9,733,833 downwards.
GTTCGAGGTCAGTACGTTAAGAAGTGTCGACGCGACAACACGTTTCGTGAAAAATGTCAATCCAATCTCTCGCCAAGTGCGAAATAAATAATGCCGGGCAAGAGTTTTTGAGGCGCTGCCAACTCCATGGAGATGAATTTCTCCGCTCCATCGTTACTGGAGATGAAACTTGGGTTGCACACTACACGCCTGAAACCAAAAGGCAGTGTCAACAGTGGCGTCACACCTCTTCACCCTCCGCCAAAAAGTTCAAAACCACAATTTCAGCCAAGAAAATTATGGCATCCGTGTTTTGGGACTGTCAAGTCATAATTTTAATTGAATATATGCCTCAAGGGGAGACCGTCAACTCTGCAAGGTACTGTGAGACCCTAAAAAAATTGCGGAGGGCGATTCAGAACAAGAGGAGAGGTATGCTGACAAAGGGAGTCTGCTTGCTGCACGACAATGCCAGACCACACACTGCCAACGCCACTAAGGAACTGCTCGCCTCGTTTAAATGGGATGTCCTGAACCATCCCGCGCATTCTCCTGACCTAGCACCTTCAGATTACTATCTCTTTACCTCCCTGAAGCTGCACATGGGTGGAAAAAGGTTTTCAACCGACGAGGAGGTAAAGGAGGAGGTGGAGAAGTGGACGGAGGGGTTGGCGGGAAACTACTTCGAGGAAGGCATCAAAAAGTTGATACCCCGCTTCACCACCTGCATTGAGAGGAATGGCGACTATGTCGAAAAATAGCTTACATATGTACTACGGTAACCACGTAGTTTTTTTGTTTAAATAAAAAAATTTGTAACCTACAAAAATTCAGTACACTTACTTTCTGGATATGCCTCGTATATCATACATTTTTACAATATTCTTTATTAATCTTAAAATGTTGAACGGTTTTATATATGTTTTTTATTGTACTTGTTATGTTTGGTCCTTGTACGAATTAGGGAAATCTGTAATGTACAAAAGACGTGAAAAAATAAATTAATAAATGGAGTTTAAATGTGACTGCAATATTAAACAATCCTGCTAACTGAATAAGATAAAGAAAGTTCTTTGTATTGTATTAAAAAGTGTTTATGTGCTTCCACTTGTTTGGAAACTTATGTTATAGATTTCAGGAAATAAATGTCTTTTCCATTGTGTCATCTGTGTGGCGCCCGTTACACGGTCAATCTGGATCGCAATCCGTGATCGCCGATCAATGATCGCGGTCAAGATTGACCGTGTAATGAGCGGATTGATGGATTGATCAATCGGATCGCAATCCGTGATCGCCGATTTGGATCGCGGATTGCGATCCAGATTGAGCGTGTAACGGGCGCCTGTGAGTTTGATAATAACAATAAAATGATAAATAATGAGAGAAGACTTTCCTTCTTCTTCTTCCTAGTGTCATGTCAGGTCCCCCCAACGTTGAATATCACCTGAGAGTAGGCATCTTTGTCCCCGGCAGCCCGAAAAAGATCCTCAACGCTCCCTATACCAGTCCAATCACGTATATTGCGGTGCCAGGAGATTTGCCTCCTGTCAACACCTCTTCGACCCTCTATTTGCCTTGGATGATCAGGTGCAGTAATTTGTACTTTGTTCCTCTAAGTATATGTCCCAAGTAGGACACCTTTCGGATTTTAATATTAGTCAGCAACTCTATCAACTTTGGCTCTTTGAAGAACCCTCGTGTTGCTGACCATACCCTTCCAGGGTATCCGTAGCATTCTCCGGTGCATCCACATTTCGAATGCTTCCAGTCGGTTCATACTACTTACTTTGAGGGTCCATGATTCCACTCCATGCAATAACACTGACCAAACGTAGCATTTGACTAACCGTTGTCGAAGTTTCAAGTTTAGATTATCTAGCAGAATACGCTTCTCATTTTATTAAAAGCCTCATGATTGGATTCAATTCTACATATGACTTCGGTTTCTGGGTCGAGGTCTTCCACTAGGATACTTCCGAGGTATTTAAATTTTTTCACTCTATATCAGCACCGCTCAATGTAAGACGTGCTCCAGCGTGATCCTGAATAAGACTTTCCTTAAGGGTGTTCTAACTCAGAATTCGAACCCACTATTATTGAGAGGTAAAAAATATTACAAAATAAATATACATAAGTTTTGACAATAGTATGAAGGAATTAGTGACGCGATATCAAAAATGTGTAGAGGTCAATAGTGACTATGGAAAAATAACGCAAATGTGTATATCTCTTTTGACTGTAATAAATCATTTTTATCTTTCATTGTTTTTTTATGGACTTTACTTTACGAACATGCCTGGCTTGTTGTTATACTCGTAATAATTTTATCTCGTTAATTATTTAATTTGAAATGTTTAATTTTAGGCTATATGAGGTCTTACAAATTAAGTATTTTTTTTTAATTCTTGGATAAAACACAGATGGCGTCACGAACTTGCCTGGGTCTTCTGACATTTGAGAAGTGTAATGTATGACATTTATAAAAATGGAATTGTATACAATACAACAACGCGTTCAACTTGTTTAATTATTTTATGTATTGTAATCTCCGCAAACGGTGATGTTAATTGGCCACCAAGATCATGCGATCTGACACCATTTGACTATTTTATTTGAGGTTTCGTGAAAAGCCAGGTCTATAAGAATGAGCCCCGATCAATTCCTGAGCTGAAGCACGAAATTGTTCGCGTTATCGGTGAGTTAGAACCGCAATTATGCCAAAATATCGAAAATTTTGACAAAAGAGTGGACATCTGTGGAGCTGCAAGAAGTGGACATTTGGCGGATATTGTTTTTGTGTTTAAATGTTATACACTATACTTCAATGATCAATAAAAAGTTTTTTGAAATCAAAGCAAATTGTGTGTTTTATTGAAGAATTAAAAAATCCGCTCAATTTAAGACATTTTATTTATTTACATACTATATTGTATATTGATATCTAACGTATTGTTCTTTTTATTTACATAGACTTTTTATTTACATAGACTAAATATGTATAAAGATATGTACAGTTGTTTCTGTGTTTTTTGGTGACAATTGCTATAACTATATTTTTTTATGAAATATAAATGACCTGTAGAAGTTATAAATTAAAATTGTATGAATGCAATTATTAAAATAATAATACTAATAAAGAATACCTAATTTTCTTTTGATAAAACATGTATTTATTCAATACCTTTATTTTTTCTATGACCAAACAATAAGTATGCTTTCGCAAACTTAACATTGGGAATAAAAATCAAAACTCTCAGGAGTTCAGCGTCATACCAATGAGACCACGGAAGTTGTCTTGTGACAATTCTTTCTGTAAGGATCAGCTGATACATATTCGTGAAGCCATTATTATTATTATTATAGTCTTTTACCTCAGTTTTGATCTCCAGAAAGGATACTAGAGTTCCACTTGCTTCTCGAATCTAAATTCCAAGTAAAGTCGTGTTTGTCGTATACAATTGAAATCGCTGATATTTGAAGTTTTCAGAGAACATTTTCTAGTTCTTAAGTACCTCACTAGATAAAAGTAGTCACAGGGCGAGTTAATTTAGTATACTCAAAATATCAACAGCTATTTCCGGATGTTTAAAGAACATTATCTGGAAAAATAAGTTTATGAACATCCAAAGCAAGGTGAGGATATACAAGACCTGTGTCCGCCTCATAATGACATACAGCATAGAGTCCAGAGCCGACACTGTCGGAACCAAAAATCTCCTTCGAACCAGCGAAATGAAGGTACTCAGGAGTATCGCTGGCAAAACTCTACGTGATAGAGTACGAAATACAGAAATCCGAAGGATGTGCGAAGTTGAAGATATTGTCAGATTGGGACGACAGAGAAAAAGGTTCTGGAACGAACACGTATCCAGAATGAGGGAACCAAGAGTCGTAAGAATGGCCAGGGACAGTATCCTCCAAGCAATAAGACTTCCAGGACGACCTCCCAAAAGATGGATACAGCTGGCAGTCACAAGAGGGAAGCAATGATGCAGGACCATGATAGGGCTAAAGGAAGAAGAAGAAGAAGAAAATATCAACCACGGACGCGCCAACCGAGTGCGCCGATGTCGCCCATGTGAATAGAACTATCAAGATCCTATGAAGTGGACATCACTTGACACTAGCGTATACTCCTTCATATATAGGAGTTCACGGCCATTATTCAAGAAGTTCAATGATGAATTGTGCATTCACTATCTCAATAATAACTTTCTCAGCGGTGTGGTAGTGCCTACCTCGATCATCATCATGCCTGCCGTTCTTCATAATTGAGGGTATGATAGTAATAATTATAATTATAAAATTACAATGAATATAGCGCTGTTTAGAGAGCAAACTCTCCTCAAGGGTGCTTTAATTCAGGATTCGAACCCATTTCAAATTTTCATAAAACCTCCCAAAAAGGAATGTCTTTAAGTGCTTCCTAAAACTGCACATGTCACCCATATGTCTGATACTAAAAGGTAGATCATTCCAATTAACGGAACTAGCAACGGCAAAAGGTCTATCATAATACCCAGCCCTATTGGTTTAATTTGGAACAATCAATTTATTAGATGAAGAAGAAATCAACCTTAAAATTCTATTGTATTTTTCTCTGAAGGAACATCCTTGAGATATAGATTCGAAAGGTAAAATGAAGACATCCTATTAAGGGACTTGAATACAAATAGACAACAGTGTAGACTTTTTAGAAGCGGACCAATATGGCAATGCTTATGACTATCATCCTCTTCCTCCTAGTGTCATGTCAGGTCCCTCCCAATGTTGACTATCACTTGAGAGTAGGCATCCTTGTCCCGGGGCTACCCGAAAAAGATCCCCAACGCTCCTTACCAGTCCAATCACGTATATTGCGGAGCCAGGAGATTTGCCTCCTGCCAACACCTCTTCGACCCTCTATTTTGCCTTGGATGATCAGGTGCAGTAATTTGTACTTTGCTGCTCTAAGTACATGAACCAAGTAGGACACCTTTCAGAATTTAATATTAGTCAGCAACTCTCTATCAACTTGGGCTTTTTGAAGAACCCTATTGTTGCTGCCCATATCCATCCAGGGTATCCGTAGCATTCTCCGGTGTATCCACATTTCGAATGCTTTCAGTCGGTTCATACTACCAACTTTGAGGGTCCATTATTCCACTCCATATAATAACACTGACCAAACGTGGCATTTGATTAACCGTTGTCGAAGTTTCAAGTTTAGATTATCGTAGCAGAATACGCTTCTCATTTTATTAAATGCCGCACGAGATGTTTCAATTCTGCACTTGACTTCGGTTTCTGGGCCGAGGTCTTCCACTAGGATACTTTCGAGGTATTTTAATTTTTTCACTCTATATCAGCACCGCTGATAAGACGTGTGACTACCATATAATAACTATTAATTACCATATATCTTTGTTCTACTTATCTTCCTCCTTGTTTGACTTTTCAGTTGCTGGAGGAAGAAGTTACCCAACCTTAAAATACGATTTTTTAGATTCGGACTACTTTGGCTTGTTTTCTCCATGAAGATTACCAAGGATAAAAGACACCCCTGTCTCAACCTAACCTTTATAGGAAATTAAATAGTAATGTTCGTTCTTGGAAAATACTTTCGTAAAATTTCATCATAACGGTAAATCTTGTTCAAGTTTTTATCTTTGAAGATGCTGGTAAAATTTTGTAAATGACTTAAGAGGCTTGAATGAGCATGGTCCGTACCCTGTGTACTTAGGTGCCTAGGGTCTATGCTTACACAAATTAATTGCAGTTTTCATTCTGCACTATTTTGAGCGGAAAAAAATAAAATACACATTGATCAAATACTTTTAGTTATTCATAAGTTTCCACGATATTCAAAAGTAACCATAAATACACATTGATCAAGTACTTTTAGTTGTTCATAAGTTTCTATGATATTCAATAGTAACCATAAATTTCGTGTTTTCTTCTTTTTAAAAACTTTTGTATTAAAAAAAACTCTAACTTTAAGTGATCAATACAAGATATACACTTTTTAGTTTAGGTTGTTTTGAAATTTAAAAAAAAATGCTTGATTTAAGCCAAAACAGATACATGATATATAATTTTTTCCACATAGTCACCATTGACTTTCACATATTTTCAATGTTGTGTCACTAACGGATGTGGACTGAAAAACATCTGATGTCCTCGCGGCCGGGTTCTTCCTCTATTGGTGGGGGTGTATCTCGACTAGGGGGATGTTACGAGATAAGCCAAGATCTTTTGGTAGCTTCTGTCTTAAATGTATTTTGTTCTCCATTATCTTGAAACATTTTATTTATTTATTTATTTAATTGACGACACAACATTGTCTTTTATATACAAATGAACATAATGTTATGTTATGTCATATGTATGACAAGTTATACAAGTACTTGTATTTTGTCTTAAACTAACATGTACAGGAGATATAAAAAGCAATAGTAATAATAAATTACAAAGTCATTGTTTAAAACTATTTAATATGTATATTTAATTTCAATATATGTATGTATACCACTAAATATTACCAAATTTAACCAAATAGACTTACGTGATTGTGGAAGACTTGTTTTATAGTGGTAAAGAATTTAGATTTATTTTTAGTGGAACAACGCTTACATAGAACAAGAAGAATTGGATTTATTGAGAATTTTATGGATAGATCTTGAGATATAGAAAACACATGGGCTCACTTGTAGAACGAGATGCAAGTTCCTTTGCGGAATCGAAACCTTCCACATGTTGACGCAGGGTTACTCAACTCTGGAGGCAAAGTATTGTCCTTAATGTTTCGTTTATACTAGGTTATTTATATTAATAAAGGAGAGCACAAGGTTAGTAGCTATTTCTAAATATTGTTATGATATTCTGGCGACATATATGCAACTTCAATATTGTAATATTCTTACAACATATATGCAACTTCAGGATATACGTATATCTGCATACTATGTTGCTATCAGTAAACTTATATTTATTTATTTATTAGTATTTGTATCGATGTAAGATGTGAATTCGATGTGTGATTTAGTGAAGTGAACTCAGTGATATGAACACTGCTCGAACACCCACACCCATCAAAACATTTACTTCTCTAAACAAATTAATTTCCTTATATACTCTTTGGAAGTACGGTCAAACTATGGCATCAATGTAAATTCTCTTGTCATCCATGTGATAAAAAAATATTTTTTGCATATATATAATAATTCTAATGGAAATAGACGATTAACAATATTTCATGTTTTTTTTTACTGTTTTATATATATTTTTTACTGTTTAATATATATTTTTTACTGTTTAATTTATATTTTTTTATTATCTATGTTTTGAAATTGTCACTTATTTTTTTTATGAAGTAAATGTTTTTTTGGTTGAACTGGCAACATTAAGATTTCAATACTATTTTTGATGTATTATATTTCGTATTTATTTTTCTTACCTCTCCACGATCACTTCCTTTACCTTTGATTGATGATATCTATCTCACTTTATATGAAAAGGAATGTTCAGGTGATTGTCTGTCTTTGTGGGGTTTGTGTTCATGGATTTCGTGGAGGGGGATATTTGGTTGGCTGGAAGTGATTGCCGCTTGGCAATTAACCCGCCAGATTGTATTTGCAATAAAAGTGTTAAATAAATATGTAAAAAGAGAATTGTTATAATTTATAAAATTAATCTTGAATACCTTTGTAAGTGACTGAATAGTAAATTTTTATTAAAACGTTTAATATAAAACTTAAATCACTTTCCAATTGTGTTTGTTTGTTATTGGTTGCTTTTATTCAATTTAGTTTTATAATAATTATGTGTTTTAAATTTCCTAGTGTTTGGGTTTCATTTATTTATTTTGCTGTCATCAATGATTTTCTTTATTTATTTAATTAAGGACACAGCAGTGTCTTTTATATACAAATGGACATATGACAAGTTATACAAGTACTTAAAATTATTGACAAAACATACAAACCTTTGTCTTAAACTAACATGTACAGGAGATACAAAAAGCAGTAGTAATAATAAATTACAAAGTCATTGTTTAAAATGATTTAATATTAATATGTATGTTTAAACTCAATATATGTATGTATATCACAAAACATTACCAAATTTTACCAAGTAGACTTACGTAATTGTGGAAGACTTGTTTTATAGTGGTAAAGAACTTAGATTTGTTTTTAGTGGAACAACGCTTACATAGAAACAATATACCTTACAATATTTTGAAAAATACAAGTTGTGATTAATTCATTCATTACAAAGAAAAATAATACTTATTAAAAAAAAAACAATTACAATAAAACCAAATCATAACTAAAGGTTGTATGTTGGTTTAGTTGAGGCTGTCCCATGGTATTTTTGAGGTGTTTGTGTCATAGAGAAGGGTTGCTAAGTATTCTTGGGTCGTGTACAGTGATAGATTGTTTGTGTCATAGAGAAGGGTTGCTAAGTATTCGTGGGTCGTACAGTGATAGATTGTTTGTGTCATAGAGAAGGGTTGCTAAGTATTCTTGGGTCGTACAGTGATAGATTGTTTGTGTCATAGAGAAGGGTTGCTAAGTATTCTTGGGTCGTACAGTGATAGATTGTTTGTGTCATAGAGAAGGGTTGCTAAGTATTCTTGGGTCGTATAGTGATAGAGTGTTTGTGTCATAGAGAAGGGTTGCTAAGTATTCTTGGGTCGTACAGTGATAGATTGTTTGTGTCATAGAGAAGGGTTGCTAAGTATTCTTGGGTCGTACAGTGATAGATTGTTTGTGTCATAGAGAAGGGTTGCTAAGTATTCTTGGGTCGTACAGTGATAGATTGTTTGTGTCATAGAGAAGGGTTGCTAAGTATTCTTGGGTCGTATAGTGATAGATTGTTTGTGTCATAGAGAAGGGTTGCTAAGTATTCTTGGGTCGTACAGTGATAGATTGTTTTTTTTTCGAACTTCAATTGTTCGCTCCTAGACGTACATTTGATCTTATATTTCTTTATTTGAATGGTATTGTGGACTCTCGTGCGACTTTGGAATGTATTGATTAAAGTGTTTCCTCTCACTCTCTTAGAAAACCAGCTTTGCTCAGTATAGCTACATTCCGAAGCAACATCGGCTTCTACAACCCAATAATAAGAATGTGCCGAGAGTACAATGCAGTAGTTGACTACCTGTATGTGTACATATTTTGTTCAACACTCGGAGTTTAGGAGGATGGTGGCTTAATTTACTGAGGAATTAATGTTTTATTTTTTTTTCTATATATTGTACATTATTATAGTTCGGAAATTCTAGGATGAGTCCTGTGACAGCTCACAAATTTGCCCCAATACAACCTTATGTAATGTATTTACCTAAATAACTTGCTATTTATTAGAATTGAGGCTTATATTAAAGTTGATAAAATAATTAAAATTACTGAACATCGTTACAAGGTTGTATTGGGGCAAATTTGTAAGCTGTCACAGAACTCATCCTAGAATTTCCGAACTATAGTAATATTTTTACTGACCCATAATTTATTTAACCTGTCAATAAATAGAACTTACTTGCCAAGTGTTCTTCCTGGTTGTCTCTTTTAAATAGTGCCTCAGATGTTGACATCTTCAACATTTCAGAAGATGGTTTTAAGGAATGTCTTTTGAGCTTTCTTAGTTATGAGAGTTAGTTATTTCAACAAAACAATTATTCTTATTTTATTATTATACTAATTTAAAAGTCGACATAACTCTAATAAAATCAAATATTTTAAGACCCACTTAAATTAATAATTCTTACTCGGAGTATCGGTCCGAGTTTGGGACACCTTACGCCTTGTGAGACGGACGTGGGATATTTTACTAACTTTAACAATTCTTACTCGGAGTATCGGTCCGACTTTGGGACACCTTACTCCTTGTGAGACGGACGTGGGATATTTTACTAACTTTAATAATTCTTACTCGGAGTATCGTTCCGAGTTTGGGACACCTTACTCCTTGTGAGATGGACGTGGGATATTTTACTAACTTTAATAATTCTTTCTCGGAGTATCGGTCCGACTTTGGGACACCTTACGCCTTGTGAAACGGACGTGGGATATTTTACTAACTTTAAGGCTCAAATTCAATTTCATGGTTGATTCACCTCTTAATTTGAAAAATTCGTTGATTCGTAATTCAAAATAATTTTCGAACCCTCACACCATAAATCACATAATTCGAAAATTGTGAATAACAAAGTTATAAAATACTAAGAATACGCGTATCTTTTGCCCGTGTGGATCCTCTTTTATATATGCCACAGTACCTGCCGACACACAGCTCCTGAGTCCACTCGTGTTGGACCTTCTTTAAATGTATCGGTCGTCATCACCGACCACCTTTAGAAAACGGGGAATTCCATGTTTGTACATTACTTGTTTAAAGTGACTCAATCACTGGAACAGTTTCCTAGTTTATCGTCACGGTCTGCTTCCATTTATGATCAAATATATCGATATTAGAAGCTCTTAACACAAGTTGTGCTAACACACTTACTCAAGTGGTGAACAGCTGTTTCGAGTCTCGGTCCAATGACAAGACATCTTACTCCTTCATCGGGTAATTTCTGACTGTTACTCATGTTTTGTTTATTTATAAATATTTCTCGCTTTTTGTCTTAATATTTCACATCATTTTAAACTTTGTAATTCGAAATTATTTCAAGACCTTCCTGCCATAAATATTTTGAAGTCAAATTATTCCAAATAATAAGGTTGTACATAATTTACAAAAGCGCTCGACTTCTTCCTTATGTCCAGTGTGTGAAGCTACCTTTATATATATTATATCGCAGTCCATCGGCACTATGCGCCGAATACACGAAAAATGTGTACATATTTATTGACGAAATTAGTGCCTTTTTTCACGAGTTTTGAGATTTTTTTTACCAATTTTGCCACTTGAATTAACTGGGTTTGGTTTAATTCAATTTTTTTGCATACATACATATGTATTTAACCCTTTTTTTTGCAAATACAATCTGGCGGGCTTATTTCCAGGCGGCAATCTCTTCCAACCAGCCAGACAAAAGTAACTGAAGCATGGTCATAAAAAAACATTCAAATGACTATCCATCCCCACGAAATCCATGAACACACACCTGAGCACACGCCTACAAACCCCACAAAGACGGACAATCACCCGAACATTCCTTTTCATATAAAAGTGAGATATCATCAATCAAAGGAAAAGCAAGGGATGGTGCAGAGGAAAGAAAAAATCAAGAATGAAACACGTTATATTACTGACTAGAAATTAAGAGTTTTTTAAGTCGTTTCTTAAAGCATTCATACCAGTGGCGTAACGTTCATAGATGCTGTGGAAGTACCGCATCCATTAATTATTGAATAAAAAATAATACGACTAATATTAAAAAGGCCAGATTTTAGATAGATTATTTTTTATTCAATATCATAACTTTTAACGTAACGTTTTTAAAATATCAACAGCATCCCTCAACTCAGAAGACACCCCACACCATTGATACATACCATCACGCCATTGCCCTGTCGGGGTAGGCAGAGAGGACAGAACGCTAGGTTTTTCTATCTCGACACACATCCTTCGCTTTTTCTACAATCATACAATACATATTTTTATACAAATGGTACGGCTCTTCTTTTAATCAAGGAGTTTATTTAATAGTATTCGAATCAACATATTTTATACGCGGAGTATCAAGATTTATCGGAAATATATTTATTCTTATATGGACTTAAGTATGGGTGTTGGCAATAAAAGATAATTTATGCAGAAGTAACATTTATTTTCAATACTTAAAATGGTAAAAGAAATAAAACAATTTAAAGGAAAAGAAACCAATAAAATAAAATACAAATTCCAAATGGTTTTACATAGAGTTGGTCCACTCACAAATGCTGGGTCAATTCGAATGGCAGGCCGGAGGCTGTAACAGTCGAAAGCTGGGACAACAGTTGCAAAGGGACAGTCGGCAAACACGTCGTCAGTTTTAGCGGCGTGGCGGACTGGAAAACTTCATGTCGGGACCAGTTCGTCGTTCTTGATGTCGTGACGGTGAACTACAGAATGGCAATGTCAGCTACCCATTATGCCAGGAAGATAAGTAGGAGTCTCAACATCTTGATCCTACTCTAGACATCAGCCTACTCTACACATCGTTGAATACATTAATATAAGTTCTTGATCCTACTCTACACATCAGCACATCATTGAATACATTAATATAAGTTCTTGATCCTACTCTACACATCAGCACATCATTGAATATATTAATATAAGTTCTTGATCCTACTCTACACATCAGCCTACTCTACACATCAGTGAATACATTAATATAAGTTCTTGATCCTACTCTACACATCAGTGAATACATCCATTTAAGTTTACACTCAATTCTAATCACTTCATTCTGTATTCTACCATACATTGTCACCTCCGTGGTTAGACGCATATCTCCTACCCCGGGGGTTGTGGGGTTGATTCCCATTGAAACCCAGATTTTTAAAAAATGACTCCACTCTGGTTTTCCCTCAAAGCCTCTGTAATATATTTCTGGTTAGTTGGAAGAGTTGGTCACATGGCAATTAGTCCTGCCAAGTTGTACTGTATACAACGAAAGTGTAATACAATACAATACAACCTTCCCAATTTACAAAGATAACTATTTCCTGTAATCGTTCTTACAATCTGTTTCAATTGTTGATGTTCTAAAGCCTGCTGCTTGGCTGTACCATTCCGTTTATCTTGCTCCAAACATAATAAAACCGCGTTAAAGCAAAGTAACATAAATGGAGACCGTGTAAATGGAGGGATTACTGTACATTTCTAATTGATCTCAATCGGCTGAACACTCGTCAAATTTAAACAAAGTAAAATGACTGTTTTATTGATACTTAAGAGTTAAAATAGGATTCCATGATTACTCTGTGTTTTTATTTTCTCTATTTGACCACCTCTATGGCCTAGTTACTAAGACACCTGTCTTCCAACTTGCAGGTTATGAGTTTGATTTCCGTTGGTTCTAATTTTTTTTAAATGTTACTAGGTTTTTATCGCAAACCACTTAAATATCTTTCTCGTTGGTTGTAAGAGATTATCACATGACAATATACCTGCCAGGTTGCACTATATACAACAAAAGCGAAATTCAGGTACTTAAAAATAACTTTATTTTATATGCTGCTGTTAAATAATTTAAATGAACTTACAGGATGGCACAACAAGAACTGCAATTTAAATAAAGTTCTGCAATCGTGTACCGCTGCATGATTAATTAATAGATTATGTGGATGATGTACGAGTATGTGCATTATAAATATTATACGTTTGACAGCTCAAAAATTGCGGCAAATTTAAAATTGCAGTTAGTGTTGCGCCACCCTATGAAATAATACCTTCGGTCAACGGAAATTGATATCGTAACATGATTCAAACTTTTTTTGGTATCCATTGAAATATTTGAGCTTGGAAAACATGTGGTTCCAGCAGGATGGGGCTACTTGTTATATTGCTGATGAAACAATGGCTTTATTGCAGGAAAAGTTCTCCGACTATGTAATTTCTCGTCGTGGAAATGTGAATTGGCCACGATCATGTGGTTTAACCCCTTTAGATTTTTTCCCCTCGGAGCTTATGTTAAATCTCGAGTGTACACCAAGAACCCAAAAACCATTGATGACCTTAAATCTAACATCACTCGTGTCATTGCAGATATACGTATCCATTTATGTGAATCCGTTATTGATAATTTTGCTCAAAGAGTCGTCATCTGTAACAGGAGTCGAGGGGGCCATTTGGCCGATATCATTTTCCACACGTAATTTCCATGTGCATTTCTTCCATTGATTACAATAAACATGAGCATTTAAAAAAAACCTTCTTTTTTCTTTATTGATTTGAATTATAGTTCTTGTTGCGTCACCCTTCAGAAATAAAATAATTCTCCACTTCAGAAATAAAATAATTTAGAAAATTATACAAGATAAATGGAGTAATTCTTCTTTTAATGGATTTTATAAAACTTTTGTAAAAGTAATATTAAATTAAATGAGACACCATTTACTAATAAGTCTGCCAACTTTTACCACGCCAAAGGATTTCGGTGATTAGGAAAAAAGTTGATGAAAATTTCAAAGTTGAGGTGAAAAGAATAATTCAAAAGTTCAGCTTTAGTTTTTTTTTATAACAGTTGTAAAGTTTCGAAAGATTTGTAACTTAATAAAGAGCTTTTCTTTCTTTATTTAATGAATAAAGTGAATTTATTGGAAGAGGTTACTTAAGTTTAAGGTCTAAAAGGTGAATACATTTATTATTTTCCATACAATTTAAATACAATATTATGAATCAGTGATGAAACAAATTCACTCATTAATGTCATAAGAGAGATCAACCTGAATAGTAACACAAAAATCAGAGCAAATGGGAAATATACTAAACCCATAAAAACATCAGTTGGAATCAGACAAGGCGATAGCCTAAGCCCATTTCTCTTTAACTGCATAATGGATAATATCATTGCAGAGGTTGCATCTCTCAAATTGGGAGGAAGTCTTGGTAAGGAAGCGGTGGGAATTCTCTGTTATGCTGACGACGCTACGCTCATAGCTGAAAATAAAAATGACTTACACAGAGAATGCTCACAAAGTTCGATGAATCCTGCTCAAAGTACAATATGATTATGTCCATAGCAAAAACCAAGTCTATGACATTCTCCAAAGACCCACTAGAGTGCAGAATTTCAGTACGTGACGAGCCAATTGAACAGGCAACCCAGTTCAGATATCTTGGCAGTGAACTGCTCAGCTCTCATGACCTCCCCAGAGAAGTAAGGCCTCAGGTAGACAAAGCTGCAGTTGTGGCGGGCTGCCTGAGAGATGTCATATGGAGGAATAAATATATGAGCATGGATAGCAAGGTACGCATTTATAAGACCTGTGTGCGACCTATCCTCACATATGGCATCGAAGCGAGGGCGGACACTGTCAGGACAAAAATTATGCTAAGGACAACGGAAATGAGAACTCTGCGCGCTATTGTTGGGAAGACTTTGCGTGATCGTGTAAGGAACACCACAATCCGAGAGGTCTGTGAGGTCCAAGATGTGGTCAGATGGGGACGACAGCGTCGACGATACTGTTACCAACATGTACAGAGAATGAATTCCACAAGAATTCCATACATAGCTCTGCATGGGGTGCCGGATGGACAGCGTCCACCAGGGAGACCCCCGAAACGATGGAGAGATAGCTGGAGCTCAGCATCACAGGACAATCCTACAGTAACAGACTCTTGAGAGTCTACAGAAAGTTTAAGAAGAAGAAGAAGATTATGAATCAATGTGCTCATTCCCTGTGATGGATGCATCATATGTGAGCTGTCCAGCATTACTACAAAGATTAGCGTTAAATGTTCCTAACAGTTACACTAGACTGCGCCGGCAAAAACTGTTCCCAATAACATACGCAAGAACGGGTCTTCCAGCCGCTATGCCTGTTGGAAGGGCCTTAACTCTTTTGAACGGGACGGGACTGCTTCGAATATTGACATATTTCATATCACATTACCAAAAGCAAGAAGGAAAATTTTCTTCTAATATTGGGGGCGTTAGAAAGCACTTATCAACGTATTTAAGTGACTTTGAATATGTGTGTATATATGAAACATATGCATATATCGTGGGCTTAATACTAAGAATAGGTAACTCGAAATTTGTCGGTTTTGAGTTATTTACATGAATGGATTGCTCATCGAAGGGGCTTTCCTATGCTATAAATGGGTATATTAAAATATTATGTCTCAACTGAGTTATTTAGCATTTTCTTAATTAGGTAAGTCGTAAAAGTGGAAACAAAAGAATGCTTCAAGTAGATATCTGAAGTTCATATTGTTGATATGTGGGTACATTTCATATTCACTATATTGAATGTGTCACAATGTTCTGAATGTATTTAGTACAGTGTTGTTACAAGTTTGTCTTGCCCTATATAAGAGCTGACAATGTGTCACTTGGGTTACGCATTAAATAAACTTAACATGGTAGCATAGCGTTGTTAGAGATTGGTTGATAGAAATCCGTTGTTAGAGGTCCGTGATTAATGAATTTAAAAAAAGTTAAAAGTTTTAAAAGTATTTATTTAAATAAAATTGGCGAGAAATAGTGAAATTACAATAATATACCGTTATTTGACGGTGAAGAATACTTCCAATGGAAAGTAAGAATGCTAAAATTCTTACAATTAAAAAAATGCAAAGATGAGCATGAGCATCTTTGCATTTTTTTAATTGTTGAGGCATGAGCCCTTCGCAGGATCACCTGCGAAGGGCTCATGCCAAAGATAATCAGGAGGAATGGGAAGAAAAGGATATATGTACAAGCAACTAATTTTATACGAGTATATGGCGCGATAACTAACAAACAGTTTGAACACATCCATGAATGTGAGTCTGCTTTTGAAATATTAAATAAATTTGATAATATGTACTTAAAAACTTCCACGTCATTACAGATCGTGTGTAGAAATAACCTAGAAAAAATAAAATAAGAGAATTACTCAGATTTATGTTAATTTTTCGATGTTTTTGAGAGGTCTGTGAACGAACTAAAACAGGCCGGCGCCACTGTAACTGAACTAGAAAAAATGAACTACATGTTAAGAGCATTACCATCAAAGTACAGTCATATTGGTGATTTGATTGATTGCCCCATATAAGAGCTAACCATGTATCACTTGGGACCCGCATTAAATAAACTTAACACATATAACTTACATCTTACGATCTATTGAAACCTCCTTTATTAGTTTCATCAAAACATATTAGTGCGATACCTCACAATTAAAGAGGAGTTTCCAGACAAAAGGACCTGGAAACTAAGAACGCCATTTTCTCAGAATAGAGAATTTTGAGTTACCTAGTTATAATATTGAGCCCACGATCCTATATAATATTAATTTTTGTATTCTTCAACGTTATTGGGCTAAGCCTGTAATGAGAAAATAAATAAATAAAAAAATAAAAGGCAAAGTACAAATTGAACGATCAGGGTGCATATTGCTGGCACCCCTGGAGATGGCTATATAAGTTAATTTGTGATAGGTGCATCCTATTGCATATAAGCATGGAGCTTCAGTACTTGCAGCGTGTCTGTGTTTTCTTTTTCAATTGTGCTCATGATAGCTAATAACAGTTCTACGCCATTTGGCAGAGCATTTATATTGTTAGGAGTACATCCTTATATATTATATTTTACACTGTCTACTGCGCTTTCTTCTGCCCTTCATTAACTCTCCTAAGAAGATATTTGTTCGGAGTCTGAAGTCAATAATGTGAACATAACATCCCTAATATTTATATAGATATAGTCATTTTAGTAACCCTTAAATAAAATCAGAATCCCTTATAAACAAGACAGGCACTCGAAAAAGTTGTCATGATTTTTATCGAGCCTTAAAGTGTTAGTTTGTATGTTAGTCCGAAAGCATTGTATGGCATAATTTTGGAATTCTTTTGATGCCGTCTCGGTTATATGAAGACAGTTTGGTATTTTATAGATTTCCTACCCATTCTTAATAATAAACATCTTATTCTTCCTCTTCTTTTAGGTCTGTAGGCTTTTTATGGTCCTACATCATCGTTTCCCTCTTGTGACGTCGACTGCCATCTGTCTTTCCATCTTTTGGGAGGTCGTCCTGGAGGTCTGCTTGCTTGGGGGATACTGTCCCTGGCCATTCTTACGGCTCTCGGTTCCGCCATTCTGGATACATGTTCGTTCCAGAATCTTCTTCTCTGTCGTCCCAATCTGACAATATCTTCAACTTCGCACATTCTTCGGATTTCTGTATTACGTACTCTATCACGAAGGGGTTTGCCAGCGATACTTCCGAGTACCTTCATTTCGCTGGTTCGAAGGAGATTTTTGGTTTTGACAGTGTCGGCTCTGGACTCTATGCTGTATGTCATTATGGGGCGGACACAGGTCTTGTATATCCTCATCTTGCTTTGGATGTTCATATACTTGTTTTTCCAGATCGTGTTCTTTAAATATCTGGAAATAGCTGCGGCCTTTTGTGATAATAATGAACAGTTCTTGATAATACCTAATGACATATGAGCGAAACGTCGAATATGAAAGAGCTAGTAGACGTCAGTGTACTCGTAGATACACTCCTCCAAGTGGCATTTGACGACTCTGTGCTAGGCGCTCTTTTCGTTATTACACTACATTGAATATATTACACTTTCATATTACACTTCATTGGATATATTACAGCCTGCTGACCTTATTGTTATCTCTTCCAACCAACCATAAATATGTTAAATATGCCTGTAGGGAAATCTAGACTGGAAACCTTAAAATAAATTGGGTTGCAACAGGAATCGAACCCGCAATCTGCAGGTTGGAAGACAGACGTGTTACTAACTAGGCCATTAATATCGTCATAAATAGTATCTAAAGGAATGGGTTCCATTTTTAAAGATTTTTAACGTATTGGTTGTTTGGAATAATTTGCCTAATTGCTATGAACCTAACAGGTTATACTCGTACTTTATACAGCAGAACTTTAGTACAACGCGATGATTTGTTTGTACTCGTATATCGTAAATAACTCAAAAATAACAAAATGTTGGATGAATCCTTTTTGCATAAATGCAATACACCCATTCGTAAAGTTGTACTTAAAACCTCTACTATTTATCAAAGTGTTTTTAATCTTTGTACCTTAGATACTGGGTGGCGCAAACGTCATAAATTATTAATAAAATAAAGTTTTGGTGGCATGACTACCGAGATCACCCGATTTTATAATATTAGACTTTTTTGCACGGCGATTTGAAAAAAAAACATGTACGAGTACGTTAAGAATCCATGGACATTATAAAAGCTTAAGGCCAACATTCGCCCAGAAATTAAGAATACATGGGCCGAAATGATGAAAATCCAATTTCAAGAGCATAGCGTCCAAAGGCAGTCAATTGGTTGATACATATATTTTTTAATACATACACTCCAAATCCGATGATGACATTTGCGCCATACAGTACAAAAGGTGTCAGTGAAATTGTTTCGTTTGTTTTAACCCTTCCTTCCCTGTGATGTGTAACTAGTACACATTGCTTCTAAAAACTTTAATATCTCTATAAATATAAAAAATAATGCGTTCAGATTTTAGGTATTCCTCCGTAATACATTTACGCATTGAATGAAAAAAATAATATTAAAAATAATTAGCACTTATCGGCCACATCAGAGATATTTTGTGAAAATCGGGAATAAATTCACCAATACAATCAAACGTGTGCCAGTGTGTCACTCTCACTCTACTTCGGTATATAGGAACACAAGAAATAGAATCTCAGTTCGTTCGCTCGCTCAGTAGCTCGCGAGCTTTCGTTTGAGGTCGTCGCTTCACCCGTGTTGTGAACGTCGGCCGATGTTTTTTTTTTTTTTTTTCATATTTTCTGCAATTAAATTTCAATTATTATCACTTTTGAATTCAAATTTTATTAATTTAAGCGATTGGCTATGAATATTCTTATTTTTTCGATTATAAATCGCTCATTTTTACACGTGTATTGATATGCATTGAATACACAGCACCGGAACGCACGGATTTTTTTTAGCACAGGAAGGGAAAGGTTAAGAAAAATAAAACATTCTTAGCATTAAAATGAAAAGGGGCCCATGACTCATAAAGTTTGAGCACCTCTGTTCTAGTAAGTTAAATTAAAACTTCTCGGGGTATATCACTGGGAATTTTCAAAATTGTTGAAATCACAAGACCAAATTCAGTTTTACACTTTTATTGCTCAAACTTTAGTTGTAATATAACAGTTCGAGAGGAGAACATCGAGAGAAAAATTATATCGAAAAGTTGTTGAAACAATCGATTCTTCCGCCTTTTTTACTTTTATTCGTATTGTGATGCAGCGCATTGTCCCAAATACATAATTTTTTTCTGAGGACTTTTAATCTTATTAGACTAAATAAAAAAATATTAATACACGTTGAATCTAATTATAACGAATATTAAAGTTCCACAATTTTCAGAGTAACGATTTTTTTCGTGAATTGAACAAAAGAGCATAAAATAACATATGTAACGGGGTCCTGGAGATCCAAACCATTGCGATTGGATGACACAAGCAATATTTAATAAATTTAGACGTTCAAATTGAAACTCAAAAAAATATTTCAATTGATAATTATAATTTTTTTAAATAAAACACTTATGTTTTATTTTGTATTCATCACTGTTTTATTTGAGTTTACTACCGGTTTCAACAACTTAACATCTTCCTCGTCAGGTGAAAATTAACTAAATATGGTTTAATTTTTTTTTCTAATTGTAATAGCTACAGGAGAGGGGAGGAGAGCGGTGACTAGTGATCCTGTCCTGATTCAGTGTAACATAAATAATAGCCACGAGTGAAGATTTTAAAGTTTTTACATGCAGCTGTCAGTTGATGTGTTGGGGCGGTTTTGTCGTGTTTAATGCATTTAATGCTTTATTTCGTGAATTGATATAAAATGTGTTTAAAAGAGTTGTAAATAGTTAACACCGTCAATATTTTAAACACAGGAACAGTTATTACGTTTAGAACAGCAATATGAAAATAACGTATTTAGGAGTGCTTATTTTTCGAAAAATTTACATTATCACAGATGTTGCTAGGTAGTCATAATCTGCTTACTTTTTGTTCTTAAAATAAAATTCATATTTTTTTTATCGTACATCGTTTTTATCGCGTATTCCTTGTCTTCTTCGCATTAAGATTTGTTGCCTTCGTCAGCCACATTTACTGTAGATGTTTCACCTGGAACCAAAAGAGGATACAAATTAGTATTTACAATACAACATACGCGAAGCAGTGTGGCGCAATACGTTCTGGAGAAACTAAATTTATTTTGACATATTCAGAGTAAGTAACATACTTTTAATATGACTTGTATGACGTTATTTTAAACTTGTATGACGTTATTTTACTTATCGCCGTGTAAACTAAAGCATTTCATAATTTATCTGAAATATTAATACTTTTTTGATGGTGGGATATTACAATAATATGTTTGTGAAGACAATATATTAAAAAGTTTTTAATGTTGAAATAGTAATACTGTTCCCATCATCAAGAAGAGAAATCAATATTATTTTTGATTTGAGACATTAAAAATATTTTGTATGTTGTTTAAAAATTGCTACAAATAATGGCTATCCTGGAAGCCTCATTGATTCACTTTTAAAAAACAAAACAAAAAAGAAACTTATAAAAGATTATATATTTAACGACACCTATAAATGGAGCAAAGTCCTATTTATAAAAAATATATCAAATGAAATAACCAAAAATATTCCAAGTCACATAAAGCCAGCTTTTTACACTAACTTTAATCTCCGGAAACTCTTATTTAATGGGAAAGGCAAAAATGGAATACTTAGCAACAGCGGTGTGTATAAACTTTTATGTGCTGACTGTGATAATTTCTATATAGGAAAGACAGGAAGATCTTTTGAAAAGAGATTTCGTGAACACCAATCTGCCTTAACAAATCCTCTAATTTATTCTGAAATGGCTAATCATTGTCACCGTGAGAATCATACTTTTTCTATCGATGATGCCAAATTCTTACATATTAGCGGCAACGGAAATAAATTGGACAGATTAGAGGCCCTAGAAACTTCTAAGTCAGTATACCGATCGGAGCATCTGTTGAATAGTTATTTCCCCAAAATCTCCCCGCTCCTGGCCGAAATTATACCTAGCCTTCCCCTCACCCCTCCCGCCTCCAACCGTTGAAGTGTCTATGTCGGTGCCAATTCGAACAGCATTTAGTCTTGTTTGTACTCCCCTGAAGATGAGGTGAAAGCCTTGAAACCGGTAGGGTTATACCGTCATAAAAAAGTGGAATAAACAGTGTTTGTTAAAAATAAATTACAAAAAATATTTTGATGATGAGATATTAACAAGTTTCGATGATGAGATATTAAAACTGTTTTTATGATTAGATATTAATCAGCTTAACCGAGCTTACATTATTTAAAAACAAACTCTTTTGATTCACATAATTTTTCCTTTTATAGTTTGTTTAACTATTTAGTTTAAAAAATTATCATACAAATTTATATTTTCCCTTTTATTACGATATATTTCTGAGAACTTATGTTTAATTTTATTTACGAGTACTTTAACAATATTTAAACCTATTATTAATAAAAATAAAACACATAGACAACGAAAAATCCGGACCTTTCGTCTATAAAAATTTTTGGAATCGCGTTAAAAGATTTGAAATCTTTTAATTATAAGTTATTTTGACTTCTTGTCATTTTGGTTTTTGGTAGCATAAAGTCATCGCGACTTTTCATTAGATAATTATATTAACTGTATAAATTGTTATTTTTTATATTTTTCCGAGAATTTTGACTTGTGTACTTATATACTAGTACTTATGTGTTGTTTTTTTCCCTCCGATATGGAGTAGCATATTGGAGGGCATATCACGAAGGACAAAACTAGCATGGATATCATTTAGGAGTTTGGAAAACGTGTTCAAAAGTAATCTCCCAATATCTTTGAAGTAAAACGTCTACAACCAATGTAATTTCCCAATATTTACGTATGGCTGCAAGACATGTACGCTTACAGCAAAGAACATACAAAAACTCCAGATCGCACAAAGGAGCATGGAGAGATGCATGTTGGGATACACTAAAAGATACCGTAAACGAAACACCTGGATTCGCAATATAACAAAGGTAGAAGACGTAATAAAGGTGTGCAAGAAAATGAAGTGGCAATGGGCAAGACACGTAGCCAGAATGTCAGATTTCCGACGGACGTCCGAAATAATCCAATGGTACCCAAGAGCCATAAAGAGGCCCAGAAGAAGACCGAAGGCACGCTGGGTAGACGAAATCAGGAATCATGGCAGCATCACATGGTACCAACGAGCAAAAACCGAACTATTTGGAGTCGATTCGGGGAGACCTTCGTCCAGCAATGGATTGACCCTGGTTGAGAATGATGATATGTTGTTTAAATTGTTTTCTTGTGATTGTATATATTTGATTAATTATTAAAAAAAACATTTGATGTACTCGTAATTGTTTTTTTTTATTTCGTTTTTTTTTTTATTTTGCCACGAACGAAACACTCACTTTACACATATGTATTGTATATATATTTTTTTAATATCAATAATTTATAATTAAATATTGTTATAAATTAGCAATTAAAAAAACATCATGATATCTTCGCAACCGGGATCGCCCTCTATTGGTGGGGACTGGATAGATGCTATGAGATGAGCCATCAGCTAAGTTGAGGTAAGTTCAGAGAGAAATCAGCTTTTTTTTTCGTTGATAGTTAATCTGAGGTGTTATTTGTGAGTTTCCTTTTTTCGTTGATAGTTAATCTGAGGTGTTATTTGTGAGTTTCCTTTTTTCGTTGATAGTTAATCTGAGGTGTTATTTGTGAGTTTCCTTTTTTCGTTGATAGTTAATCTGAGGTGTTATTTGTGAGTTTCCTTTTTTCGTTGATAGTTAATCTGAGGTGTTATTTGTGAGTTTCCTTTTTTCGTTGATAGTTAATCTGAGGTGTTATTTGTGAGTTTCCTTTTTTCGTTGATAGTTAATCTGAGGTGTTATTTGTGAGTTTCCTTTTTTCGTTGATAGTTAATCTGAGGTGTTATTTGTGAGTTTCCTTTTTTCGTTGATAGTTAATCTGAGGTGTTATTTGTGAGTTTCCTTTTTTTCCTGCCATTTATTAATTCTTCGTTTTTTTTAAATCTATATGTACGAGTAGAAGGATGTAGGCTGAAAAATATCTGACGTTCTCGCGACCGGGTTCGCCCTCTATTGGTGAGGTGTATTTCGGCTGGGGGAATATTAGGATATAAGCCCAGACCTTTTGAGAGCTTCTCTCTTAAAGGCATTTTCTGCTATTTATCTTGAGATTATATTGTTTAAAGTTAGGAGGTTTAAAGACATTGTAACTTACTTTATCAAATACTGTTTCATCCACTTTTTGTAACGGTATAACCCTACCGGTTTTAAGGATTTCCCCTCATCATCAGGGGAGCAGTCTTATTTGTGCTCCCTAATGATGAGGCAAAATCCTTGAAACCGGTAGGGTTAAACCCAGTGCTTTTTTTAAAAAAAAAAAAAAAAAGGTGCCGGAGCTCACTTCTTGTCAAGATTTTTGTAAACCGTAAAAAGGTAGTGCAGCGCCGCTCTGCTGCGCTCCACCGCAAAAAAGCACTGGTTATACTGTTACAAAAAGTGGAATAAACAGTGTTTGATAAAAAACAATGACAATATCTTGAGATTTATGTGCGATTTTGGAAATTATTTTTATATTTCTATACTATGTTGTTATCAATAAACCTATATTTATTTATTTAAGTACATTATGTCGATGATAGACAAGCAAATTAATAGAATGTAGTTGGCGTTTTGCGCGATATACATAATTAAGATGTCTTATATACTTTTATAGAGCTGTCAGTTTAACAAATTGAATACAAAAGGTATTATCTTACCGCGCACTGTTAAAAGGATAACATAGGACGCCTTTCAGACGACATTCAAAGAATTAAAATAAAATCTAACCATAAACTTGATTATTTTGTGTATGAAGTTTTGATAGAAGGAAATGTAAATCAATAGTAAGAGAAATTGGAAAGGAGCTATATGAGAAGATGTATTCATGTGAGGGAATTTGACACTCTGTCCTCGTTATCGAGTATAATTGTCGGTCCATTTTGTAGATGGATGACTATCGAACGTGTATTGCTTTAATTACATTATGTGTAAGCTTTTGCACTTCAGCAAGCACGCATTCTTGAAAGATCAAAACCAAAATTCCGATGTCGAAGAGATTTTTTTCTGCTTTCTTGTTTAAATATTAATATTTTTACTATTTCACAGTAATGTCATCTCTTTTTAATATATGTATTATTTGTCATTGTTATTTTATGTCATATAATCTAGAAGAGAGAGAGAGTACGATGTTCGATGCCACCACTACCTACACTGTTATGGAGGACAAAATGAGTCTCCATCTAGTGCGATCTATACTAGAAGATTGAAATATTCTTTATTTATTTTATGAGTGTGACGTCACGTAGTAAAACAGTGGGAACTACCCAAAGGGACTCCTCCGATGGCGACATACCTGAGTGTGATGGAAACGACGGACTTAAGACGAGAGGAATGGGAATGAGAAAATTGAAAATAACGCAGCGGAGTAAATTTTTTCTTATAAAGTGACTTAAGGTCTGGCGTTCAAACACCATAGCAAGTTGCCAGTTCGTTCACAGAAAATTTGAAATGCAACAAAACTATCCTTGGGCGATTACCCAAAATATGTTCACCACGTCTAGGATATACAAGACCTGTATCCGCCCCATAATGACATACAGCATAGAGTCCAGAGCCGACACTGTCAGAAACAAAAATCTCCTTCGAACCAGCGAAATGAAGGTACTCAGGAGTATCGCTGGTAAAACCCTTCGTGATAGAATACGAAACACAGAAATCCGAAGGATGTGCGAAGTTAAAGACATTGTCAGATGGGGACGACAGAGAAAAAGGTTCTGGAACGAACATGTATCCAGAATGGCGGAACCAAGAGCCGTAAGAATGACCAGGACAGTATCCCCCAAGCAAGAAGACCTCCAGGACGACATCCCAAAAGATGGAAAGACAGCTGGCAGTCGACGTCACAAGAGGGAAACAATGATGCAGGACCATAACAGGCTTAAAAGAAGAGGAAGAAGAAGTATTAAACTGTAACTAATATTGAATAATAAGTATTAAACTTTAATTAATATTAAATAATAAGGATTAAACTGTAATTATATTAAATAATAAGTATTAAACTGTAATTATGACAACGGCTAATGTTCTTTTGCACCGATAAGTTCAACTGATTTTATATTGTTTAATGATACAAAAAAAGTTCTTTAAAACATAAAGAAAATTTTGTCCTTCATTTGTTTATTTTGATATTCAACAAAAAGTTTATTTCATTCGTTAAAAAATCTGGAAATTCCGCGGATTGATTGATTCGGGGAACATAAAGTGGGGTAGTTAGTGTTCCAGTATTCCGTGAAATATAAATATCGCACATTGCGAATTCTGTGAAACGCATATTTTGCAAACTCACGTTTCGGTCAATTGCTTTCAATGAGCGTACTTTTTATATTCATTAAAGCAAATATTGTTTTCGGAGAAATTTGAATATTGCGAAGAATAACAGTGTCATCGTGACCAACGTCGCCACACAGTTGTTAGTGAGGTTTGTAAAATCATTATCATCGATTTATAATAAATAATATTAACAAGTGTACTCGATCACAAGAGATAGCCTATCGTATCGTATGAATTTCAGTACCTTGATAACACCGCACCCGGCTTCCTCCTGCCATTGTAAATAGTTTTTTTTAACGCTATCCTGAATAGAGACTTTCTTGATTATTTTTCATATTTGAGGAGGAGACATTAAAAAAAGATCATGCACATCGGATACAAAAAATGAGTTGATAAAGCAGATTTTTTCTTATCGATGGTACAGAGCCGTTTAACATTTTCATTTAAATGAAAAAAGCACATAAATCATTTTAAAAACATAATAAAAAAACAGTATTTTTTTCAAAAAGAATCTTGTCCAGGCTTCAAACCAATCAAAAAAGATTATGTCCGAATTGACCAATCATAGCTTTCCGATTGTGTCTAACTTCATACCAGTTCACCAGCAACTGTCAGTTTTAAATCGTACGTGCAGTGTAATGTCATACAGCTTTATCTACGTACATACGAGTATGTTATATTTATTGTTTTATAGTATCATAATATTTTTTCTTATTTTGTAACACTTGACTTATTTTATTTGATTAAAATTAAAATAAATTACTCTACCCAATTATTTTTCGTAAAATATTTTTGAAATCGAACAAAAAACATGTCCTAGACCTGTTCAATTAAAAAAAATTAAAGTAGAATTGTTCACTCAAAAGGGATTATGTCCATATTTTAAACTAGAATAAATATTTTAATTATTATGATACGATTTTAAACAACAAATCAAGTCACCTTAAGCAATTTTAAGGATTTCAGATATTTTTACAATAAATTATTATGTCATATATTTTTAATGCAAACCGTTTTTTTGCGATTTCCCAACATTCTGATTTGGTGGACATGTTATTTTTTTAATATTACCTCCTCAATTATACAGATGGGTCCAAAATGGAGGAATCTAATTATTGTGGGGCAGCAGGATATCATATGTCCAGGAAGCAGACATAAAAGTACTTTTTAAACTTCCTCCTCCCTCTTCAGTTTTTACAGCTGAATGTGTGGCAATAAAAGAGGCTCTTAGAATTTGTGAGAACTTTAATTTTTCAAATATTGTTATCTTCTCCGGTTCACTAAGTGCTCTTCATCCAATTTAAGGTAATTGTTTGAGTAACTCATACAAATAAATTATTTACTCAGTCCAAGTCAAGTTCTTCCAATTGATGTCAAAAAATATAGATTCCATAGCTTGGATTTAAAAAAAAAATATTTTACACATGACAAGAAATGTACACAACTTGCGAAAAAACAACAGGTAATTTAATTTGGACACACAATTTTAATAGATCTGGGTTTGTTGCCTTTCATTTGTCGTGTCCCCAGTAAACAAGACTTGTCATATCTCACTGAGGGAATATAGCATGAAAAAATAAATCGATACTTATTTCCGTTTTTTGATCATACAAAACCCCGTTGCACATTCACATCAACCTGACAAACAGTGACACTCAATTACATATGTATATGGTACATCACGCGAAATCAAACTCATCACACTTCATCACTCCAGACAGACCAAAACATTCATCCCACAATATATCGCACATCATAAAAAAAAACAAAAATACCTTCACATATTGGTATCACTGGTAATGAATGTGTTGATTGCTTGGCAAATGAAGCATGTTCTACTGGTTATCTCCTATCTGATTTTTCACAGCCATAATCTTTTAAATACAATTAAACATGATACTTGACACCGATGGACGTTGGATTGGGATATAACTGATTTAAATACAATTGAACATGATACTTGACACCGATGGACGCTGGATTGGGATATAACTGATTTAAATACAATTGAACATGATACTTGACACCGATGGACGTTGGATTGGGATATAACTGATTTAAATACAATTGAACATGATACTTGACACCGATGGACGCTGGATTGGGATATAACTGATTTAAATACAATTGAACATGATACTTGACACCGATGGACGTTGGATTGGGATATAACTGATTTAAATACAATTAAACATGATACTTGACACCGATGGACGTTGGATTGGGATATAACTGATTTAAATACAATTGAACATGATACTTGACACCGATGGACGCTGGATTGGGATATAACTGATTTAAATACAATTGAACATGATACTTGACACCGATGGACGTTGGATTGGGATATAACTGATTTAAATACAATTGAACATGATACTTGACACCGATGGACGCTGGATTGGGATATAACTGATTTAAATACAATTGAACATGATACTTGACACCGATGGACGTTGGATTGGGATATAACTGATTTAAATACAATTGAACATGATACTTGACACCGATGGACGTTGGATTGGGATATAACTGATTTAAATACAATTGAACATGATACTTGACACCGATGGACGTTGGATTGGGATATAACTGATTTAAATACAATTGAACATGATACTTGACACCGATGGACGTTGGATTGGGATATAACTGATTTAAATACAATTGAACATGATACTTGACACCGATGGACGCTGGATTGGGATATAACTGATTTAAATACAATTGAACATGATACTTGACACCGATGGACGTTGGATTGGGATATAACTGATTTAAATACAATTGAACATGATACTTGACACCGATGGACGTTGGATTGGGATATAACTGATTTAAATACAATTGAACATGATACTTGACACCGATGGACGCTGGATTGGGATATAACTGATTTAAATACAATTGAACATGATACTTGACACCGATGGACGTTGGATTGGGATATAACTGATTTAAATACAATTGAACATGATACTTGACACCGATGGACGTTGGATTGGGATATAACTGATTTAAATACAATTGAACATGATACTTGACACCGATGGACGCTGGATTGGGATATAACTGATTTAAATACAATTGAACATGATACTTGACACCGATGGACGTTGGATTGGGATATAACTGATTTAAATACAATTGAACATGATACTTGACACCGATGGACGTTGGATTGGGATATAACTGATTTAAATACAATTGAACATGATACTTGACACCGATGGACGCTGGATTGGGATATAACTGATTTAAATACAATTGAACATGATACTTGACACCGATGGACGTTGGATTGGGATATAACTGATTTAAATACAATTGAACATGATACTTGACACCGATGGACGTTGGATTGGGATATAACTGATTTAAATACAATTGAACATGATACTTGACACCGATGGACGTTGGATTGGGATATAACTGATTTAAATACAATTGAACATGATACTTGACACCGATGGACGTTGGATTGGGATATAACTGATTTAAATACAATTGAACATGATACTTGACACCGATGGACGTTGGATTGGGATATAACTGATTTAAATACAATTGAACATGATACTTGACACCGATGGACGTTGGATTGGGATATAACTGATTTAAATAAGGTACTAGATATAAATCAATTCAACAATCTATCCCTATAAAACCATGGTTTAATATAATAAGAAAGAGCAAGATGGAAGCGTCTGTCATGTGTCGTTTGTGGACAGGCCACTGCGTAGTGGCTAGTCACTTTTACAGAATATGTATTTTGGAGAATCCCGGCTGCGAGTGTGGTCTGGATGATAAAACCACAAACTATGTATTTTTTGTCATTCATTTCGAAACATATTTAATTTACTAAAAGCCATATCTTTACCACGTCCAATGAGCGTTGTGTATCTTCTTTCGTTCTGGAACTTTTCCACTTATATTAAATCGATTATTTTTATTAAGTTTAATCTGTTGAAACTTTCAATTGTCTAGAATTGGCATTTTTTAAAATTAGTTTTATTATATTAACTCATATAATTCCAAAGTGACTTTTAGTTGGTGGCACAAATCATCCTAGTTTGGGTTTATTGCCAATTATAAAAAAGTGCCAATGCGACTCTCGGAACTATTGTTATCCGAAAAAACACTGCTAATAAACGTCGAGTACATAATGTTAATAGCCGTCGAGTACATAATGTTAATATCCGTCGAGTATATAATATTAATAGCCGTCGAGTGTATAATGTTAATATCCGTCGAGTATATAATGTTAATAGCCGTCGAGTACATACCGTTAATAGCCGTCGAATGCATACTGTTAATATCCGTCGAGTATATAATGTTAATAGCCGTCGAATACATGTTAATAGCCGTGGAGTACAAAACGTTAATAGCCGTCGAATACATAATGTTAATATCCGTCGAGTATATAATGTTAACAGCTGTCGAGTATATGTTAATATGATAGCCGTCGAGTACATCTTAATAACCGCCGAGCACATAATGTTAATAGCCTTCGAGTACATATTATTAGCCATCGAGCACGTGCACGACCACGCCGTCGAGTACATTGTGTCTATAGCCGTCGAGTACATAATATTAAAAGCCGTCGAGTACATAATGTTAATGGCAGTCAAGTACATAACGTTAATAGCCGTCGAGTACATAATGTTAATAGCCGTCGAGTACATAATGCTAATAGCTGTCGAGTACTTAATGTTAATAGCATTTCTAGTATACTCATTAAGTTCTTCTAGTAAATAAAGTAATGCATAATAGGGATTTGTTCGTCGTTCAGTCCATGGAACACATTTCGAAAAAAGTCGTTATATATTTCTTCCCTTTATTGTCCAAGTTTCTGAGCCATACATAAATATTGAGAAAATGAGGGTTTTAAAACGAGGTATTTTTACTTTGTGTCTGTTTTTTTAGATCAGTCATAGTCTCGACATAACACTTTTCGCTTGACGCTCCTGATTTAAGTTTCACATCTATCGTTATCAGAAATCGCACACCAAAGTTCAACAGAAATATGAACGATCTCTGAATCTTGTAGATGCGGTAATACTGTTACGTCATTTCATTTTGATCAATACCCACGATAATATTCCATACAATAAAAATTTTTTTGAAGGATGAGTTTATAGTCTAAACTTTTTATATAATATACCAAAGTTCGAGCAATTAATCTATATTTTTTAAATTGATTAACCAACGCTAAAAACTTCTTAAGACTGAGCTATTGTTATGTGAACTAGATTACCCGGGAATACTTTTTTTTGTTTTAAAAGTATTTCAAGGACGAATAAAACTAAATAAAAACATGGATTTTTACAATCTTTTGATTTTCCTAAATTTGCGGAAAATAAAACGATCGTATCAGAAAGAATTTGATTGGTTGAATGTTAGAAATTAACGCAAACTTCACATATTATCACTATCGTATAACATCATTAACTGTCTCTCCACCCTCTCTTATCTCGAAGAAAATATTCAGCGAATTCCAATCATGGACTAACGCTACGCTCAAGTGGAACTTGTTTATTAGCTTTTTCAGTTCTCTGCTTTTCTTTTTAACTAAATTTAGACTCTGTCATTTGCATGTTTGACAATTTATCGAAATAGCTTTTACTTTTAAGTCAGTAAGTATAATAATATTAAGTGTTTCATTCCCGATTTTCAGAATTTGTCTCTGAAACCAGTTACAGGCTGCCGTGAGTCTGTCACCGTCATTTACTTAATTCAAACAGTGAAAGTACTATGTTTCTCTTCAATGACGAGTAAAAAATAAAAAAATAACCCCACAAAGTAAAATATTTGTGGGGTTCGTGGGCATGTTCTCGCGTATATGTTTATGGATTTCGTGGGGATGGATAGTCATTTGAATGATTTATGCGACCACGTAACTTGCATCATTTACTTTTGTCTGGTTGGTTGGAAGAGATTGCCACCTGGCAATAAGCCCGCCAGATTGTATTGCAATAAAAGTGTTAAATAAATAAATAAATAAAAAAGAATTATGTTTCTCTTCAATAACGAAATGTATTTTTTCCATTACTTATTTTTTCTTGCCTGCTGAGAATATAGTATAGCATCTAAATTCTCAGTTCCTAGAAAAAAAATCAGTGCAATAGAGTCAACTTTTATAAAATTCCCTTCTAAATAGTCAAGTTAATTTATTTGAATGTTATATGAGACCCAGCTTTCTTCAACGTCTATGCCTTTCATCTTCCCTTGTGGTTTTTGTTTCTTTTTGGCTAACCTTATTTTTTTTTTTTTTTAATATTTTAGCATATTTTGATATTGTTATTATTGATTTTATATTATTGATTATCGATTCGTTCACACATATTAAGAATGACACTCGATGTGGTGTGGAGCGGGTTGCTATTCTTGAGACGGTCCTATATCGTACTAATACCTATTTATATTGTAAACTTTTTGTAGTTTTAAAATCATTTTGACTTGTATTATAGCATATTTATGTGTTATTTGATTTTTTTATTGTGTCAATGTATCTTTTTATTTAGTTTTTTTTTGCATTATTTGTCTTTCGTAACGAATGAAACACCGTTGTACCTTTGACGAAATACATTAATAAATAATGTTTGACTAAATAAAAGTAATTTTAAACTTCAAAAACCATCTACATTGATCTTAATTGAAAAAAAGTCAACACACTTTGTGGAAAAGAAAAAAGTTAGGTTCAAAGTTTTATCCCTGTGGCATTCCAATATCTCGTCCCCACAACTGGGCTACTGGGCGCTTCCCCTCCTCTTAAACAGCGCGATATGGAAATTAATCGGTAGCTAATGATCCGCGCATAGTTCTTTATTTATTATCCGTTCCCCATTGAGATATGATCCGCCGTATTAGAGGACCATGTTTTTTAGTGGGGGGATGGAGCACACACATGGAGTGTTCATTTTGAATTTTTATATACGCGTATATATTTTCCCATTCCGTGAATGTATTGGAACAATTCTATTTATTTCTATTTTGGATAACAGAATAAGGATACGAGGAAGATTAAGGTTATGGAAATGCATGCTTTTAGGAAAATTGTGGAGTGTCGATGTTTCAAAGAAGGTGGAATGAATAGATCAGAAATGAATGCATGGATAAAATTGATGTTTTAAATAAGATGAGGAAAGAAGCTTTAAGGTGGTTTGGACATGTGAAGAGAATGAATGACTATAACCGAGTATACGAAGAAGAGGTAGATCGAGGAAAACGTGGATGAAATGGACAAAGTTTTGAAAGAAGGTAAAGTGAGAAGTGTGAATAATAGAAGACTTTGCATAATGAGGTGTTTGAATGAAAATGAGGTGAAAGGTTTGCGCTTGGATAGCAAAGTTTGGAGATTTGTTATCTCTTCCTACCCCGCAAGGGACATGGTGTGATGATATATTTTTGTATGTTTAACATCTGGTAAAAATTTAAAGAGAAGTTGAACAATATTGATCATATAATGACAATTTTTATAAAAGCTCTTTAGAGAGCAGACACTCCTCAAAAGCGCTCTAGCTCGGAATTCTAATATATTATTATTATTACAAAATAAATATATGTATTAGTTAAGTGTAAGGATAGGAAGGTGGTGGCTGCTGCCATTAGATTTGGTATCTCCCTACATCTCCAATATGTTTAGCAAAACATATTGATAAGAAAAATTACCATGGGCTGACTATTTACGAAGAAACCTTCGTAGATGTTCCGATATGTGATAGTAACACTAAAGTGAAGTTTTTTTATATAACTGGGCATTCTGTATTTAACTATTTTGTAGTATTTAAATATTTTTTATACAACTGGGCATTCTGTATTTAACTATTTTGTAGTATTTAAATATTTTTTATACAACTGGGCATTCTGTATTTAACTATTTTGTAGTATTTAAATATTTTTTATACAACTGGGCATTCTGTATTTAACTATTTTGTAGTATTTAAATATTTTTTATACAACTGGGCATTCTGTATTTAACTATTTTGTAGTATTTAAATATTTTTTATACAACTGGGCATTCTGTATTTAACTATTTTGTAGTATTTAAATATTTTTTATATAACTGGGCATTCTGTATTTAACTATTTTGTAGTATTTAAATATTTTTTATACAACTGGGCATTCTGTATTTAAC
Source organism: Odontocerum albicorne (assembly GCA_949825065.1). NCBI lineage: Eukaryota > Metazoa > Arthropoda > Insecta > Trichoptera > Odontoceridae > Odontocerum > Odontocerum albicorne. The sequence continues at coordinate 9,699,591 of OX463864.1, read as the reverse complement.
TATTTTGTAGTATTTAAATATTTTTTATATAACTGGGCATTCTGTATTTAACTATTTTGTAGTATTTAAATATTTTTTATACAACTGGGCATTCTGTATTTAACTATTTTGTAGTATTTAAATATTTTTTATATAACTGGGCATTCTGTATTTAACTATTTTGTAGTATTTAAATATTTTTTATATAACTGGGCATTCTGTATTTAACTATTTTGTAGTATTTCAATATTTTTTTATATAACTGGGCATTCTATATTTAACTATTTTGTAGTATTTAAATACTTTTTATGTAACTTGGCATTCTGTATTTAACTATTTTGTAGTATTTGAATATTTTTTATATAACTTGGCATTATGTATGTAACTATTTTGTAGTATTTAAATATTTTTATGTAACTTGGCATTCTTGCCACGACGAAAATTGACACATGCGAAGAAATTAAAATAAGAATTTTTTCATATAAATCACTGCTTCTTTCGGTTGCAGAAAATGATTAAGTTAATTACTGAGGAGGCAACATTTAAAAAAAGATCATGTCCATCGAATACAAAAACTGAGTTGATAAATCAGATTTCTTCTTATCGATGGTACAGAGCCGTTTAACATTTTAAAATCAAAATACGAGGCGTATCCAGAAAGTAAGTGTACTGAGGCTCTCACGACCGGATGGATTTTATTTTTCGACATGTTGGCTACATTTCCGTGTAGCCTGACCCTTACCCTCCGCAACGAGACTGGTTCGAGGTCAGTACGTTGAGAAGTGTCGACGCGACAACACGTTTCGTGAAAAATGTAAATCCAATCTCCCGCCAAGTGCGAAATACGGGGAGTCATCCGTTATCTCGTTTGGAAGGGAAAACCTCCGGTTGAGGTTTATAATGAGGAGAAAACTGCATATGGTGATAAAGCTATGAATCGTACGAGTGTGTACAAGTGGTGTCGCGAGTTTAAAAACGGTCGTACGTCTGTGCATGATGATCAGAGGAGCGGAAGACCTTCAATTGTGACTGACGAAATTGACGAAATTGTTTTGGGACTGTCAAGGCATAATTTTAATTGAATATATGCGTCAAGGGGAGACCATCAACTCTGCAAGATACTGTTAGATCCTAAAAAAATTGCGGAGGGCGATTCATAACAAGAGGAGAGGCATGCTGACAAAGGGAGTCTGCCTGCTGCATGACAATGCCAGACCACACACGGCCAACGCCACGAAGGAACTGCTCGCCTCGTTTAAATGGGATGACTTGAACCATCCCGCGCATTCCCATGACCTAGCACCTTCAGATTACTATCTCTTTACCTCCCTGAAGCTGCACATGGGTGGAAAAAGGTTTTCAACCGACGAGGAGGTAAAGGAGGAGGTGGAGAAGTGGACGGAGGGGTTGGCGGGAAACTACTTCGAGGAAGGCATCAAAAAGTTGATACCCCGCTTCACCACCTGCATTGAGAGGAATGGCGACTATGTCGAAAAATAGCTTACATATGTACTACGGTAACCACGTAATTTTTTTGTTTAAATAAAAAAAATTGTAACCTACAAAAATTCAGTACACTTACTTTCTGGACTTACCTAGTAATAAAACAGTGTTTTTTTTCCAAAAAGAATCTTGTCCAGGCTTCAAACCAACCAAATAAGATCATGTCCAAATGGACCAATCATAGTTTTCCGATTGTGTCTAACTTCACACCAGTTCACCAGCAACTGTCAGTTTTAAATCGTACGTGCAGTTTAATGTCATTATACAGCTTTATCTACCTACATACCACATATTTATAGTTTTACATTAATATTTCCCCTTATTTTGTAACATTTTATTTATTTTATTTTATTAAAATAAAAATAAATTACTCGACCCAGAAATCGAACAAAAAATATCATTTCCCAGAGCTGTTCAATAAAAAAGATTGAAGTAGAATTGTTCACTCAAAAAGGATCATGTCCATATTTTAAACTAGAATAACTTTGTTATTTTAATTATTATGATTCAATTTTAAACAACAAATCAATTCACCTTAAGCGATTTTAAGGATTTCAGATATTTTTACAATGAACTATGTCATATATTTTTAATGCAAACAGTTTTTTGCGATTTCCCAACATTCTGATTTGGTGGACATGTTCTTTTTTTAATATTATCTCCTCAATTATAACCCGGAAAGTACAAATCAAGTGATCTAGTCGGTAAGACGCCTGCCCTCCGACTCGAGAGTTTCCGATTTCCATTGGTACCCAATTTCATTTAAAAAAGGTCCCAGTATACAACAATCTGCATACATTCCCATTTGACATTTATATGCTACCCATTAACCCGTGTAGTTCCTTCAAAAACGAATCTATGGAAATATTAAACAATAAAATAAAATAATTTTTCTTCTTCTGTATTCACCACTGTTTTATTTTTATGAGTTTGCAACCGGTTTCAAAGACCTCTATCGTTCTCATCAGGAGAAGATGAACTAAATTACATGTCTAAAAAATATTTTCTAGTTGCAGTAGGTATGGAGGGGGGGGGGGGGGGTTGTTAATGAGGGAAGATAAGTAGATATGCGTCAAAAGGAAGGTTTTTTTTATCCTTAAAAAACATCTTTTTGACGCCTGCTTAATTCCCTTCCCGTATTAGCCACTAATCCCCCCCACCCCTTTCCTATACCAAATGTAATAAGAAAATATATTTTTGTTCATCTTCACCTGACGAAGAAGACGAGACTCTGAAACTGGTTGTGAACTCACAAACATAAAACAACTGTGAACACAAAAGAAAAAATAATTTATTTTATAAAAATTAGTAAACTCTTTTTTCCTTTTTGAAATATTACACCACTCAGTCACAGCATTGTTTATTTTAATACATGCTTTTTTTTTCGACGTATAATGACGCAATACCAAGTATTAATTTACATTCAACACCATATTCATTCAATGTTCTGTAATATCAACCTATATAAATAGAGACGTGGTGATGGCTGCTTTAAATAGATCGGCTTTGAGAATATGGATAAAAAAATATGTGAAAGGATTATGTAAAACATCGTTTGTTTGAATATTATATTATATAATATCATGACATTTAAAATTTTCTGTGGGATATTTAGAAACTCAACTGTAACAGAAATTATGTTATGTTGTAATTTAAATATAAATTAATTAATTAAACTTAGAGATACCCTTGAAACAAACAAATTCGTAACTTGTAAGGGTATTATCGTTAAACTATTTATTAAGGGGATTATTGTAAGTTGTACAGAACATGAGTGCCTGAAAATTGAACGCTAATGAATCCTTTAGTTTGGTTAAATATCCAGCTGTAGAATTACAGTGAAACTTTGGTTCTCTAACGTCGCTCACTTCGAATAATTCGGTTTTCTAACATATTGTTTTGATTAGTTCTCGAACATAATTTGGTTCTCAAACATACATTTTCAATAACAATACTATGTCTCACTTTAGGAAAAAATTAAAACACTGGCAAAAACAAACCTCATAAGACAGGTTTTAGTGAGATAGAAAAGAAAGAGAACCCCAGAAGGACAGTCACCTGATGTTTTTATGCAAGGTGACTCCCTTTTCAAACAATATCATCTCTCTTCTTCTCCACCAGTCTTATCACTTTCCATTTAAACCATCAGCTCTCTTGAGTAAAGGGAAAGTGCAGTTAATTTAATTTATTTAATATTTTTATTGTAGCCGCAATTTTGTAAAATATTTGTTAAGATCTGGAACGGATAACCCCAATCTACATTACTTCTGACCAAACTAAAACGACGTGACCTGGCGGGTGACGACCGCGCGCAGAAGAAGATAATTCGCAGGAGCACGTCTTACATTGAACGGTGCTGATATAGAGAGAGTGAAAAAATTTAAATACTTCGGAAGTATCCTAGTGGACGACCTCAACCCAGAAACCGAAGTCAAGTGCAGAATTGAATCATCTCGTGCGGCTTTTAATAAAATGAGAAGCGTATTTTGTGATGATAATCTAAACTTGAAACTTCAACAACGGTTAGTCAAATGCTACGTTTGGTCAGTGTTATTGCATGGAGTAGAATCATGGACCCTCAAAGTTAGTAGTATGAACCGACTGGAAGCATTCGAAATGTGGATGCATCGGAGAATGGTACGGATACCCTGGATGGATATGGTCAGCAACATGAGGGTTCTTAAAAGAGCCAAAGTTGATAGAGAGTTGTTGACTAATATTAAATTCCGAAAGGTGTCCTTCTTGGGTCATGTACTTAGAGGAGCAAAGAACAAATTACTGCACCTGATCATCCAAGGCAAAATAGAAGGCTGAAGAGGTGTTTGCGGGAGGCAAATCTCTTGGCTCCGCAATATACGTGATTGGACTGGCATAAGGGGCGTTGGAGATCTTTTTTGGGCTGCCGGGGACAAATATGTCTACTCTCAGGTGATAGTCAACGTTGGGGGGACCTGCCATGGCACTGGGAAGAAGAAGAAGAAAATATTAAATTAAACAACTTAGATTGTCTCTCAGCTTACTCAAAAATGTGATTCCACACTTGGTGATCTTCAACGACCACTCGCAAGTTCCAGATGCCCATGAACCGGCCATCGAGGCATCGAACCGTTGACTATGCAACCTTGCATTATATTTGTTGGGGACTCATCGACAAGCATTTACTGTATATATTCCAATCGTCTGACTAATGCTTGCCTCTGCTGCTACTGAGGTGCATTGTCCCGCGGTAACGCATTGGACTTCCTTGTGGAAAGTCGCCGGTTCGAACCCCGCGCTGTGCCTCCCCTCCAATGACACTATTTTTTCCGCCTAGTGTTCGGGGGTATATAGTATATGATATACATATATACCAAAGACTTTAGTTATATCTGAGTTTAAAAAAAAAAGGAAAAAACATGCCAGTGTGCACCGATCGTCTCACTCCGGTGTGCCATCGGATCTAGTACAGCGGTGTGGCCAGTGAGTTGGCTGGTGTGCAACAGTTTACTCACTTAAAGAAGAGAAAAGAAAGAAAGCTTTGTTTTCCAAATGAATAGACGTTGAAATAGCGAGGGGATCTTCGAATACGAGCTTCAGCGACGACGCCGCCACTGCCAATATACGTTCAATCTTGTTCAGACCGGCAACTTTTTGGATCTTAGTAATATTTACGAGTCACACTTTGAGATGGTTTGGATTTGAAAGGGTCCGCGCTGCAGAGTTTGAGGACGTTATAAGTGCGTGATTTTAACCGGAAGGCCATTATGTTTTGCCAACGCTACACAAGTGTAAATGGCAGCGTACAAGTAACACTTTCTCGCCATAATGGTGACATCCATTTCGGAGAACATGAATAATGCAAGTCTCGGTTCCCAAATTCAGCGTCCAGACTGCCATCGTCTATCGTTATTACTTTGTACAATTCAGCGATTTAAACTTTGGGCTTTCGCTGCTGGCTGCTGTCTCGACATACGTACTCGTACATGTATATTTATTTATTCCATTTCATCAACGATACAATGTACATACAAAAGAATTAAAAAAAATATTCACCGAGTGTTTCATTCATATAAAAAAAAAATATATTTTAAAGCCGAATAAAATAATATATATAAACACAATATATCAATTCAAATAACATATAAGTAAACAAGTACACAAATTAAAATTCTTTTAAAAGTACAAAAAAAATTAACGATAATTACAATTATTAAAACAATATGGGACCGTCTCAAGACGGGCAGCACGCACCGCAACGCACCGAGCGTCACTTTAGAGAAGAAAAAAATATTTATATTGTATTGTATTGTATTATTACACTTTCATTGCAAACCGTATAACTTGGTGGGCTTATTGCCATGTGGCAATCTCTTCCAATCAACCAGAAAGATTTTAAAGAGGTCTTAAGTGAAATCAGACTGGAAACCTTTTTTAAAAATCTGGTTTACAGCGGGATTTGAACTCGCAATCTCCGGGCTGAGAGACAGGTATCTCACCAACTAGACCACGGAGGTCGTCATTAATATAAATGTTAATTGAATAAAGAAATAAAATTTGTAAAAACAATACACGCCGAAACCTTTTTGATTCACTCGTATTGATTCAGTGGTAATATATTATTGGGTTTCAGTCTGTAAGGCTCCATCTTGGTATGCCAAACAGAATGTACAACTCATAGTTCGGAAATTCTAGGATGAGTCCTGTGACAGCTCACAAATTCGCCCCAATACAACCTTATGTAATGTATTTACCTAAATAACTTGCTATTTATTAGAATTGAGGCTTATATTAAAGTTCATAAAATAATTAAAATTACTGAACATCGTTACAAGGTTGTATTGGGGCAAATTTGTGGGCTGTCACAGGACTCATCCTAGAATTTCCGAACTGTAGTCATATTATTCGTAGTAACAAGATATAGGTCTTAAACGTGGAACATAACACCAACCAAAGTTACTGAGCTTAGAAAATTGCTGAGTTACTGAGCTTAGAAAATGCCTTCAAAGTTACTGAGCTTAGAAAATGCCTTCAAACCAGCAACAGTAGAGTGGAAAGTGAGATCTAATGAAGAAACTCGAGAATTGACGAGACAATTTTATTAATTACCAGCGACAAAGTCATTTGTGTGATCGATTGATTTGGTTTAAAGGAGGTGTGTGCCAAATTATCCAATAAAAAAATAAACAGTATAAAACATTTCTTATCATAACAAATCTATGCGAAAACCACCGAACTAAAAAGAAACGGTTTAAAAAATGGAAAAAAGAAAACAAATTATGGGATATTGTATTATTCTACAATACATCCCTTCGAATCTAAAATATCTGTACTTGTATTTCCTAAAAAAAAAACACCGCCGATATAAGAGATAACCCGCCCAGCGGGGCGTAATGGATGGAAAGATCGACTCGCCTCGCGCCTGCCTTTCCATTATCGCTCATTCATCGGCGATACATTTCATTTCAACTTTTTTTTTATACCAAAACAATGCTTACGTCAAAAGCGTAGTGTAACTTTATACTTTTAGAGTTATAATTTTGATTATTTAGTAAAACATCATTCTCGCGATTGAACGAGTACTTCAGTTACAGTTCAATCACACAAACTTTTTTCTTCTTTGGCTGTGAACTTCTAAATATGAAATTATAGAAATTTATTCTTCTCGAATGATGACCGTGAACTCCTATATATGGAGTATACGCCAGTGTGAAGTGATGATCATAGAAACCAAAACACTCCTAACCCTTGCCGATCTGTGAACGGACAACAGTGACCAAGACGTATATTTTATTTAATTTCTCGAAATATACTGCTTGCAGGGTCTTCATACTTTATGTATTCCTCATCGAAACCTCTATGATTTGAATGATGTCATTACGAAATAAAATCATTAATAAATATCAACAGAAATGCATGATTTTAAATCGAGAATTGACGAAATGTCAAAACACTCCGTATGACTCATTCTTTTTTGACAGTTAATATTTTACGAGTACATTCGTTCCAGGGATTGGTTACCAGTTTTATCAAACAACTGTGTGTTTAGTACATAGAATAGAAACAAAAGTTATTTCGTGCCCCAATTGCGATAGACTTTCTCCACAGGATTAAATTTTGATTTTATGATATGTTTCTCCTATTTTCAAATTTTGATCTATTTTCAAAGTGTTTATATTTTCCAAATGGCATATTTTATTGATTTGAATTTCGTGTTTGTTTTTATATTATTATTTTTGAATTTATATATTCATTTTATATTTTGTTAATATGTTAATTATTGTCTTAATTCGAATTATATTTTTATTGCCAAAAAATACACGCTACATTTTATTGTATAATTTTATGATTTTTTTTTTAAAAGGTTGGATACCTCTTTTCAGTCATGCGCATTCTGAACGTTGCGCAGACCGAACGACGCAGTGGAAATATGATATTCTTATAGAAATGTCACCTCTCTGTTTGAACTCTTATTTTATCATTTCTTACACTTATTTTATATTATTCGACATTTTATTACATAATAAAATGATGTTTATAGCTAATTACAAAAAAAAAACTAATAGATTTTGTATAATTTTAATTTAAAACATACATGTTTACTGTACCCTCAGTGTCCAACACCGTTACTGGCGTAATTTTTTAGCACAGTACGGGAAGTGTTAAGACAATCAAGATATAATAGCTGTTATTTTGAAATAAAAAGGATGTTTCTTCTTCTTGAAAAATGTTCGAGAAATCTTATATATAAAGAAGTATACGCCAGTGTCAAGTACGAGTATAATAAGGATGCTCTGAAATAAAATATAATTTTTCCGGAATTTTCCCATTTTCGATGATATATTTTTGAGTTTCTTAATATAATTATCGGTAAGGTACTGAATAAATATATGATATCCTCGGAAGTATCCTAGTGGAAGACCTCGACCCAGAAACCGAAGTCAAGTCCAGAATTGAATCATCTCGTGCGGCTTTTAATAAAATGAGAAGCGTATTCTGCGATGATAATCTAAACTTGAAACTTCGACAACGCCTAGTCAAATGCTACGTTTGGTCAGTGTTATTGCATGGAATAGAATCATGGACCCTCAAAGTAAGTAGTATGAACCAACTGGAAGCATTCGAAATGTGGATGCACCAGAGAATGCTACGGATACCCTGGACCGATATGGTCAGCAGCACGAGAGTTCTTCAAAGAGCCAAAGTTGATAGAGAGTTGCTGACCAATATTAAAATCCGAAAGGTTTCCTACTTGGATCATGTACTTAGAGGAGCAAAGAACAAATTACTCCACCTGATCATCCAAGGCAAAATAAAAGTCCGAAGAGGTGTTTGCAGGAGGCAAATCTCTTGGTTCCGCAATATACGTGATTGGACTGGCCATAAGGGGCGTTGGAGATCTTTTACGGGCTGCCGGGGACAAATATGTCTGCTCTCAGGTGATATTCAACGTTGGGGGGACCTGACATGACACTGGGAAGAAGAATCGTTAAAGAACTTTTAAATTGAATTATAAAAATATATTCAAAATATATAAGTTATTAATTACTCCAGTCATTATTGTTGTTTTGATATTCCAATAATTGTATTAATCCCCGCGATACGCGTTTCTCCCGTATATTTCGAGGTAATCTTCAGACGTGATGATCCCGGTTCGTTAGGAGAGCAATACTTAGGTCAAACTTGTATCATCTTTTATCGGAAGTGTCTCACCAGGTGAGCAGTAAAGGACGACGTAAAAAAAGAACAGACGTGAACTGAGAAAGCCAATAAACAATATATGCTTGCTCGCCGAAAATATTCAGGCAAGACGCCGAGTGGTTGGGCGAGATAAGAAGGGGCGGGATATAAGGAATAGGTAAGGCTGTCCACCTTTTATACAAAAGTGAAAATATGTGAGTTTTGTGTCTACGAGGGTTGCTACTTAAGTTTTGAGACAGACAAGTAAAAACAAATATTTATCATCGAAAATGGCTTTATAGTTTTTCAAAATACTCTCCATGAAGATCAATACACTTTTGCATGCGTTTGAACTAATTTTCGAAGCAATTTTTCCACTCCGAATGAGGTAACTTCAAAACATGCGTTTTGAACGCATCAACCGCTTCTTCAGGCGTCGAAAAACGTTGATCTCGCAATTTATTTTTGATGTTCGGGAATAAAAAGAAGTCATTGCTAATGGATAAACATGCCTCAATCTCACGATGAGTCACATGACGATCTTGCAATATCAGTTCACGCACAGCATCGATGTTTTCTGGCACAACAGCTGATTTTGGACGACCTTCACGAAATTCGTCCTGGAGCGAACTACGACCACGATTGAATTCGGAAAACCAGCGAAACACAGTGGCCCGGGATGGTGCTTCATCACCAAAAGTCGAAGCGAGTTGATCGGCACACTGTTGTTGAGTTAGTCCACGGCGAAAATCATAAATAATCCTCGCACGAAAATGTTCACGATTTAATTCAATTTTTGGCCGAGATGAATTTTTCAAGTCACTGTAAACGACATAAATAGCACTCGTAAGACAAAACTTTCTGACCATGTATACCATTAAAAACGTCAAACTTTACGATGCTGATGTCAGATTTGACGTATCTACACTGGTGTTGCATATATCAAAACTTAAGTAGCAGCCCTCGTATTTTTCATATTCAACCAATACAAATATATTTACATGTTATAATCAAAATAGGTTTATATTTTTCTAGCATGCACATTGTAGTGTAGAATGGTGTTTCTTAACATTTTTCTAGTATGAACACTGAAAAGCTGTTTCTTCACATGTTTCTTGTATGAACACTCTAGAGCTGTGATTCTTAACCTTTTTCTGGCCTAAGCGCTGTATAGCTGTGATCCCTCATCTTTTTCTGGTATGAACACTATATCTGTGATTCTTGACCTTTTTCTAGCATGAACACACCAGAGCTGTGATTTTGAACCTTTTTTGGCATGAACACTGTAAAGCTCTACACTTTATCTGACATGAACACCCTTGAGCTGTGATTCTTAATCTTTTTCTAGCATGAACACACCAGATCTGTGATTTTAAACCTTTTTTGGCATAAACACTGTAGAGCTCTTCACTTTATCTGACATGCACATTCTTGAGCTGTGCTTCTTAATCTTTTTCTAGCATGAACATACCAGAGCTGTGATTTTGAACCTTTTTTGGCATGAACACTGTAGAGCTATTCTAAGCATGAACACTCTAGAGCTGTGATGTTTAACCTTATTTTAGCATGAACACACCAGAGCTATGATTTTGAACCTTTTTTGGCATGAACACTGTAGAGCTCTTCACTTTATCTGACATGAACACCCTTGAGCTGTGCTTCTTAATCTTTTTCTAGCATGAACATACCAGAGCTGTGATTTTGAACCTTTTTTGGCATGAACACTGTAAAGCTATTCTAGGCATGAACACTCTAGAGCTGTGATGTTTTACCTTTTTCTAGCATGAACACACCAGAGCTGTGATTTTGAACCTTTTTTGGCATGAACACTGTAGAACTATTCACTTTTTCTGGTATGAACACTGTAGAACTGTGATTTGTAACATTTTACTGGCATGAATACTGTAGATTAGTGTTTCTTAACCTTTTTCTTGTATGAACGCTGTAGAACTGTGATTTTTAGCATTTTGCTGGCATGAATACTGTAGATTAGTGTTTCTTAACCTTTTTCTGGTATGAACACTGTAGAACTGTGATTTTTTACATTTTACTGGCATGAATACTGTAGATTAGTGTTTCTTAACCTTTTTCTGGTATGAACACGGAAGATTAACCTTTCTGAGCCGCGAACCAGATTAGGGTATTAGTTTTTGTTGTGCGATCCAATTAAATATGAATAAAACAACACGTACAGATAAAAATTGGATAAATTTTATAGTTTAATACTGAAAAATACATTACTTTTATTGATAACAGCATTAAATCTTTTTAATGCGAATTCTGAATGCCGAAAAGCTGTTACTTACGACGCACAGTGGCTCGGAAGGTATTTAAAATGATTTTTATACATTATAACGTGTACAATATTATGGAAAAATATTGAAATATCGTTATTGTTGAAAACATTTCACGACCCATTCAAAATGCCAACCGACCCAATTTCGGGTCATTCCCATAGGTTAAGAGACTATGCTGTAAAGCTTAATTTTAAATTATTTTATGATACTTGGAGTCAGCCCGTCGTAAGACGTCGTATCTATTTTTCATTTTGAGGGATGTGGTCTAGCTGTAAGCATTCACGCTAAGCAAGCGGGTGCCCCAGGTTCGAATTTTAGCGGATTCACTTATTAACTGTTTTAACTCTTAGATTATATGAATTTAAGAATCCAGATGCAGCTCTTGTTACCAACATTGGATGTCTTTCGAACTCTCTTATTTATTTAATTGATTGAGATAGTTAAGAAGCGCTTTTGAGGTGCTCGTAATGGTCAGGAAACAGCGCTTTTCATTTAAATTCAAAGGACAGTTGTATATGGTTTGATTTGCGTGATGTATGACGACCATTACGTGACGACCTCCGTGGCCTGGTGGTAAGACACTTGTCTGCCGATTCGGAGGTTGCGGGTTCGATCCCCGCTGGAACCCAGATTTTTTTTAAATAAGATTCCAGTCTGGTTAACACTTAGGGCCTATAAAAACATCTTTCTGGTTGGTTGGAAGAGATTGCCACATGGCAATAAACTCACCAGGTTAAAAAATAATGTATACATATGTAATTGAGTGTCACTGTTTGTCAGGTAGATGAGTATGTGCAACGGGGTTTCATATAATCAAAAATCGGAAAGAAGTATCGATTTATTTTTTTCATGCTAAATATCCTTAACGAGATACAGGCAAAATCTTAGTTTAGCGGAGACACTTAAAATTGTATGTCCAAATTAAATTACCTGTTGTTTTTCGCAAATTAAGTATATTTCTTGTCATGTGTAAAATAAATGAGAAATTTTAAAAAAATATGGCGCCGTTTATATAGAGAGCGTATTCACCCCGGTTGATTAAATTTTGGACTGGTTTTACTCTTAGACCGTTTTATATCTGAATATATGTTTTTTTTAAACTTATCCGCTGCAAACTATAAACTCTTATATCGTAATTAAGAAATAACAAATATACTTGTAGATGTGTTTCTCATCTTTCAACGACGTACAGACTTCGACATTGATGTGTGCATGTATCTAAGTATCAGGCAAGGACTGTAAGATATATTTCTGTTGTACATTATTGCAACTCTTCTGCTTGAGTAAGCGACGTCGATACAATAAATACTATCAACATCTGACATGGTGTCCATTATTGCACAGTTGACGCATATCTTTTGACGAACCCTCATAGCTGGAGGGAGAAATCCCAGCAAGAACAGCTGTGATGTTGGTAGTCAGTCAAATTGGCAATGTGATCAGCGAGAGCTTGATAACATTTAACTCTTAGTATTTTCTGATGCTGATTAATGTAGTTTAGTTTGTTAAAATTGCAGATAAGAATCTATGAATCACTGCTGTCAGCTTTTCCGCACTCATTGGATCAAAGTTATCACGCATTGCTGCAGAAGCAGCCTGTATCGAAGCATTTACATATTTGTTCAAACTCGACTGGATTAAAGTTATCACGCATTGCTGCAGGAGCTGCCTTGTACTGAAGCATTAACATATTTGTTCGAACTTGATTGGATTAAAGTTATCACGCATTGCTGCAGGAGCTGCCTTGTATTGAAGCATTAACACATTTGTTCGAACTCGATTGGATTAAAGTTATCACGCATTGCTGCAGGAGCTGCCTTGTATTGAAGCATTAGCACATTTTTTTCGAACCCGATTGGATTAAAGTTATCACGCATTGCTGCAGGAGCTGCCTTATATTAAAGCATTAGCACATTTGTTCGAACTCGATTGGATTAAAGTTACCACGCATTGCTGCAGGAGCTGCCTTGTATTGAATCATCAGCACATTTGTTCGAACTCGATTGGATTAAAGTTATCACGAGAATAGTTAACAGATAAACGCTTTTATCAAACAGGGATTTTTATTTTTTGGTACTATCGGGAAACTAACCCAAAACTCCTGGATAGAACTCGAACGTCTTGCCAACTAGACCAACAATAATGATGTGTCAGCTGTTTGAACAGATATCTCGATTGTCATAAGTCCAATGGGAAGGGTTGACAACTTCCGGGACCTAGTTGATAAAACCTTTGTTTTCCAACCCGGGAGCTGCGGGTTCGATTCCCATTTTGTTTTTCAAATAGAGTTTCAGTTCGGTTTCACTTAAGGCCTTTTAACATCTTTCTGTTTGTTTGAAAGAGATTGCCACATGAAAATAAACCCACGACGTTTTATTGTATACAACGCGAAAGTACAGTACAATAAATATCAATTTTATATAAAATACATCATTAGAATATATTTTTCCTGTGAATTGGTTCACGTGATCTTTTAGCATTACTGGAAAAAATTGTTTTGGCAATTTTTTTATTATTTTTTTAACAATGTTCTACAAATTAGAAATACACATATAAAAAATGTTTGTGTCAGTTGTCTATAAAAAAGAACAACAGTCCTTTAAACGTGTTTCTTATTGGTTTAAAGATATTGCCATATTACAATAAGCCCGTCAGTTTATATTGGATACAATGAAACCGTGATAAAGAGGAATATGACGGTTGTAATAAATTCCGATCCATTTTAAAGCTCGATTCCCTGGTTGGCGACATTATGAAGTGAGTTATTTTCGGAAAACTTTGAAGAGTCGGCCGCGGAATAAAATCGCATAGTAACAACAGAGCCTCTCTTGACATTCCATAGGGTGAGAGTGGATGGAAGGGGAAGTCGGGGTAACTATGAGGGTGGGGAGGCTCTAGACGATGGCGGGGAACGCTGAAAGGGTGGGGAGGGGAGGCCTAGGCCAAACGCTGTGACGAGACGGGTAATGTATATAAATTTATTACGCTCTCCTATTGATGAGACTAACCGTATATTGACGTAATAAATTAAAAATGCAATTGTCTAGATATTGTTTACTATCAGCCAAATATTATAGTTTCGTATTTCTTAATAAGGTTTTGTAGCTTTCTTCATTCCAAACGTGTTGAATATACAGCACCCGGTGGTAAATAATACACATCGGGCTTAAGAAAGAGACTGTCGGCCATAATCGGCTAACTTCGGCTTTGTAGAGCGTCGTTTCTGTCCTTAGAATGCTTGACAACGACTGAAAAATCGCGACGGAACACGTGTATGAATGACAGAGACGACGCTCTACAAAGCCGAAATTAGTCGATTATGACCGACAGTCTCTTTCTTAAGCCCGATGTGTATTACTTTATTGTTATGATAAAAGTTTGGCGCATTTTTTTCGGCCATTGTTAACCCGAATTGCTTGAGCAGGTTTTTAGCGTCATTTGGAAGATGGAACAAAATAAGTTATTTAATCGGTGTTTAATGTTTTTGTGGCACAAATCAAGACACTCCACCATGTGAATGTGAGTCTAGACCATTCTCCACGAGTACAGCGTGAAATCAATGAAACCCCATCTATGCAAGGCATGTATAGTACACTGCAACCGTGGCCGCAACTAAAATAATTCATGAAACACCACAATCTTCGAGGTAGTTCTAATCCTTGAAGAAACACGCCACGACCACTCACAACGTAGAAATTACGCGCGTTTTCTCGAAGTAAGCGGTCATCTGTCATGTAAATATTGCCACAAATATCTCTAATAAAAGTACCAACTCCTGAGCATAACGATTATCCATGGTGCTCAAACGGCATATTGCAATAGGAAACAAAGTCAAATATAAAGCACTAAAACAAACATACTCGAACCGGACTATAACAAAATTTGTTTGGATAATAGTTCAAACTATATATGATATGTGTATATTATTACCGACTTCGATATATAGAAGAGAAACGTGGACGTTTAAAAATACTGAAATGAGCCGAATAAACGGTGTAGAAATGCGAGCACAGAGGAAAATACGTGGGGTGATAATGTATAACAGAATACAGAATAAGGTGATGGGTGTGAACTTAAGGTAGATGTGTTCAGCGAGATAAAGAACATCACTCGGAGATGTTTGGGCATGTAGAACGCACGAATGAAGAAAGACTAGAAATATAATGTGCAAATATGAGTGGAAGGCGTGGTAGACGAAAACCACGGAAAGTATGGTTAGATTAAGTTAATGGTGTTTTGAAAGGAGGAAACGTAGAAAATCAGAGAAACAGTAGGAGTTTTATCAAAAGGTGTATGGATGTAAAAGAGTCCAAGGAGGTGTATTAAGATAAGAAAGTCTGATCTGATGCTTTGCTCTCTCTGCTTACCAAGTAATTATCGGTATAGTAATTTGAGTTTGTAGATTATTGCTGTTTTCTTCAATTTTTAATATGTCTGTCTGTTCTATTTAATTTTTAATATGTTAATAAATGTGGATCCGAGTTCCGAATTGGAGCGCCCTTGAAAAGAGTTTGCCCTCTAAAAGGTGCTCTATAAATTGTCCTTTTTATTATTACTCCGAAGGCCACCCCTTTTTTACACTGAATGTTAATATTTACATAAAGTTCAGAACGTTTTTTCTAGTTTTAGAATTCTTAAATAATCGAGAAACCTTTATCCTACGCATAATTGTTTAAAATAACAGAAAACCTTAGAATAATATATAATTTTCTTAAAAAACTTAAAGATTGCGTATAGTTCTTCCCTAGTGGATAAGGGTGTTGGGTGTTATAAAGTGAACGAGTGAACCTGTTAACAAACTCAAAAAGTTACGAAGTATGTTTATATTTCCATAAGCTCGAAAATGTTTAATATTAAAAAAATATAAAGAAGTTTATTATTTATAGTTAAGACGTTACCACCGCGGAGGGTTCAATGCGTTGTACTCGTAATTGTAAAAATATGAAGAAGTTTATTGTTTATAGTTAAGGTGTTAACACCGCGGAGGTTTATAGTTAAGGCGTTAACACCGCGGAGATTTATAGTTAAGGCGTTAACACTACGGAGGTTTATAGTTAAGGCGTTAACACCGCGGAGGTTTATAGTTAAGGCGTTAACACTACGGAGGTTTATAGTTAAGGCGTTAACACTACGGAGGTTTATAGTTAAGGCGTTAACACCGCGGAGGTTTATAGTTAAGGCGTTAACACCGCGGAGGTTTATAGTTAAGGCGTTAACACCGCGGAGTTTTCAATACATTGTACTTGTAATTGGTTCAGTAGAACACTAATTATTCCACTTAATATAACGGTATAGCCCTACCGGCTTATAGAGTTTTACCTTATCATAAGGGAAACACAAACAAGAGTATTGTTTATGCTTCCCGATAACCGTAAGGGTTATATCGTTATATTAAGTAGAATATACAGTTATTGACTAAACAAATTACAATGTATAAAGAAGTATTGTAAATTATATTGAAACATAGTATTTTTATTGAAAAAGTCATGTGTTTGATTTGATTGAAAATAACTACTTGAAGATATTGGCAAAAAAGTTGTATAACAGTATTACACTTTCAATGTATACAGAATAATCGGACGGACTTAACGCCAACGACTAATACGTGCAACGACGAACATAAAAATTTGTTCCTGGTACAGTGGTTTAAACTAGAAAGAGTCAGTTACAAGAACCGAAGACAATATTGTCTCCCGGGATGTTCTTCAATTTGTCGAATAACCAATTTAGATATGTTGAAGTTACCATACGACAGAAGAAGTGAGGGGTAGAATAGCACGCCTAATGAAGAATGTTTGGTTTTATAATTTAAGATATAGTTAATAATGATTGTTTAAATATAACAATTAACAATAAGACAAATTCATTAGTTGACCGCCAACAATAAATTTGTAAATGTTGAATTGAAAGTTTAATATATCTACCATATATATGTAAAAAACAGATAATAATGTGACAAAAACACGTAAAGTACTATCAGTTTATAACAATTAATTTATATAATCTGGCAATGTCGTTGCCAAATTGCTATCTCTTCCAACCAACCAGAGAAAAGTAAACAAAGGAAGTTATTATTAATGCACAAAATTCATAAATAAAAAAAACGATATAAATAACAAGAATAAAAGTGAGATATCATCAGCTAAAGGAAAAACCAAGGGACGTTGGAGAGATCATGAAAGTAGTCAGTGAAACACGTAACATTATTGATAAGAAATTAAATGTTTTTTTCAATCGTTTTTTAAGTGATGGCAGTTTAGTTTAGTTCAATACCATCACCACCAACGGCTGTTACGGAATACAGGACAAAATAAGTCCTCATCCAGTGCGATCTACACCATAAGATCGAAATCTACTTGAATTTTTTTATGACCGTGACGTCACGTAGTGACAACTAGGCAACTGTCCAAAAGAGCTCGTTCTCCGGTAGCGACACAACTGAGTTTGAAAAGAATAGTAGTGACTAGTGACGACGGACTAAAGATCCGACATCACAAGAGAAGGAAAATGACTCACAGCGTAGTATTTTTTTTCCTTATAAATTGGTTTAAGTATTGAGTTTAAATAGCCCAGAAAGTTGCCAGTACTTTTACAGAAAATTTCAAATGGAACACAACTATTTTTTGACGCCACTAGATTGGAGAAGCCAATCGGTCCGAAGATGAACCGATATAAAGCTAAGTGGAGTTCCCTTCAGAAATTACTCGTTCGATTTTCATCGCAATACCACAGAATGTGCTGGATTGATTCAGATGGCCGCAAAGGATGGCACTGATGGAGCAAGTCCAACATTCTTTGGTATCTGGTTTCAAAGACTGACGTCATGCACATTCAAGGTGATGTAAAAAAAGAATAGCGGTGAACTAGAAAAGCCAATAAATAACGTCTACTTAAGCGAAGCGCCACTCTATGGAAAACCCGAAGTACTTAAAGTAACAGATTTTTTTCATTTTAAAAATATTTTTATAAAATTGTTTAAAAAAAAAAAGAAACAATCCACTAAGGGATAAAGTAAATATATCTGGAACGGCTGTTCCAACGTTATCCTTGACCTAGAAAGTGAAATCACCTGTGTGATACGAATAATATTACTTTTAGAATTCTCCCGGGACCTCTCAGACCCGTTTTGTAGCAAATTGCTCGAGGTTAGACGCACCGCGGTGAGGGTTAAGCCCGACCTTGTGAGAAAGTAGGCCTCCGATAAAAGCGAGAAGCCGCTGTGGTCTGTTCTCAGTTCGCTGAGAGATAGCGCTATGAGCATAGACGGAAAACACACAGACTTGTCTTAGTAAATATCTATAGTCTGAACCAGTGGCTTTAATTTTTCTTTGATCAATTTTATATACTTCGAAGTTAATATTTAAAATATTCTCTGGTTAAATGTTAGATTGAAAAATCCACCTTATTTAATATTTGTGCTAAAAAATTTATATCAAGTTGAATTTTAAATTTGAAAAAAACCATTTCATGTTAGGGATCAATGTGAACAGGTTAATAACGTGTTCAATAAGATTAAGAAGAACACTCAGCTGGTTTGGACATGTAGAACAAAAAAAAAATAAGAGAGACTTGAAAAACAAATTTATAGTGCAAATGTGAGTGCAAAGTGTGCTGGAGAAAGATCGATGAAAATATGGTTGGATCAAGTAAATAT
The DNA here is from genome assembly GCA_949825065.1 of Odontocerum albicorne. Taxonomy (NCBI): domain Eukaryota; kingdom Metazoa; phylum Arthropoda; class Insecta; order Trichoptera; family Odontoceridae; genus Odontocerum; species Odontocerum albicorne. The sequence continues at coordinate 9,680,502 of OX463864.1, read as the reverse complement.
TTTGAAAGGAAACGCAGGAGTTGTATGAGAATGTGTACGAATGCAGAAAAGACGAAGAATGTAAAAATCTGGCGTTCTATCCGAATGTAATTAATTTTTAGTTTAATTGTGTAGCAAAAAATCTAATTTCAAGGATTATATTGTAAAATATATTTGTAATGCGCGAAATACGATATTGAAAGAAAAGTAGCAGAGGAAATAGAGGGAATGGTGGGTTATACGGTATGTTAATCAATCGGAGCATTTTAAGAGTAACACAGCTCATTATGGAATCTTGCTCCCAACATTGGGATATTCACTCGAAACTAGGACGTGCCAAAAAAGTGATGAAAGTAAAATAAATACGGGAGAAATAAGAATATTGCGTAGAACGTATGGAAAATCAATGTGTAACAGAGTAAATAATAAGGATATAAACAAGTTTATTGTTACCTTCATATGTGTAATATCATTGCAAACATGAATGACGATGGATTACGAGTAACGTGCCTACTACAGTAGTTCTTGACCCGAAATCTTAATTAATAGGACCGATGACAATGATGTCTCTCGGTCACACTCATCAATATGTTCGTATTTGTGAATATGCTGAGGAGTACTATTCGAATGAATGGAAATGCAATTCAAAGAAGAAAAAAAGTGTTTTTACACGTAGAAAGATATCATTTACTTTTTTAAAAAGAAAAGTGAGAATCACAATTTAGAGTAATTTAAAAACAAATATCAACGGCATTGTTAATTGACTTGATGGTTGGTAGAAATTAATGAGTGGCATATTAATGTATTAAAAGGAGAGTAGGAAAGAATATGGGTTGAAAAAATATACAGTACTTAAGATAAAGAAAGAAAGGAGTTATAAGATGATTCGGCCACGTAGAAAGAATGAATGAATATGAAGATTTATATAAATTATCTATACATTTTAGAGTACGCAAAGTTTGGAAGGGCTTAAAAAAAGATGAAACTACCAAAGTACAGTACTCGGGGGCAAGTAATACACATCGGGCTTAAGAAAGAGACTGTCGGCCATAATCGGCTAACTTCGGCTTTGTAGAGCGTCGTCTCTGTTATTCATACCACACCCTAGAACGCTTGACAACGACTGACAAATCGCGATGGAACACGTGTATGAATGACAGAGACGACGCTCTACAAAGCCGAAGTTAGCCGATAATGGCCGACAGTCTCTTTCTTAAGTCCGATGTATATTATTTACCGCCGGGTACTGTAATCATATTCTGTAATACTGAAAAACCTTTATAATAAGAGAGCATGCATGCCGAGGTGTTTGGACGGGCAGAAGCCAAAGATGTTTGTAAGGATAAAATAAAATAAATATTGCGTTTGTCTACCTACCCTAATATAGACAGGGCGTGATGAATTTGATATTATCTTGAATTTGTCAATTTTGCATTTCTTCAGCTATCTCAAATTTGAATTTAAATTTAATTTAAAAAAATATATTTATATTCATATACAAACCATCTCACGTTTTCCTGTCGGGGGTAAGCAGAGATAATACAGCACAAGACTTTTCTATCGCGATCTAAATCTCTCGCCTATTCTACATCCAAACGACTTCTCATTCAACACCTACGATTTCTTTGACTTTTAACATTTCTCTCTTTCAAAATATTCACTTTATCTAACCACACTTAATTAAACAATTAAAAAGTGTGACTTTTATTAATCTCTCTACCCCGATTTCCACTAACTGTTTTGTTAGTCTTTTTTCATTCATTCGTTCTACATGCTCAACACATCTCAGAGTGCTCTTCTTCATCTTACTCAACACATCAGACTTATGTTCACATTAATCTTTTATCACTTCATTACGTATCCTGCTATTCATTGTCACTATGTATTTAACACATCGACCAATAAGTCCCGGAACTAACTACTAAAACAACATTTGTTTTCCAAAATTCTGCTTTATTCATCAACATAGTCTCCTTCAAGAGCGATACATTCATTCCAACGCTTTCCAAACTTTTCTATGCCAGCCGTATAGAACGATTTATCTTTAGTTTCAAAATAAAAGTTAGTTTCGGCAATAACTTCTTCATTGGAGCCAAATCTCTTTCCCTGGAGCATCTTTTTGAGGTCTGCGAACAGCCAATAGTCGCTTATAGTCATTTTTACAGCATTTATTCAAACTCCTTTCAGTCTTTATCCACGTTAATGTCGCACTCTCATACATAAAGAAACTAAATACTGCAGTGGATCTTAGCAGATTTTGATACGGTCCGGTTCGAGTATACATATATTTAAGTGCCCCTATTGACTTTGTTTTCTATCGCAACGCACCATTCGATATATCTCGTAGATTTTCTATGATCTTAGAAAATACTACCTTAATAGCAAAATTTATTCATTTTCATTGCTCACCCATATATATTGACAACCTCCGTGTCCTAGCTGGTACGACGCCTGTATCTTAGTTCGGAGGTTGTGGGTTCAAATCCCAAAGGATCTCAGTCTAATTATCCCTTAAGGCATCTTTAACATCTTTCTGGTTGGTTGTAAGAGATTGCCACATGGTAATAAAACCGCCAGGTTGAACTGTATACAACAAAAGTATAATACAAATCAATATAATATATTATATGTAAAGGGTCTTTCAAATTGAGCGGTTTTTTAAATTCAAATTCTTAATAAAAATAAAATAAATATAACACAAAATTTGCTTTGATTTAAACAATTTTTTTATCGGTCATCAAAGTATAATGCATGACATTTAAACACAAAAAAACAATATCCGCCAAATGTCCACCTCTTGCCCCTCCACAGATTTCCACTCTTTTGTCAACATTTTCGATGACATTTTGGCATAATTGCGGTTCTACTCGTAGCTCACCAATAACGCGAATAATTTCGTCCTTCAGCTCAGGAATTGATCGGGGGTTCATTTTTATAGACCTGGCTTTTCACGTAAGCCCAGAGAAAATAGTCCAACGGTGTTAGATTTCATGACCTTGGTGGCCAATTAACATCACCGTTTCCGGAGATTACAATACATAAAATAATTCAACATTTTGAACGCGTTGTTGTACTGTATACGACTCCATTTTTATAAATGTCATACATTACACTTCTCAAATGTCACAAGACCCAAGCAAATTCGCGACGCCATCTGTGTTTTATCCAAGTATTAAAAAAACCGTTCAATTTGAAAGACTCTTTACTTTTCCTTTCACTCTTTTCTATCACCATGACTTTCGTAACATTCATTCTTTGATCTTTCTATTCACATCTCTCATACAATGTACTTATCAAACTCCGTAATCGTCCTCATTCTTCATTAACACTTTTCATATCATCAGCATACGAATACATCAATGCGTATACATTCCTATTCGATATTTGTTTTTCTTTTTATTTCCTTATCAAACATAAACAAAGTATCTACAAACACGTGTAAATGTAACCCAATATGAACAGTGTACATGGAAGAAAAATAAGAATTAACTATTGTATTACAAAAACAAGTACCTAGAATGATTAGTTCGTAAAAATATCCAATATACATATCATATTACAATATATTTAGAAAATATTCAAAGTCACATTATAAACATAAAGACATATGTTAAGCAGGATAAAAAAAACAAAAAATGTATACCTTATAGTTCGGAAATTATAGGATGAGTCCTGTGACAGCTCACAACCTTATGTTATGTATTAACCTAATTAACTTGCTATTTATTAGAATTGAGGCTTATATTAAAGTTGATAAAATAATTAAAATAAATGAACATCGGTACAAGGTTGTATTGGGGCCAATTTGTGAGCTGTCACAGGACTCATCCTAGAATTTCCGGACTATAGTAACAATTAAAACAACCGAATATTGTTCTGGTATACCAACAAAAAAACATTTAAATAAATAAATACAGGTTTATTGATAGCAACATAGTATGTGCATAATAGATTTAGACACATTTCAAGAACACATTAAAAAGAGAATAAATTAAAAAACAGAAGCTATCAAAAAGTCTGATCTCATCTAATAACACCCCCCGGCCAAGATACACCCCACCAATATAGAGTGAGCCCAGCCACGGGGACACCAGATGTTTTTCAGCCCACACCCTTGAACACGTACGTGACACATATTTGTCCTTCTAGCGTGAATTCCTTATGGATAATTCTTTTGCAATCAAAGAAAACGGTGAGCATAGTCTTGATTCGGCTTATTTTGCATGCGCACTTTTTTTCGGTTTCAGAGATTGTCGACCCTTCCATTCCGATCTCTGGCGCTTTGTAAGTAGCTCATACTGAAAGCACCATATTTTATCATCATACTAACTATCATGCAATTTTCGTGTCGGGGTAGGTGGAGATTACATAGCGCCGGACTTTCCTATCTCGATACACATCCTTAGCGTCTTCTACATCCATACAACTTCTACGATTTCTCTGAATTTCTACGTTTCCTTCTTTTAGATTATCATTCACTTGATCTAACCATACTTTTCGTGGAAATCCCTTGCACGCGCTTTCCACTCACATTTGCACACTTCATTCACTTGTTCCACAAACTCAAACGATCTCAGGGTGCTCTTCTTCATCTTACTTAACACATTAGCTTTAAGGGTACATTCATCCCTTAATATTTCATTCCTTATTATGTCATACATTCTCACTACTCACATTTCTACAGTATTTATTCGGCTTCTATCAGTATTTTTCCACGCCCACATTTCACTACGATACATCAAATTTAGACATCCCCGATACATCAAATTTTGACACTCCGATACATCAAATTTGGATACTCCGATACATCAAATTTGGAAACTCCGATACATCAAATTTTGACACTCCGATACATCGAATTTGGATACTCCGATACATCAAATTTGGAAACTCCGATACATCAAATTTTGACACTCCGATACATCGAATTTGGATACTCCGATACATCAAATTTGGAAACTCCGATACATCAAATTTGCACACTCCGATACATCAAATTTGCACACTCCGATACATCAAATTTAGACACTCCGATACATCAAATTTGGAACAAATATTCTTCCTATAAAAATAAATACCTTTAAAACAGCAATGATTTTATATCAACGCATTAAATCATGAAGATTGTTCAGAATTTTATATTAAAAAAAAATCCTGAAAAGTTAGAATAAAAATAAGGGAACATCAACACTACCTTAAAAGAAGGGAGTGTTCAAAGTTTTTGAACTGCCTTGTTGAAAAAAAAAATAACGTTTGTTTGAAAAGGTTGTGCCCAAATTGTACAAACAGAAACTAGGAGATAAGGGCTGAATAACCTTCAAAGTTAAGGAAGAAGAAAAAGTGTAAATAAAGAATATTTTTGTCTGTCAATTAGACGTAAGTAAGAGTCCATTATTGAACATGTTCCCTTTATCCTACCATTTGCCCTATTTCTATTACCATAAGTGGTCTATTTCATTTCCTTTTCTCCCACTCTATTTTTTTTGCCATCCTTATCTTTTATTTTTTATGGTTTTATATAAAAATACATTAATTTGTTTGTTATTTTTGTAAAAAAATGTGTTTTAAGTAAGGTAAGATTACCTCGCGAAATTTTTAACACTTCATTGTTAAACAATCTGGAAATTAGGTGGAAATGTCTTCCAACATACCAGATATAAATGAAATAAAGGAATTCTTATGTTATAAAATTATTATTATCTTGTGTAATATTCATAAATAATATAAATAACAACAATATAAATAACAAAGAACCAAATTTGATAGAGAGTTGCTGACTAATATTAAAATCCGAAAGGTGTCCTATTTGGGTCACGTACTTAGAGGAGCAAAGTACAAATTACTGCACCTGATCATCCAAGGCAAAATAGAGGGTCTAAGAGGTGTTGGCAGGAGGCAAATCTCCTGACTCCGCAATATACGTGATTGGACTGGCATAAGGAGCGATGGGGATCTTTTTCGGGCTGCCGGGGACAAAGATACCTACTCTCAGGTGATGTTCAACGTTAGGGGGACCTGACATGACACTGAGAAGAAGAAGAAGAACAGCAATAAAAGTGAGATAGCATCAATTAAAGGAAAAAATAACGGATGCTAAAGAGGAAAGGAAAATTTGGGGTGAAACAATTAACATTACTGACTTAAAATTAAAAGTTCTTTACATGCTAGTGACAGCAAATCTATGATACTGTTAGTTTGTGAGTAAGTCAAAAGTAATAATAAAAGACGACGTGAAAAAAGAAGAAGAACGGTGAACTGAATAAGCCTATAAACTAGTCAGTTCATATCGTTAGACTAGAAAGTACAGTACCCGGCGGTAAGTAATACACATCGGGCTTAAGAAAAAGATTGTGGTCCATAATCGGCTAACTTCGGCTTTGTAGAGCCTCGTCTTTGTCATTCATACACGTGTTCCGTCGCGATTTGTCCGAGACAGAGATGACGCTCTACAAAGCCGAAGTTAGCCAATTACGGTCGACAGTCTCTTTCTTAAGCCCGATGTGTATTAATTACCGCCGGGTACTTGTACTAGAATTTGTGTGGCAATTTTGACGTATGGGAGTGAAACGTGAAGAGTCTGAGAGAAGCCGAATGCTTTAGAAATGCGTACATTTAGAATAATACATGGAGTGACAATGTATGAAAGAATACGGAATGAAATAATAAGGGATTGAAGTGAACTTAAGGCTGGTGTGTTAAGTAAGATGAAGGAAAGCACTCTGAGATGGTTTGGGTATGTGGAACGAATGAATGAAGAAAGACTAACAAAAGATATGTATAATGCAAATATGTATGAGAGGCATGTGAGAATAAGACCAAGGAAAGTATAGTTAGATCAAGTGAATGATATTCCGACATAATGAAACATTGAAAGACAGAAATATCGTAGAAGTTGTAAGATTAGGTGTCTGGATGTAGAAGAGACTAAGGATTTAAGGGGGTACTATAATGTTTGAAAAAAAAAAACGTTTTTTTGCATATTCTTAAAGTTTAAACCTTTAAGAATATGTTCTCAAAAGGAAGTTTTTAAATTCTTAATATTTACGAAGTTATAGCTATAAATGAGGCAGCAATTGCGCCGCACCGGAATGATTCAGACAATAATCTCAAAACTTTAAACGCGTTTTTCTCGAAACTACTTTTTTCGACCAACCGATTTCCTTCAAAGTTGGTATGAAACTATGATAGATGTTTGTCTATCGTTTTTACCTTGCAAAATTCAAAATTATTGTTTTAATATCTTAAAAAACTTAAAAAAATTGGAAAAAGGCTAAATAATTTTTTTTTTTCTCTTTAGTACCAACTATAACGACATTATTTTTTATCAAGAAACTGTCTATGATTTTTGTTTCAAATTTATGAAAGGGTTTCAATCATGTCGACCAGCTCACCTCCTTTTTTAAAAAATATATCTTCAATTTTCAACACCTGATAACATCTTGAATTTTTTCAATTTTTTTTTTCAAAAATTTTGCTGTACATTCTTAAATCATCAATAATCAAACTAAAAAAAAACGTATTCGAAAAGTTTTTTATTTTATTTAGTCTGATAAAACGCCCGAAATTCACGCCTCTAGAGTAGAATACCCCCTTAATTGTGGTGCTCTGCTCTCTCTGCCTACCCCAACAGGGAAAAATATTATAGATGTACGTATGTTTGTATGCCTAAACAAATCGTTTGTGTTTGATACTCAAACGATCTCAATGTACTACGTCTCCCGAAGAAATTAAAATGAAATGTTTATTTTCCTCCCAGATATCTCGGTTGAGGGTAAACGGGTAGTGAGCGGTTGAGGGTAAAGGGTGGCAGAAAGATAATCGACCAGACTTATTTATTTCCACCATCTGCCAGTCACGGGTTCAATATTTGGATAAGGCTCCATCCACAAAATTCAAGGAATTCTCCTCGAGACACTTGTTCAAATAAAAAGAGATTTCGTTCGCTTTACAGATTTCTGAAGGCTTGTTTGCTAAAACAGAAAGCGCTAGACGGTATTTCCCTTCTTTTAATTTTTTATATATAAATAGTATCACATAATTTTCCTGTCGGAGGAAGCAGAGAAGACGAAACTTTAGACATTTTAGTCAACTCATCTATATTCATACACCTTCACATACAACTCTTACGATTTGATTTTTTACATTTCCTTCTTTCAAAATATAATTTACTTAATACGACCATATTTTCCTTGATTTTCCTCTTCCACACCTTCGACACACATTTGCACTGTATATTTGTTTTGTGAGTCTTGTTTTATTCCTTCGTTCCACATAACCAAACCATCTCAGAGTGTTTTTCTTCATCTTCCTTAATACATCAGACTCAAGTTCACATTCATCGCTTATCGCTTCATTATGAATTCCGTTTTACATTGCCACCCCATGTATTCTTCTCTGGGCACACATTTATACAGCATTTATTCGGCGTCTTTTGAGTCCTTTTCCACGTCCATGTTTCACTTCCACAAATGAAGGTGATACTAGAATATTATTGGGGACAACAAATATTAAAGATCTGTGTGTTTTGTTCCACAGCAATCTCGCATTTGGTTCACGTAAAAATTCTGTGCAATTCAGCTTATAAAACTCTAGGATTTGTAATGAAAATCTCTAAGTCGTTTAAAAACCAAATGGTGCTTAAAACGTTGTTTAATTCATTGATCCGTAGCAAACTAGAAAGCAATGCTTGCATTTGGAGCCCGGTGGGGGCGCAGAACTCACTCATGGTGGAGAAAGTACAAAAAAATATCTATGCTTTATCCTACTCAGTTTCTGCTGGGCATGCTCGGGTATACCTCATTGAGCGTAATAAGAGATCTGCGTCTCCTGGTATACGTTGTCAAACTCGTTCGAAAACCTGTGAGTTGTCCAGCATTACTACAAAGATTAGCGTTAAATGTTTCTAACAATTACACTAGACTGCGCCGTCCAGAACTGTTCTCAATAATATATGCAAGAATGGATCTTCCAGCCGCTATGCCTGTTGGAACGGCCTTAACTCTTTGAACGGGAGTACTTCGGATATTGACATATTTCATATCACATTACCAAAAGCAAAAGTAAATTTTCTTCTACTCGTAAGATTGAGCGCGTTAGAAAGCACTCGTCAACGTATTTAAGTGACTTTGAATATATGTGTATGTTTGTGTGTATACATGTATGCATATACATATTTTTTTGTTTTATATAATTTTTTATTTACTTTTTATTTGATATTAACACTTTTTTTATATTTTTCAATGTAATTGGGCTAAGCCTGTATTGAGAAAATAAATAAAAGTCCTTTTTTTGTTACTGTGGAAGAAAAAAACATTTTCTTTACTGAACATCAGAAGGTCGTCATATAAACACGCAATTAATTCTTGTTCTACTTTAAAAAACCTTTCTTTTTATTTCATGTTTTCTAAATACACACAAATAAAAAGAAATACGAGTAAATGTAGAAATCAGTAAGTCATTTGCTTCGATGAAGAAAGTTTAGGGACGAAATTGTAAGAGAAAATAAGACAAAAAGTCGGAACAAGGAATAATTCTCCGAATGTATTCATCCGAATGGCGATTGAAAAGTAAGAAAATATCGCTAATGCCCAATTTTTCGTTCAATTTAACATTTTTCGTTCGGCTCATGAATATGCGAACGGGAATTTCAGAATAAATTTCTAGGGATAGTTTAAGCGCAAACGGGGAGAAATGGTACGGTGGAAAAATGAGTTAAAATATCAGGGTTAACCAATCGCAAAATCTTAAATAATATAAATAACACAGGAGTGTGGAAGTACCCACCTAGATCATCATCATCCCTGTCGTTCTTCATTGAGAAAAAGGAAATTTTATATAGCGCCATTTAGAGAGTAGATTCTCTTCCAGGGCAACGTAACTCGGGATTAAAACCCACAATTTAGACAGATTAAAAATATTACAAAAAAATAATAGTTTTTAATTATTAAGGGGGTATTCTGCTCTAGAATTTTGAAAAAATCTTTTTTTGTGCATATTCTTAAAGTTTAGGCCTTTAAAGACATGTTCTCAAAACGAAATTTTAAAATTCTCAATATTCATGAAGTTATAGCTATAAATAAGGTAGCAATTACGCCGCACCGGAATGACTCGGACAATAATCTTAAAACTTGAAACGCGTTTTTCTCGAAACTATTTTGTTCGACCTGGTCGACATAAAATCTAAAGTTCTATCCAACCGATTGCATTCACATTTGGTATGAAACTTAAATAAATGGTTTTATATCGTCCCTACATTGGAAAATTTAAAGCCATTATTTTAACTATTTAAAAAAAGAAATCAAAAAAGGGTAAAAAAAAGACAGCCGCCAATTTACGATTTTTTCAAATTTGTTTTTTTTTTTGGTACCAACTCTAACGATATTATTTTTTATTAAGAAACTGTGTATAATTTATTTTTCAAATGTACAAAAAGGTTTCAATCATGTCGACTAAGTTACTCCCTTTTTTATGACAAGATATAACGGCTGGTCACATCTTGAGTTTTCAATTTTTTGTTTCAAAATTTTTTTTGTACATTCTCAAATTATCAATCAAGAAACTGTAAAAAATGTAAATGAAATTTTTTAAATATTTTTTTATTTAGTCTGAAAAAATGCCTGAAATTCACGCCTCTGATTAGAATACCCCCTTAATTTACATGACAAGTATAAGTATTTATTTGACATTTCACCGTAAAAACAATCTGGATGACCAATTGTCATGTGGTAATCTTTTCTAATCAACCATAGAAAAGAAAATAAATGTAGTAAATATTTAAATGATTATTCATATTTTCAAAATGCATTTCTCACTTTTACTATGTACTCGTATATTGACAAAGTAAAAGTGAGATATCATCAATCAAAGGAAAAGGAAATGATATTGGCGAGGAAAGAAAATCTAAAATGAAACACGTTATATTACTGACTTGAAATTAAGAGTTTTTTTCAATCGTTTCTTAATATTTGTATATAGTTTATAAAAAAAAACAAGATAAACAATAAAATAAAAACAGGTAATTTAAAGTGAACATTCAATTTAAATGAATTTGGGTTTGTTGCATTTCATTTGTCGTATCTCAGTAAACTAGACTTTTGCCTGTATCTTACTGAAGACACATAAACATGAAAAAAATCAGATGGTACTTTTTGCCGATTGTTGATAATTTATTTAATACCTCCGTTATAAACTTTCCCTAGCTTGTTGTCAACACCAAGTTGACTGTAAAGATAGGAAAGTAGAAGCGTGATAAATGAGATTTTGGCAGTACAGGTTGCAACATCACTTTGCCACTCCTCTCTGTTCCTTGCCGTTTCCACGGCAGTGTTCAAACTTCACCCAGTCAAATTCTTCACCTGACCACTTCATCTTGCAAGTGTTCTGCTTCTTTTTCTTAGCACACTTCCTATGACCATCGATGTCTTCAGGTTATCTGGCGCACGTCTATAAATGTTCCCGAAAATTGGTAGAATACAATGGAAACATATTGAGGACAGTCGAAAGGTCTCATTTAACTTCTGGAGTATGGAGAAGTTCGTTCTTCTGATGGTCAACGGTATTCTCAGCATCCGATGTTACTACCACATCAACACAACTCTAAATAATCGATTCTTGTACGTTGTCATGCTTTTATTATTCATGATTTAACGCCATACAAGAATAAAGGACATTTTTGAATTCGAATTAACTGTTTTTTTTTATTACAATTGGAGTGTGGTAAGTAAAAATATCTCGATATATGGACATTATAAACAAGTGGTAAGAAGCAATGAAATGCTGTAGAAATGTGTGCTTTGCGAAGCATATCTGTTTTACAATGTGAGATAAGAATAAGAAATTATCCAACAAAATGAGTCTTGTCTGTGCTCCCCTGATGATCAAGGGAAATCCTTGAAACCGGTAGGGTTATACCGTTACAAAAAGTGGAATAAACAGTGTTTGATAAAATAAATTACAAAAATATAACGATGTATATTAAAAGTAAAAATATGTAAATAAGTTTTGAGAAGGTTTGTTCATATTGAGAGAATAAATTGCAAATTACTTCCAAACAAATGTATATGTGTGAAATTTAAAAATAATAATATTAGAGAGCGAGGAAATAATGGCAGGGCGTAATTGAAAAAAAAATTAAGATTAAGGTTAGAAATATGAGAAAGAAAAGAGCATGCATGAATTGATCGATGGATGTAGATAAATCAAGGACCCAAATTTATGTTATACTCCAGCCTTAATACTAATTAATTTTTCTCGATTTTGGAACGATATTCCTAACTCAATCAGATGTGCTACTAATCCTTATCGATATTTAAGAATAAAGTAAAAAAACATTGTTCCTTGTTTAGCCGAACTTTGTTTATTCCACTTTACCTCATCATCAGGGGATCACTAACAAGACTGATGAAATCCCCTGATGATGATGTGAAAACCTTGAAACAGGTAGGGTTATACCGTTATATAAAGGGGAATAAACAGTGTTTGATTAAACAAATTACGATGTTTTTAAACCTTCACAGTGTTAATGCTTTAACTATAAATAATATGCAAAGAAATATTATATGTCTAAAAATATCCCCCTTCTTCAATTCCCTTACACTTACCACCCTAATTCCCTTACACTTACCACCTTAATTCCCTTACACTTACCACCCTAATTCCCTTACACTTACCACCCTAATCATTATTTTCTTCGAGATTTATCTTTTATTTTAACTGTCGTTAGTTTTTTTCAAAATATTATTTTTATACACTAACATATGTTAAAGACACGGTCATGGATATCAATGATAATCATAAAACGAAAACTGATTGATTGGAGTAAATTGATTTAAAGCAATATATCCGTCGTATTTGAATGAAATTGTTAAATAAATAAATAGTATCTAACCTTAAAATTTCCCGATTTACCTTCAACGTTGAATCTCATACGCTCCAGACTTCAAAGTGAGGCGAGTGTGCCCTTATTTTAGGTAGCTAAAGCTAATTTATATGAAATTAAACTAACAATGCAAATTTCTCCTGGAAAAAAAATAGTTGATATTTAGTGTTCAGTTTAAATTCAGGCCGAACACTATATGTGTGGATAAAAAGGCGCGAATATAAACCCTCTTCGACTATTTTATAAGGAACATAGCATTATGGTATGTATCTTTCAAATCAACTTCGTGGCCAAAGTTTCAGGTTCTGAAAAAATGTTTTCAGGAGCTGAAACTTTAGCCACCCCTGCTATTACGAGTACCCCGATAGGTATAAAGTATAAGTAGGATCAGATCCACATTGTTATACCGGGCTGGTAACAGAGGCAACCACTCACACAGAATGATGGATTGAGCTTATCAACGATTTTTCTATCTTCTTTATGATCTGACTCTTTTTATTATCCCCGGCCTCCCGGCGAGGGGGGATATCTCGGCCCGATTTATTTGCATTCTAAGGGAATTGTGCGACTAGCAGGACCTGCACAAAGGGGTTGTATCGCCTTAAGGGTTAATTAGATTAATACTATTATTATATTGTATTTTCTTACAAAGTTAATTTACCTTCTTTCAAAATCGGTTCGATCCTGTCACGTTTTTCTAAGTTATCTTTTGCGACACATCTTGCACTTTTGATTTATATAGTCGCCCAATCTTTCGTCTATCACTTTTTATATGTCTAAACCATTTTAACGCAAAGCTAATCTTTTTTCACGTACATTAATTTTTAAACCTTTTTCATTAAATTGTGTGCTAAATCAGTAATATTAACACAATTAGTAATTGAGATAAAAAAAAAAAACTAAAAAGTCAGTGGTGTAGATAAGTGGTGAGTGCAGTTTCCTAAAAATATGAAGGGCGTTGGTTCAAATGCAATTTGCAAAAAAATATTTTTATTTCATTGTCTTTTTGAGGCATGAATAATTTGTTTAAGGCTACAGATTCCTCTTTCGATTATGCTTAGGGAGGGGCAGTTCTGGTCTTAAGGATTTGCTCAGAACTGGAGGTGGGTGTTTATACAGGGTACCTTAGAATCTTTGCTAATTGGTTTAGCCTTTTTTCTGCTCAAACATTCCTTTCAAGTGTTTATATATTTCATATATTTAGATAACAATAGTTCTTTGTTATTAAGTTTGTTAACAAAACTACAAAAGTAATGATAACTTGGTATATAATAACTCTTTTCTTCATTTTTTTTTCAACCATATAGCACTTTTCAGCATATTTTAACTGATGATTCAGAAATAATGAAGGAAGTGTCCGAGGGACAAAATTGTTTTGGTACCATTAATCGAGCCTTCGGCTTTACAACCATTGCAGTATGCACGGAACACGCACATGAAATACGTGTTCCCGCGTATCTTTCGAGAACTTTTGAAGACCTTTTTTAAACTACTTTTTTGTTGATTATTGTTTTTTTTTTTACTATTTTGTGATTTTTTCCCCGTGCTTTTTGATAATTTTGTGAAGTTGTGCCTGTCTGATTCCGTCTTTTGTACTTTGTTTTGTATGTATTTTAAGCGCACTGTAGGCTGTGCGTCTATATACGGTCCCGTATTGTGTTGGTAACATGTTATTTTACAATTTGATATCTGTTTCATTCTAAATATTTTTGTTGTAACTGGGTATAATAATATTTTTATTTTGTATTAATCTGTCAAACTTAATGTGTTGAGCACTCACTACTGGATCTTTTATATTTTTTGTGATTTTTTTATAAGGTACATTGTACCGTTTACTTATAAATAAATAAACAATACGTACAAGTGTTGTAACCATACAAATTCCTGTACTAGACTGGAACCCTTTATTTAAAAATGATATAAATTTATATAAAAATATCCGTGGTTGATTTGTTTTTTTTTTACCAGTTCCCGATCGCCATTTATATAGGAGTGTTCCGTATATTGCACACATTGTTCACGATGTGAGAGTCGGCCCTGACTGCCAGTAGTTTTGTAAGGGGAGAGAAAAGAAGGCGAATAAAACATATACATAATGTATAATATAAAAAGTGTCGTGTAGTAAAAGTCGTAGTTATGCCTTGTAACGAGTTTGGGACACGAGAGTTTTATTCGTTTTTTCAATTACGTGAATGTTGTATTATGTGGCCATTATGTCTTGGGTCTTGTGATTTATTTGTTCACTCACTTTTATTTGACTTTGTGTCATGTTACGTAAGCATGTTTATGTATATTTTATAACGAATCATAAATTTTTTTGTTGCATCTTTGTATTAGGTCAAAGTCGGTGTACCGCAAGGTTTGAACAAATATTTTTAACTAGTTGCAACCCATGAAATATTCACGGAAGTAAAACAAATTCTACATTTTTGAAAATATATATTCATAAATGTAAAATTCGTTTATATATATTATTTATACATCGTCCCCTTTTACATCGGTTCAAAAATTGTAAGCTAGGTATTTAAAATTCGTTCAGTATCACGGACCCACCGATATTCAAATTTCGAATTACTTTAGGAGAGAATCCAAGTATTCCTCTCTCGCTCTCTTGTATTCAAAATTCAATTCTCGTATTTTTTCTTTGATGACAGCCGTCGTATGGGGTTTGACCTATTTATACTATGATTTCTTGAATCTTAGAAAAACGTTTGTTTCATTTTGTGGTATCTTCTTCTTCCTCTTATTTTATGCCTGTTGGCCTGTTATGGTTCTGCATAATCGTTTCCCTCTTGTGACGTCGACTGCCTTTCCATCTTTTGGGAGGTCGTCCTGGAGGTCTGCTTGCTTGGGGGATACTGTCCCTGGCTATTCTTACGGCTCTTGGTTCCGCCATTCTGGATACATGTTCGTTCCAGAACCTTCTTCTCTGTCGTCCCCGTCTGATTATATCTTCAAGTTTATAAATAGTGTCATGTTTATAAATTTTCAATAATAAAAATAAAACACTTTTTTTTTAAATTTTGTATTCACCACTGTTTTCTTAAAGTTCACTGCCGGTTTCAAAGATTTCCGTCTTCTTCGTCAGATGAAGATGAACTAAATAACCTTGATCGATATGCAAAGGGAATATGGTGTTTTTTTGTTTTTTTATGTTTATGTTTTTACGCATATATATTTTTTATTTCATGATTATAGGCGGTATATTGTAGGATGAATGTTTTGGTCTATCTGGAGTGATGAAGATTGAGGAGTTTGATTTCAAGTGATGTATACATACTCGTATATAATTGAGTGTCACTGTTTATC